>CP106712.1:42675193-43275193 GCA_025503065.1 Gossypium bickii | reverse complement strand
GGCGAGATAGGATTCACACCCTTTTCTCAAACATTTCTCAGCCACTAGGGAAGAAATCATCACTGGTAGACTATCCGATCCACCTGATTCAACCCGAACCACATCTCCACTCTTACGTTTCAATTCAATGTACTTACTACCACAGTTCACTAAAACACTATGGGTAGTCAACCAATCCATGCCTAGGATTAAATCAAACTCATCAAACGGAAACAATATAAGGTTTACCGGAAAATAATGATTTTCAATCAATAAAGGACAATTTTTACACACTTTGTCCACTAACACATGCTTTCCTAACGGGTTTGACACCTTAACCACAATATCCGTAGACTCAACGGTCATAGTCAAACTAGATGCTAATCTTATGCAAATGTAAGAATAAGTAGACCCTAGATCTATTAAAGTAATAACAAAGGTGTCATAGAGAGAAAAAGTACCCGTTATCACATCTGGGGAGGATGCCTCTTCGCGAGCGCGAATAGCATACGTCCTCCTAGGTGCCTGACCCTCTGGTCTCACAGCAGAGTCTCTGGATGCACCTCTACCACTATTCCCGCCTCTCGGGTTCCTAGGTGGCCTACCCCTTGCAGGCACATCGCTTGATCTCATCTCTTGCCTCTCTTCCTTATCATCCCTCTCGGGGCAGTTTCGGATAAAGTGATCGAGGGAGCCACATTTATAATAGTTCCAACTGTTACCCCAACACTCTCCGGTATGATATCTACCACAATTTGGACACTCCGGCTTGCTCTTCGGATTGCTTACACTTTCCATCGAGGTGGTTTGGACTCTCGAACCCGAATAAGCATTGCCCAAGTCTCGGTGCAAATAACCCACTGGTGCTGTCGTCAGAGGATTTCCTTCCTTAGATCTTTTCGACTGGGCTTGATACGACTTGCCCATCGGCCTTTTTCTAGCATCTCGGGCTTCATTCATAGCCCTTCTCTTTTCTTTACTCAACTCTTCGGCCTTACTTGCCCTTTCAACTAACACCACAAACTCTTTCAACTCCAAAATACCCACTAGGAGTTTGATGTCCTCATTCAGTCCATCTTCAAACCTTTTACACAAGATGGTCTTTATCGATACACACTATTGAGCGTATTTGCTAAGCCTAACAAATTCCTACTCATACTCTGCTACTGACATTCTTTCTTACTTTAACTCAAGGAATTCCTTCCTTTTCCGATCAATAAATCGTTGGCTTATATACTTCTTCCGAAACTCTTCCAAGAAGAAGTACCACGTCACCCGCTCTTTCGGGACCACCAGCTTTAGTGTCTTCCACCAATGGTATACTGAATCCCTAAGCAAAGGTACGACACACTTCAAGCTCTCTTCGAGTGTACATGAGAGTTCATTAAACACTCTCATCGAGTTCTCTAACTAGAACTCCGCCCTCTCAGGGACATCATCTACCTTTGCTCTAAACTCCTCAGCCTCATGCTTCCTAATCTTATCCACCGGGGGTTTCGATATCCTCACAACATCAATACCTTGAGGAGCTACTGGATTTGGCTGAGGTATAGGAGGAGCTGGAGGAGGTTAAGCAGTAGGGTTCGCTCGAACATAGTCCAAGTACCAATTACTCATCATCTGGAGAAAGGCTTCCCGTGCCTCTTCACTTGACCCCTAACCTCGGGTGCACTTTGTACAGGCACAGTTTCTTGCGCAGGAGCCGGCATATTACTAGCTGCTTCATCAGCAGTAGATTGATCGGGATCCATATACTATATAAAATAAGATTTAAAAATCATCAGAAACCACCACACTATCATAGTACACTTATAGCATGTATAGCTAGACTCTTACACCCGCTACGGTAGTCCTAAAACTGACTAAACCATAGCTCTGATACCACTAAATGTAACACCCCTTACCCGCATTCTACCCCAAAACCAAGCCCGAGGCGTTACCGTAATAAAACCACTTGATCGCCACTTAGGCACATCATGACTACTCTCTTAAGTCACCTCAACAACCTCAATCTCGACTTATGAGGCCTCACTCGTACACACGAGGGCTCTCGAGACTATATCGGAACTCTTTCCAATCTTAGAAATTTTCTCTTTTGTACAGGGTTAACACACCCATGCAAGAAGAGACACGCCCGTGCATAGACCCACACGCCCATGCTCCTCAACCGTAGTGAATACTGACTACATACATACGGCCTCAAAGCCTAGTCACACGCCCGTGTGGCTAGCCCGTGGCCAACACTAATTAAACTCACACAGCCTATGCACACGCCCGTGTGGCTAGTCCGTGGACTATTCTGACTTAAAATGTTAACATGCAGGGGACACACGGCCAAGTCACACACCCGTAGGCTGACTGTGTGTCACACATGGCTTAGACACATGCCCGTGTGTCTATCCATATGGACAAGAACAAAGCTAGTTGCTAAGCTCTTCTCATCCCTGTAGCATACACATCATGCACTCATCCAACATATTCATAATCAATCCAATTAAAAACACCATCTCACATAGATAACTGCATCTTTTCATATAATGTAGAATAGCAAACAATTATGATATTATACAAAATGTATCATCCATCTAAAGACCAACACATCTTAACCATTTACAATAAAATTCACTAACTAGCCTAGCCCCTATACATGCCATATACAAAACATTGAGTCTCATGTACCAGAGTGTGCTGACAGTGTAGGCGATCTTCTAATTGATCCTCGTATCTCGATTCAACACTTTTTCTATATAAGACAAGGGAAAAGAAAAGGAGTAAGCTTTGAGCTTAGTAAGTTTACACATAAACAATTAAGCATCATAGTATAAGCTAAACAACAATTAGCATTATACTAACATATAATATACAACAATGCTTACTCTTTCTATCCCTTACCACATTTCCAACACATCATGAGTCACAGACTCATAATCATTGAAATGCACCCCTGCATTCAATATCACATGTACGCAATATACAACATATCATTAATTCTCGATAATACATCCACACAACTACCTTACTCAATAATACAACCACACAGCTAATCCACACAGCTAATCTTATCCACACAGCTACCTTACTCATAATGTGACCACACAGCTAATTCACACAACTAATCCACACGGCTAATGCCTCGGTAGTTTCGCACTTAGCCCACCACAATCAATTAATAAGGTAGTATCGCACTTAGCCTACCACAATCAATTAATAAGGCAGTATCGCACTTAGCCTACCACAAAGGTAATCATAGTGGTCTCGCACTTAGCCCACTAGACAAATATACTTAACGATAGCATCGCACACAGCCTAGCTCATCGTCATTAAGCATTAAGGTGGTATCGCACTTAGCCCACCATTTAGCATTATCACTACTCATACACAGAACTAATTACTCATTCATTCATATTGTCTACCACTTTCATTCTAATTGAACCACATAGGTTCTCAATCATTCTCAATCATGCTATACGCTAGCTGGCATTAAGAAATTGTAAGTATGAATGCTTTGTTTGTGCATAGACTTACCTTGATACTCAAAAGTATAGAAACGTGCAATTTAGTCCACCACCTTGCTCTTGCCTCGGTTTCGATCCGGGCTTCATTTTTCTTGATCTATAATGAATAAATTAGCTTATTCAATACATAGATTGACTAAATTGACACTTATCTCATAGTTTGGCAAAATTACTCTTTTGCCCCTAATATTTATCATAATTACACCTTTGCCCCAAGGCTCGTAAATTGATTTTTATTCAACTTTCTAGCCTTTCATGCTTAGCCAAATCACTCACTCAACTAAAGCATTCACCAATTCTCACTAAATCAAACATGTATGACCAAACTTAAAACTTTCACAAACTAGTCCCTACATGCATTTTCATAGAAAATCACTTAGCAAAAGATGTTTCTATTACATCAATCTTTCATATTCTTCCATAAAACATCAAAATACATGCATGTCATACATAGGTACATTTTTGAACATCCACTATAGCTCATCAAATAGCTAAAAATAGCTTATTCATTCAACTAGGACTTCAAAAATACGAAGAATATCAAAAACGGGGCTTGGATGCACTTACTAGCAAGCTTGAAAAATTTGAAGAACCCTAACAATGGCTCTTGAAAATTTCGGCAGCCTTGGAGAAGAAGATGAATGAATTTTGTCATCTTTTCCTCCTTTTTAATCATTTAATTGTTAAATGACCAAAATGCCCTTTTTGATCAACTTCATATTTTAACTCATCCATGCCCAAATTTGTCCAAAAATTAGAATTTGGGTAAATTGTTATTCAAGGACCTCTAATTAATATTCTAAAGATATTTCACACAAATAGCTTCTAGAATCTCACATATTGCAACTTTTGCAATTTAGTCCTTTTGGGCATTCCACCAAATTGCTTCATGAAACTGTCACACTAACATGCATACATAGCATAAACCTCAAAAACTCATACATAGACCTCGGATTTGTGGTCTCGTACCACTATTCTGACTAGGCCCTAAACCGGGATGTTACAAAACTACCCATCCCCTCTTCTTACCTACTCCCCACTCTTCTTCTTCTTTTACACCCCCTCCATTTTCATTTTCATTTTTTTCTCTTAACTCTTGTTCTAACAATCATCCATGTCGAAGAAACGAAAGGATCCTAGCACAGTCTCCCTTTGTGAGACTGATCTATATAAGTTCATGTCGGTCGCTTCATTAACTCGACAGGAAAAGGACCTTTGAGTCCATTTAACTTCTCTTTTCATTTTCATTTCTCCTTTATTTTCCTTTTCTGTATTTTTCTTTTACTTAGTTTAATCTATTCTATTTCATTTTCTTTGATTTAGGTTCTAAAGACAGCTAGGGAATCACCACGACCACGATTATAGCCATCCCACGGCAGCCTTAGAAATCACACCTACCTCGCGAACCATCTAACAATAAGGACTTTTCAGTCCATTAATCTTTTCTTTTAATTTTATTTTACTTTCTATTTTCTTTCTCTTTATCTTGCTTGTCTTTAAATATATATTTAGTTTAGTTTGAATTATTCTTATTATTTCCTGGCTAAGACTTCACGAGCTCCTCAATTTCTTCATCTAGTGCAGAGCTCGTTGGAGGCCACCATACTACCACCAAATACGCCTCCTCCAACTTATCTTTCACCTCCGAATCAAGTTTCCACACTTCTAACTCAAGGAATCCGTCCAAAATTCAGGAAGTTTCACCTCTCCCTACCTTTTGATTGTAACACCCCAAACCCGGCCCACGAGTCTTGACCGGATCTGGTTTGTCACTGCAGAAAAACGTTTAAAATATTTTAACCTTAAAATAAAACATGGAAATTTGTGTTTATTTATAAAACATTGTTTCTTTAAAATGCTAAATAAAAATTTGATGTCATAAAGTATCCAGATTTGAAAACTTCAATATATATATATATATATATATATATATTTAAGAAAATAGTATCATTTGCAAATAACATTTCATCGTCAATCCATAATGAAACATAATAATAAACTTCAAATACTTAAGTGGCCTTTAATACAATAATGCTTATCAAAATACTAAAATTTATAAAATACGGAAACAAATAAAATTAACTTCTGCATGGGCCACCTCGTATCCACTCCAACCCGGTCCAAACTTTATGCATCACCTGCGATGTTGGTAAAAATTTGGGTGAGTCATACAGACTCAGTGCATAGTTATTTCACATGTCTCCATAATACGGGCTTGGCCCATATCTACACAGTCCACATAATCAATCATGGAAAAATGCATCCCAACCCAACCTAAAGTCCATCCGTTACACCTACCTTAGCGCACTGGCCGCTTCAAGGCCGTGGCTAATCCACCGATCACATAGTGATCCACATATCTTACCTTGGCAGACTTACTGCTCAAGGCCGTGGCAGAGCCACCGATCACATAGTGATCCACATATCTTACCTTGGCAGACTTACTGCTCAAGGCCATGGCCAAGCCACCGATCCCATAGGGATCCCACATATCAATCAGTCCACGGTGATGCACACAGCTATCAACCGCCGAGATGGGCACCTAGCCAACACCTCCCTTGATGAAGCACATAGCTAACATCAAGCGCTAATGTAGCACGAGGCTAGCATTAGACCACGTACATAGCGTACACCCTTTCCTCCAATAGTCACATCCCAAGTCCCATGCATATATACATGTATCATGGTAACATATTACTCGAAACAAATATACATCACATGCCATCACATTTTTATACATTCATCAATAATCATTTATTATCGTAAATCACTAACCTGAGTATTCAATCACCCACCACGGGTATTCACAATCTTAGCCCTTATTTTGGCTAACATGCACAAATATACATTTACATATAACACATATAAACAAGCAAGAGAACAGTGCGATAACTACGCATCTTTTTGGCACAGTCCAATAAATCCCGTAACTCACGTCTAAACGATTTGCACCCTTGCGCTTGTTGCACTCCTTCCTACACAACCTAAGTCAGAATCGGCTAATATTGTACAAAAAATGGCCTATGTATCAAATATAACATTTGGCCCATATAGCAATTATATCATTTTGGCCCATAAAAGGGTATTTTCGTAATTCAGTAATCGTACCCACTAAGGGTAATTCGGTAATTTACTTTCTAAGGGTAATTCGGTAGTTTTATCTTTAACGGTGTTTTCGAAGATTCATTATCGCCTCGAGTGATACAAAACTCTATTTGGGTCTCTACGGAACTATTGGGTCAAAATCCATTTTAAGCCCAAACGGGGTAATTTCGCAACTCAAACTTAACTAGTAATTTGGGGCATACAAATTTAAACTGTCTATTTGCGTCTTACTGACTAAATTAGTTATAATTCGAGTTAGAAAACTCGAAATCTAGATCCGTAAAATTTCCTTGAAACTAGACTCATGTATCTTCTTACTATAATTTTTCCAGAATTTTTGGCCCAGTCATTTAGTACAGTTTATTCCTTAAAGTTTCCCTTGTTTCACTGTGCAATGATTCTGACCTCTCTTAACTTAATTCAAATATCTCACTGTACAGTTTTCATATAGTGTTCCAACTTATTTCTCTTGAAAATAGACTCACTCTTGGAATCCATACATATAAATTATAACCCATAATTCATTTTGTACAATATTATATGATTTTTTGAAAACAGATCAGTGAACCCTGAAGTTAATCAGAACCAGTCTCACTAAAATCAAGATATCTCAGAATGTAAAATTCATTTTTCTTCTCCGTTTCTTCCATATTAAAATACACACAGTAAGCTTTAATTTGATATCTTATTGACTTTCTAATTCCTTTTCTCCTATTTTTAGTGATTTTTCAAATACACGCCACTGCTTCTAACCGAAACTGTTTTATTACGAAATACGATTACCACTACGATCATACGCACACCCGAGTGATTACGGATGCCGATTTTTAGTTTTCTTCGGTATTTCCATCGATTAACAGCATATTTCATACAAACTTTTAGTGAGATGTGAGATTTTCTCACCAGTTCAAACATATATTCGGATGAGTATGAGATTACACACCTTATTCGGAATCCGTAACGCGATGCTCTCCGCGGCACCAAAAATCCGAGTCACCTATTACGAGGGATAGGTTTTCGATTGAACCTTTGATAAAGTACTTCTAGACCTTGCAACCAGCATAAAATCTCTCATGGCAAGTCCCTAGACTCTCAACCATGTTACAAATTAGTCCCCTCATTAGCTAGCTTAAGCTTTGGGGATTCTAAAAGTACAAATTTTATCAAGAAAGATCACCAAAATCACTTACTTGCTAGACGATTTGTTTGCTGAAATTTTTGAGCTCTCCAACCCTTGTTTGCTACAAATTTTTGGTGATGATGAAGAGAAGAAAAGATGATACTTCTCTTTTCTTTATTTTCATAACCCCCCTTTTTTTTCTTCTTTCTTTCTTTCTTTTTTTATTTCTTTTTTTTTATCCACCTACTCCACTCCACAAATTCTTTTATTCCTTTTTCATTCACCTACTCCACTCCCCAAATTCTTTTATTTCTTTTTCATCCACCTACTTCATTATTTCAAATTCCATCATTATTATTATTCTTTTATTTCATTCCTTTAATGATGTCATGGATGACACTTGGAAGAGTATACAAAAATAAATCCAAAATTTTGCAAAAGATGGGATTTGAACCCCTTCCCTCAAGGTACTTCACTTGATTCCATAACCTCCTTGCCATATGCTCATTTATGCTAGCAATTTACTCTTTTATTTCCATAAGCCTTGATGCCACTTACTATCTCTCCTTATTAGGCTTAAATACAAAGCTTTACTAAGGCCCAACTTGAACCCGAAACTTCATAGAACCCCGTAACTTTCTAAAATCATCTTCTTAATAAGTCCAACTTGAAATAATGTCATTCTCTTGTTCTCAAAATTTTTTTAAACACTCCTATGCCCAAGGCCCAATGAGCCCAATCTTACTAGGCCCAAATTTTGGGATGTTACAATTCTACCCTCCTTAAAGAAAATTTCGTCCTCAAAATTTCCAATCAACTACTAAGCGTACAGCTCAATTCACATCACTATGCTTTCGCTGCGCACTCTGATCTTAATAGTGCCATCATACCATCTAGGCACAATCTCTAAGTTCACAATCAAGGTTCCAGACACTTCACTAGCAATATAAGAACCAACTGACTTAACCACAAATAAGATATTTAAGGGTATTCCCGAAATAAGGAACGTACTCGTTGTCACATCTGGTACATCTTCCTCCTCGCGACGGCCAACTGCATAAACCAACCTTGGCTGCCTCGCTTCTGAACCTTCAGTACCTCCACTTGGTGCTCCATGACCTCGACCGTTCGGACCACGGCCTCGCTGAGGCTGCTGTCCACCTCTACCAGCTTGATTAACATTCTGAGCTACTGGTCGATTTCCATCTGGCCTCATAGGACAATCCTTAACCATATGGTCTTTTGACCCACACTTGAAGCATCCTCCTGTCTTTTTCCAACACTCTCCTAAGTGCTTCTTCCCACACAGATCACAAGGACGACATCGCCTCCTGTACCAACTTGCGACCTCGCGCCCATCACCTCCGGGGGCTTTTCTCGCATATTTCCCGACGATCCTGACGACCCATGACCCCTCTCAAGTCTATTCCCATCAGAGTTCTGCTTAACCGAGTCCTTGATTCCCTCGGCTACCTTAGCCTTTTCTACTAATGCGAAAAACTCCCGCTCCTGATGTGGGGCTATCAACAACCTTAAATCATCCCTCAAACCGTCCTCAAACCGGACACACCGTTCATGCTCCGTAGCCATCACTCCTCGAGCATAACGGCTCAGCCTCAGAAACTCAGCTTCATACTCTGCCACGGACTTGTTCCCTTGAACCAGCCCCGTAAATGCCTTCCTTTGCTCATCAGTATACTGGGTACCGACATACTTCTTCTGATAAGCCGTCTTAACATAATCCCACATTAGATCCTCAGCTGTGGCACCATCACGAACTGTGAGCCACCATTGATACGCTTCATCGTGTAGCAGTGCCACCATTCCTTTCACTTTCTCCTCAGTGGTCAGATCCAGCTCATCCATGATTCGCTCGGTCGCCTCCAACCAATACTCAGCAGTACTGGGTGCCACACCAGATACTCCTCGAAACACTTCAGCCCCATTGGCTCAAAGTCGCTCATGTATGGACTTCCTAGCTCTCATATTTCCACCTGCTCCAGCCACCATCTCAAGAACTCACAGCACTGCCTGTGATACCACATCATCCCTCGTCTGATCTTGCTGCTCAACACCAAAAGCTGGTGGTGGCGGCCGTGGTAACTCATTGTCAGACCCTTGACCCGATCTAACGGGTTCCGACACAGTCATTCTACCTCTACCACATCCACGACGACCACGTCCTCTAGAACTCATATCTAACATTGCGCTTTAATCTGATTAAAAGTTTTATGCATTAGTACTTTGTTCCACTGATTATCCCTCGAACAGTTTTATGAGAAGAAGGGTTTAGGAGTAGTTCCTTCGACCAAACAAAGTTTCAGTTCAAGTTCCCTACTCTAATTCAGAAAATTACACTCACATTCATTCAGTGGTATCTACCACACACATTTACTATTCAAACATTTTTGTCTGTTTCCCTGCCAGAGGTATTTCCGTCATTTTTCCTACAGGGTATTTTGGTAATAAATCAGGATAAATTTTTTTTTTGAAAATCTTAATAAATCGAAGATACTTTGAAATTTTTGAAACTCAAGGGTACTTTCGAAAATTTTCTCAAATGGCAGAAATTTTAAAAACCAGGGTTATTTTGGTAATTTTGTCAATCAAGGGTAATTTTGTAAATTTCCAAATCTGGGTATCTTAACATTTTACAAATTAGGAATTTTTTGGTATTTTTGTAAAATAAGAAAATCTTGGTAGAAAGTCGAGGGTGGTATGGTAATTTTAGAAACCAAGGGCATTTTAGTAATTTTACCACTAGGGGCATTTTCGTAATTTTGTAAATCGAAAATATTTTGAAAAAATTTTCAGGATAAATTTCGCTACGAATCCAATGGGTAATTTAGTAATTTAAAAACTAAGGTTTTTATAAAAAATGGCTAGTCCCTTTCGGGTTTTAATTATTGAGTTTAGCCGATGACTAAGTCCTCTTGGTTAGGGTGAACGGTTACTACGCACCAGGTAGGACTCGAGTAAAGAGAAGGTGAGTCGCTAAGACTGCTTAAATACCAATCTCTTATTGAATCCACTCCTAGACATGCGCTGTGATTTGCCACACCCTAGCTCGGCGACTTAGTCTGTGAGTTTGTCTTAATTAGGCCTTAAGTCTTAGGTAAGTGTTGGGGTAAACTAGTCCTAGGGTTCAACAGCCCTAATATTCTAATCTACGAGCCCAAATAAGCCCATAACAGTTAACATAAACAAATCACTTCAATAATTAGAAGTACTTACCTGGTGGACTTCGGGCCGAGATATAAAGTGCCATGCCAGAATAACCTGAAAATTTCTTAAAAGTCCATATTTTTGAAAAGCCCCTTTTTGAAAACACTTTTGGACCCAAAACCCTCAAAGCCGAGTTTTGAACTGGGCTCTGATACCAAACTGTAACACCCCAAACCCGGCCCACGAGTCTTGACCGGATCTGGTTTGTCACTGCAGAAAAACGTTTAAAATATTTTAACCTTAAAATAAAACATGGAAATTTGTGTTTATTTATAAAACATTGTTTCTTTAAAATGCTAAATAAAAATTTGATGTCATAAAGTATCCAGATTTGAAAACTTCAATATATATATATATTTAAGAAAATAGTATCATTTGCAAATAACATTTCATCGTCAATCCATAATGAAACATAATAATAAACTTCAAATACTTAAGTGGCCTTTATTACAATAATGCTTATCAAAATATTGAAATTTATAAAATACGGAAACAAATAAAATTAACTTCTGCATGGGCCACCTCGTATCCACTCTAACCCGGTCCAAACTTTATGCATCACCTGCGATGTTGGTAAAAATTTGGGTGAGTCATACAGACTCAGTGCATAGTTATTTCACATGTCTCCATAATATGGGCTTGGCCCATATCTACACAGTCCACATAATCAATCATGCAAAAATGCATCCCAACCCAACCTAAAGTTCATCCGTTACACCTACCTTAGCAGACCTGCTGCTCAAGGCCGTGGCTAATCCACCGATCACATAGTGATCCACATATCTTACCTTGGCAGACTTACTGCTCAAGGCCGTGGCAGAGCCACCGATCACATAGTGATCCACATATCTTACCTTGGCAGACTTACTGCTCAAGGCCATGGCCAAGCCACCGATCCCATAGGGATCCCACATATCAATCAGTCCACGGTGATGCACACAGCTATCAACCGCTGAGATGGGCACCTAGCCAACACCTCCCTTGATGAAGCACATAGCTAACATCAAGCGCTAATGTAGCACGAGGCTAGCATTAGACCACGTACATAGCGTACACCCTTTCCTCCAATAGTCACATCCCAAGTCCCATGCATATATACATGTATCATGGTAACATATTACTCAAAACAAATATACATCACATGCCATCACATTTTTATACATTCATCAATAATCATTTATTATCGTAAATCACTAACCTGAGTATTCAATCACCCACCACGGGTATTCACAATCTTAGCCCTTATTTTGGCTAACATGCACAACATATACATTTACATATAACACATATAAACAAACAAGAGAACAGTGCGATAACTACGCATCTTTTTGGCACAGTCCAATAAATCTCGTAACTCACGTCTAAACGATTTGCACCCTTGCGCTTGTTGCACTCCTTCCTACACAACCTAAGTCAGAATCGGCTAATATTGTACCAAAAATGGCCTATGTATCAAATATAACATTTGGCCCATATAGCAATTATAACATTTTGGCCCATAAAAGGGTATTTTCGTAATTCAGTAATCGTACCCACTAAGGGTAATTCGGTAATTTACTTTCTAAGGGTAATTCGGTAGTTTTATCTTTAACGGTGTTTTCGAAGATTCATTATCGCCTCGAGTGATACAAAACTCTATTTGGGTCTCTACGGAACTATTGGGTCAAAATCCATTTCAAGCCCAAATGGGGTAATTTCGCAACTCAAACTTAACTAGTAATTTGGGGCATACAAATTTAAACTGTCCATTTGCGTCTTACTGACTAAATTAGTTATAATTCGAGTTAGAAAACTCGAAATCTAGATCCGTAAAATTTCCTTGAAACTAGACTCATGTGTCTTCTTACTATAATTTTTCCAGAATTTTTGGCCCAGTCATTTAGTACAGTTTATTCCTTAAAGTTTCCCTTGTTTCACTGTCCAATGATTCTGACCTCTCTTAACTTAATTTCAAATATCTCACTGTGCAGTTTTCATATAGTGTTCCAACTTATTTCTCTTGAAAATAGACTCATTCTTGGAATCCATACATATAAATTATAACCCATAATTCATTTTGTACAATATTATATGATTTTTTGAAAACAGATCAGTGAACCCTGAAGTTAATCAGAACCAGTCTCACTAAAATCAAGATATCTTAGAATGTAAAATTCATTTTTCTTCTCCGTTTCTTCCATATTAAAATACACACAGTAAGCTTTAATTTGATATCTTATTGACTTTCTAATTCCTTTTCTCCTATTTTTAGTGATTTTTCAAATACACGCCACTGCTTCTAACTGAAACTGTTTTATTACGAAATACGATTACCACTACGATCATACGCACACCCGAGTGATTACGGATGCCGATTTTTAGTTTTCTTCGGTATTTCCATCGATTAACAGCATATTTCATACAAACTTTTAGCGAGATGTGAGATTTTCTCACCAGTTCAAACATATATTCGGATGAGTATGAGATTACACACCTTATTCGGAATCCGTAACGCGATGCTCTCCGCGGCACCAAAAATCCGAGTCACCTATTACAAGGGATAGGTTTTCAATTGAACCTTTGATAAAGTACTTCTAGACCTTGCAACCAGTATAAAATCTCTCATGGCAAGTCCCTAGACTCTCAACCATGTTACAAATTAGTCCCCTCATTAGCTAGCTTAAGCTTTGGGGATTCCAAAAGTACAAATTTTATCAAGAAAGATCACCAAAATCACTTACTTGCTAGAGGATTTGTTTGCTGAAATTTTTGAGCTCTCCAACCCTTGTTTGCTACAAATTTTTGGTGATGATGAAGAGAAGAAAAGATGATACTTCTCTTTTCTTTATTTTCATAACCCCCCCTTTTTTTTCTTCTTTCTTTCTTTCTTTTTTTTTTATTTCTTTTTTTATCCACCTACTCCACTCCACAAATTCTTTTATTCCTTTTTCATTCACCTACTCCACTCCCCAAATTCTTTTATTTCTTTTTCATCCACCTACTCCATTATTTCAAATTCCATCATTATTATTATTCTTTTATTTCATTCCTTTAATGATGTCATGGATGACACTTGGAAGAGTATACAAAAAATAAATCCAAAACTTTGCAAAAGATGGGATTTGAACCCCTTCACTTGATTCCATAACCTCCTTGCCATATGCTCATTTATGCTAGCAATTTACTCTTTTATTTCCATAAGCCTTGATGCCACTTACTATCTCTCCTTATTAGGCTTAAATACAAAACTTTACTAAGGCCCAACTTGAACCCGAAACTTCATAGAACCCCGAAACTTTCTAAAATCATCTTCTTAATAAGTCCAACTTGAAATAATGTCATTCTCTTGTTCTCAAAATTTTTTTAAACACTCCTATGCCCAAGGCCCAATGAGCCCAATCCTACTAGCCCCAAATTTTGGGATGTTACATTGATTTTCTATTATTTTGCTATTATCTATCTTTGTACATTGAGGACAATGTACATCTTAAGTGTGGGGGTGAATATTTATTTCAAGAAAATGCCTAACTTTTTGAATTATTCTCAAATCCCTGAATTATACCTTAAATTATGCTTTGTTCTTAAGTAATTTTCTCATATTATGGTTAGAATAAATTTCCTTTGATTTATGATTTTTATTGATATGTTTTGGATTAAGTCATTGATAATTGTGCAGTAATGATTTAAACTTTAGGAGACTAGAGAATCAAGCATGATAAGTCCATTTTCAAAAATTAAAATTTTGTTAGGTTGTCTACCTGAATCTAATTATTATCTTGAAGTTTGAAATTTACAAGGTTGATATCAAAAACCCATAATTTTTGTAAGATCTTGAGCCTTTTAGAGCATACATTCTTTCGTGCTCACCTTGTGATTATGAGTGTGTCAACATTGAGATGTTATTCTAGAACTTGCTTCGATTATACATGTCGAGACCACGTTAATTGATTTGATATACTGAGATGATAAAGGCTCTTATGATTTAACTCACTCACTCCACTAAAAAGCTTACCCTCACAATTAACCCCTAGTGATCCCCTTTTTTTTTACTCACCTACTAATATTAACCCAAAACCCGATCTGTATTTGTTATCACCATTCCTCTTGACCACCCTTATATCGAGATTTGATTTTGAACAGTTTCCTAACTATGATCTATATTTCAGTTGTTAAAGTTCTTTCTCATTATTGACTTGATTTGTTCTTAAAAAAAAATCAAAGTATATTTATTAGTTATATTTAAGAGAGCTTACATGTTTAAATTCCACATCTTGAAGAAAAAGCTCGTATTATTAGTATTACAAGTTTTTAGTTGATCTAATTATTTAGGATTAATTCATTTTTCTAGTTAGGTAAAATATCAATTCAATCTCGATTCTAACCCTCTAATTCAGCCTTTATCCACACCTTTAACCTGAGCCCCATTACAACCCTTTTTAAAGACCTTTTGATTTGTGTATCATCTCATTTTACAGTGGTGGAGATTTGATTTTCAGGCAAGCCTATGGGATTAACTTTTCATGTTCGACTTTTGAGTGCTTAATTTTGAACCTTAAACACTTTGAATGATTTGAGTGAATCTTTAGTGAGGATGTCAACTCTTTTCGATTTTGAATTAAGGGTAATTATTTAGGTAAAGGGAACACACCTATGTTTTCATGCTACAAAAACTATGACTTTTATTGTTTGAATCTTTAGGATCTTTCTATTTAAATTATCAATGTATGAATTATCTATGAATTATGATGAAACATTATTGATGAATATTATGAATCAAGGAAGTTCATTTTAATTGTGAGTTGAGAATTTTGCTTGAGGACAAGCAAATGCTTAAGTATGGGGGTATTTGATAAACCATAATATAAACATATTTTAATCCCACATTTAGCATATTTGTGGATGATTTAAGCCTTGAATTATGGAATTTGGTGCTCTTAATCCTTTGTTTTCATGTTTTATATTCAGGAGAGCATCGAAGGATGAAAAGAATGAGAAACGGGCCTAAAACGGAGTAAATAGGCCATATCAAGAAATCAACACAGTCTGGGCCCAAGCCACATGGCTGTGCCACCTTAACAAACTCGAACACAGCCTGACCACGATTCACACGGGCGTGTGCCATGGGCGTGTCCCTGTCGTGACAAAGAAGAGTTTCATTCGGATTAGGGTACTTAGAGGCAAAGAAAGCCATTCCAAAAGCCTATATAAACACCCTAGAGTCCAACCTCCAGTTGGGAGTCCAGTGAGGCCGAAGAGCCAAGCCAGAGAGGCCAGAATTGTGGGCTTTACTCGAAGAAAGCCAGTTGATTCATCTCAAGAAGCCGGAGTTATACTCAAGATAAAGGATCTTCTCTTCAATTCCTTGAGGGGGTTTTAGGGTTTTTCTTATGTTTTGTTTTGTATTTTCTTCTGAGATGTATTCTTTTATAATTATGAACTAAACCCTTAAATACCTGAGGGGGATGAAACCTAAAACGGATCTTGTTATTGTTTTCTGAACTATATGATAAATACTTGACTTGTTCTTAATTATGTGTTCTTAATTCTTGCTTTGATATTTTAGGATATTGATTCAAGTATTGATGTGCTTAGACAGTGGAGCAAAAGTCCCTGTTTAAAAGTAGATCTAGCATAATTAAGTGGAGTTGATCGCAACCCTAGAAATAGGATGACGAAAATCTGCTAGATTAGGGTCAAACCTAATATGGGAGTCCATAGATCGAGTTAATACAATCCTGGGGGTTTTAATTAGAAAGAGATTTCAATTAATCAACCTAGGGTTAGACGTTAGTAGCCTCAAGAGAGGTACTAATCTACATTAGGGAATCCTACGGATCAAGTCAAGTGAATAAATCGTCTGGTTCAGAGTTAGACAACAAGTGAAGTCTAGGTGGATTCTTCCTCGGGTATTGTCTTAATCAATTGGTTTTTCCCACAAATATTTTTCCCAATTTATTCTCTTTGTCTTAGCATCTTTAGCTTAGATAGTTAATTTTAGATTAATTAATAATTCCTTAATTCTTAGGCTAAATAATAAAAAGAAATTTAGTATTAGTACTTTTGGTTCCTTTGGGTTCGACAATCCGGTCTTGCCACTAGACTATACTACTGTTCGATAGGTGCGCTTGCCTCAATCTTTGTCACAGTTAGTTTCTAGGCTCGATCATTCTTTATATAAAATTTTAAGACTCTGACATAACGATCAGAGAATAAAGAGCAAAGAAAATATGAAAGCAATAGAGAATGTACTTTATTGATCAGAAGGGGTGATTACAATGTTTCATCAGAGTCTCTATTTATAGGCATAAGAAGTATAGAAGAAGTAGAGATCTAATTCTAATAACTATTAGAATTTAAAGTATATCAAAACTTTATCTTGATCATAATGGACATCCACTTAATAAGATATTCATAACAACTCAAAATTAATCACGGAATATAATTAGATTGTTTGATAAATATAAATTTTAAATTATAAAAAAATTATACATTTTACCCTTAATTTTTAAACATTTCACATTATTCTAAAAAAAGTCAAATTTTAAATGTAAAATTTTTATAGGAAAATATCATATTAAAATAAATAAAATAAAAATGAATTGAATTGAATTAATTGAAATATTCTCCTTTAAGTGATAAGTAGCTCTTATCTATTTTACCATTTTTCACATTTTTTTTGTAGAAAAAGATTTCTATCATATTGTTTTTGTTTTGGATTATCAAACATGTGTAAAAATAAATAGATTATTTAAATATTAATTTTAAATTGATTTAGTTATTATAGTTTACTATAGGTAACAATAATATCAACTACATTATTTAATAATTAATTAAAAATAAAACCCGTAAAATTATATACAACGCATGTGGTATTAGAAATTAGTAAAAAAATAAAAAAATATTATAAATTTTAGGTTTCAATATGTCAAAGGTCCTTGTACTCTTTTTGAAATTTAAATTTTAGTCACTATTATTTAATTTTGAGACATTGAGTCTCTTTACTTTTTTTTTAAAAAAAAATCTTAGTCACTCCATTTAATTTTGTCATTAAAGTTAACAATTTCAATGGTAAAATAACTTTTTTAGCCTTCAACATTTACATTTTTTTCGTCAATTTGGTCCTTATCCTTTAGATGTACATAAAAATTTTAAAAATTTAAGAAAAAAGTTCATATTTAAAATAAAAAAGGCTTTTAAAAAATAAAAAATAATAATAACTCTTTAAAATTCAAAAACTAAAACTAAAAATGATTTTTAAAGTATAAACAAAATATACCTAAACTAGACCAAACCAACCAGTCGAATTGGGAACCGTTTGGGGTATTGGTCTGGTGAAATGTAAAAATAGGTTGACTTACGAATCAGTACGGACTGGTTGAATCAAGTTAAAAAAATCTATTAAACCAACAATTGAACTGATTGCAAATTGGTCTAACCAATTGATTCCCAGAAGGACCGGTCTGATCAGTTCAAAGCAAATAAATTATTAAAATTAAAATTAAAAAATTAAATAGGTAGTTCAACTATTTTTTTAGCTCGGTTCAACCTGTCAGGTACTGGTTCACAGGTCTTCTGGTTTTTAAAAATTTTAAACTTCTTTTGCACTCAACATTTACAATGTCCTGTCAATTTGGCCCATACCCTTCAAAAGTATGTAAATGTAACGACCCGAAATTTACGGTTATCGAAAAGTATATTTTCAAGTCTTTGTTTTCATAAAACGGATTCGTAAATATTTATTAAAAATATTTACGAAGTTAGTTGTGTGGTTAATTAGGTTCGGCTAGGTGAATTAGCTTGAATTAAGGTTAATTAGGTGTAAGGATTAAATTGAATAAAGGGTGAAATTTTAATTATAGATTAAAGGAAAAGTGAAAGGACTAAATTAATAAATAAACCATATGTAACACTTGTATAGTAAGAAGTAAATACAAGTGTATGGTAATTGTAAAATACATGTGTAATAAATAAATACATATATTTGTAATACATATATGTATTTACTTATTATTTAAGTGATAATTATTGTTATAATATAATATAATATAATAATATAATAACATAAAATAAAAGAAATATAACATGAAATAAATAAATAAATAAATAAACAAAAGAAAAAGAAACAAAATAGCAAACGAAACAGGGGAAAGAGGGAAAGAAAAAGAAAGAAGGAAAATTAGGGTTTTTAAGGTTCAAGCTTAATTTGGTAAGTCAATTTAGTCCATTTTCTTGTAATTTTTATGTTTTTAGAATCCTAGAACAAAATCCTACTTGATTTATGTTGAAATTTTAGAAGTTAGTGGATTTTTAGATGTTGTACATGTTGAATAAATTGAAGAATTGGGAGTTAAATTGATAGAATTTCAAGTTAGAATTAAGAAAAGGATTGAATTGTAAAATAAATTATAAGTTTTCAGTAATAGGGACTAAATTGAGAGAATTTTGAAATTAGGGTTTTATGGTGAAATTAGAGAGTTGAAAATTAGTCTAAAGTGGAAATTAAATGAAAATATAGAATTAGTTGTGGAAAAATAAAGTTAGTCTAGATTTAAGGACTAAATTGGAATTTAGGCAAAAGTTAAATATAAATTGAAATATTTGATGTGAATTGGTATTGTATTGATAATTTTTACTTGTTTCAATTTCCGTAGCTAACGTTGAGCTAGAGACCTCGGCTAAGAAAGGAAAAGACAAGATTAACGAGGAGTAGCTCAAGAATTACGGTTTGTATTTCTATAATCCGAATCTAACAATTATTATTGTTGTATTTTAATTTAGTGATTATGGTAAGTGAAAAAGGTAAGTAAATAGCATTATGAGATTGAATTGAATGAATGTGGATTTGTGATTGATATATGATTATTTGAATTGAAATGTATGTTGATTGGAAATTGAAATTGTGATTGAAAACCCTATTAACTGTGTCGGGCTGAGTCGGATATAGTTGGCATGCCATAGGATTGAAAGTGTTAAGGGATGCTTCGACTTCGAGCCGTTGAGACACTGAGTGTCATATTATTACTTCGAATAAATTCGATGAGGTACTGGGTACCAGCTTACTTCGGCATGGCTGATGAGACACTGGGTGTCAACTTTTACTTAGAATTATCCAATTAGGCACTGGGTGCCATACTTATACTGGTGTACTTTGGTTGGATCCGTGTATCCGCCAAAGTCCGAGTCCTGTTAATAGGGGTAAATGAATGAATCGACAATAAGTTTGATATTGAATGATATTGTATGTAAAGTGGAATGGACAATGAGTTGAATTGTACAAATGAGAAGCATGTATCATGGAATTTATGAAATGAAAATTGACATTGAAAAATGAATGTGAGAATCAAAGTTGAGAAAAGCTATTGAGATAGTTATTTATGAGAACTGAATGTGTGATAATGATATATATATGAATTGTTTAATTGAATGGATTTGGAAATTTTATGAATTAAATGTGTATGTTTAATTATTTTATTTTAAAGTATTCAGATTATAGAAATACCACAGAGTTCATACTCAACGTACGGTTTGTTTCTGTGCGCAGGTTAGGTTAAAGTCAGACCATTGAATCAGCATCCAAGGCTAATCCCGAACTCAAAGTTGCGAAGTACATTTCTTTTTGGTAATGGCATGTACCTAGGTTGTTTTGTGCAAGTCATTTTGGGAAATGATTGTAAATGATGTTATAATATGAAATTGTTTGAACACATATGAACTTATGTGTTATGTTTTAATACTATAAAATGGTGTGTTTTGGTTTAAATTAGTGTGAATATAGAATTGGTCTAAATAGTATACTATTAGATTGATTTGGATGATATATGTGAAGTATTTATGAATGTACATTGGTTAGTTCATTAGATTGATTGTTTGAACATGATTTAGATGTATTTAATTGTGTTTTGGATTGGTTGAATGATTGATACTTGAATTGCTTGGTGCTCAAGGTTTGCAGGGTTGGTATTCTTGATGTATAATGCTCATTTTGAGTCCACATGGCCTGGCACACGAGCGTGTGACCAAACCGTGTGAGATACATGGCTTATGCACGGGTATGTGGTTAGGCCATGTGTCCCCTGCAACTTAAATTTTCAAAACAGAATGCTCAGGTATTACCACACGGGCGTGTGTCTCATCTGTGTGAGGAATACGGCCCAGCACATGGGCGTGTGACTTGGCCATGTGAGGTAAGTCAGGGAGTTACACGGGGTCAGACATGACCTGAGACACGGGCATGTCTCAGGATCACACAGGCGTGTCCCTTGATCACACGGGGCGTGTGACCCCTGCACCTAGGAAAAATTTTAAATTTTCATAAAAAATTTCCGAAGCTCACAATTAAGTCCCGATTTTTTTATAACACGTGTTTTGGGCCTCGAAGGTTCATAAAGGGACTATATGATTGAATTATGATGTTTATGTGTGAATAATTTATGAATTGTTCGTATTTGATCTGTAATGTCTGGTAATGCTCCGTAACCCTGTTCCGGCAATGGATAAGGGTTAAGGGGTGTTACAGTAAATCTTTTTTTTCTAATTTTTTCTTACTTAAAAAACGTAAAATTTAAAAATTATAATTTTTTTAAAAATTTTAAAAAAATCAGTTACTGGTCAGACTAGACTAGACCGATAAGATCAAGAACCAATGGATATTTAGGTACTAGTCCGGTGAGAGGTAAAAAACTGGTTGACACGTGAACCGATACGAATTGGTTGAACCAAACTAAAAGATCAATTGAATTGGAAGTTGATATGATTTTTATATTTTGTAAAATATTTTTTATTTTTTAATAATTCATTTGCTTTGAATTGATCAAACCGATTGTTTTAAGAACCAAGTGGTCAAACCTACTAAAAATTGGTTCAACCAATTTTTTGCTAAATTCAACTAATCTATATCGGTTCCTGAGTCAATTGTTTTTTACCTCTTGCTGAATTGATGCCCCAACTAGTTCCTAATATAACATGCTAGTTTAATCTAGTTTAGATAACATTGAATTATGAATTTTTTTATATTTTTAAAATTATTTTTATCTTTTATTTTTTATTTTCGAAGAGATTTTCCATTATTTTTTTGAAAATATATTTTTAAAATATTTATTTTTTTATTTAAAATATGAAAGCAATTAATTTAATGACTTAAAGTAATTTCTTGATTGATGATATTGTGGATGGTTATAAGGTATAACGTATGAAAGAATTGGTATATATTGTTTGAAATGATGATAAACTAAAAGTTATATGTTTATGATGTCATGTGGTGATTCTTGATGAAAATGATAATGATTTGTATATTTATAATAATAAAACTTAGATACATTCTATTAACAGTGTCGGATAGAGTTTCAAGTATAGTTGGCATCTCACAGAATTCGCTTGTGTTAGAGGAAGCTTTAGTGCTTATGCACATTCTAGTTGACTTTTGTATAATACCCTAAGGGTGGGAATGTTCTCATATAATATCATGAGAGTTGAGAACATATTGTTGGCTCTTATATAGAGCCAAAATTGTTTTTTTTTGGGGGGGGGGAGCGAAATTAAATTGTATATTTTTACGATAGTAAAAATACAATTTCACCATTTTAATTGTCTATATCTTTATAGTTTTTAAAAGATTAAATCATTTTTTTATCATTTTGGGAGGGCCAAAGTGTAATTTTATCATTACTAATTTAAAATTTTATAAATTATAAAAGGCTTAAATAAAAAAAAAATCATTTTAGAGGGGGGTGGGGATCCTGCCAGCCCCCTATCTTCGCCACTGCTCTTATATAATAATACCATGAGGATCACGAGTATATATTCCAATGTGTTTGGAGATTAATTCATGTATCCGTACTAGAGTTTGCATTCAATCAATAGGGGTTAAAATGTGTAAATAAAATATGGCTTAGATATGATATTGAAATGTGATATGTTTGGCATATGAAAAGATTGAATAAATATCCTAAAGGTGGCTGGTGATATTCATTTGTTTACAACTCCTTCGTTACTTTCTTCTCTTTTCTCTTGTAACATTGATTTCTCTCTTGATTCCAAGGTGATATACAAGCTCACTAGTATCTCAAAATCACTTTTTCTGTTTAGTTTCTTAGTTGTAAATCCAAGTTTAAATCCCACCATATGCATATTTTTGTTGTTTTTTAAAATGAAAAGATTAAAGTATCTTTGAATAATATAATTTATTTTAATTACGAAAAAACATTTTAGTAAATTCCTAACCAAGTTAATACCAATTGACTTGTGATACCAACTCAATTAAAAATTTTAATAATAATATAGATAAAGATATTTTGAAAATTTTACTTTAAAATACAAAAGCTAAAATAAAACACCACCTCAATCCCAACTTTCACTTACATTAACGTTTGAGTGAATAATTTTGATTGCAAAGGATATGCTTTTGCTGCCAATAGGTGCTTTTAAAACTCCAAAAGCATTCCCAAACGCCCCCTTAACATCTTGAGTCTGATACGTACTACACTTAACAACCAGATTTTATCAAACTATATATTTTGTTTCCTAACGTGAAATTGAAATTTTAGATTAGGGACATACAAAATGTAGAAACAATTTAAGAATAAAATGGTTAATCTTTAACAAAATATTTTACATGTATACTAGAAGCTTTCTCGAAAAAGAAAAATTAAAAACAAAAATCAATGCAGTAAATTGACACACCTTCGCTGATGACTCAAATTTCTAATAGATTATAAGAAGCAAACATCGTTCCTGGCTCCAGCCTGACCCACATAGAAGCAAGCTTCTAATTCTTCAGGCCTAAGGATTAGCCACTTCCAAATTTAAGTGTATTACTCAACCTACATTGAAGACAAATAAGTTCATGGAGTCAAGAACTGGAAATGCATTTCAATTATCTGAATTACTAGGAATTATCAATCTTAATTGGCTAAAACTGTGTCCTAGAAGTGAACAGAATGAAATAAAACATCGGAATTGCAAGCAATCGATTTACAGGGATCTTACCTTCTTAAGGGCATGGTAACGTTAATAAACATAAATTAATCAAATGTGCATAGCATTCTACTACTGAAAAAGCAATATTTTTTCAAGGAGCAGATGGATTTACTTTGGAACTTGTTCCTTTTTTCAACAAAAATGAACTGAAAATGGACATCGCCAACTTTGAACTTGTTATTCATAAATTCATGAAATGAATCTCATCATAGCATATCCCGGCATTAAATCTAAATGTTGAATTTTGTGTATTTGAGGAGCAATTTTAGCTTATGTTGCTCGAATCCTTCGTTTTTCTTCAAGTACCCGTGTCCAATACTCCTGTTGGACACATGGATATGACCTCCAAACATATATAAAAAGAACTTTGAAAATTCTAATCATACACGTGCCGGATACTCACACCAGGGTCGAGTAACATAGATTTTGGCAACAAGTTAAAGAAAAACATGAATTACATGTGATCCAAATCCTACCAGTCCAAACCTTCAAATAGACCTTCCCCTTTAATTGCCGATGTTTTAAAAATAGCCCATTGGCGGCTTTTTAACTTGTGCAACTCCAAAGCCTCTGTCACTGCAGCAGCATCAAGTGCACCTGGAAGATCCTGTATACTCCAAAAATGTGACCTTAACTCCAAGAAAAATTCACAAATAAAAAGTAACCCAAGTGGCTTACTCAATTTTGTCACCAAATGAAAATATTATTCTTTTCTCAGCCAACATTTTTGAGGATGTATTTGGGAACTTAAATTTTAAATAATGGATTTGGATTATAAATTTGCCACTCGAGCAATAGAACTCATGAAAAAGTTTATATTCATGATTAATTTATTATAGATGATGTATCCATCCTCATAATGTGTAAGATAAACAAAATCCAAACTCTCAAACATATATGTTCCCCAGTAAGCATAAGAAACTGCATATTATTTCCTCTTGCAATAAGTGCTTCTAATACGATGTCCATAACCACCAGTGTTTGCTCAATGTCACACACAATATAAGCAAAAGAACTAGTTCTACCCCAGGTCCAAGAAGAAGAAATTAATAAATAAAAAAGGTACCAACCTGCTTATTTGCAAAAATAAGAACTACTGCTCCTCTTAACTCCTCCTCCTGCAAAGATTCACACTTTAAACTATTACAAAAGAAGCAAGGAAATGCATAAAAAAAGCATTGACAAGTAAAATGAAAAATATTGTAAACACCTAGCAGTAGTAGTTCAGTATAAATGTATAAAAAAGTCATTTTAATTGATTGTAGAAGAGAAATAAAAATATGTTTACATCATTTCTTTTTCATGGCAGATGACAAGTAAACAAAGTTATCTGAATTGGTCTTCAAATAAATAAACGAAATACATAAAAGGAAGAGCAATATGTAAGACTATAACAACCTGAAATACCATTTAAAATTTGAAGATAACTGTAGGGAAATAACATTCAAGAAAGGGACAGAAAGGTCAATAGAAAAGATTCAAACATCATTCTTTTCCTTTTGTCAAACATTTCGATACAACAGCCTGAAGAAGATCCATATGTCATCTTCACAGCATGGAATATTTAATGAAGACTTGTTACACTACTAAAATATAGACATATGAAGAAATAGATCTTGATGAGATTACCTCCAAGATTGCATGAAATTCTTCTTTAGCTATCACCAGCCTATCTGTGTCACTTGAATCAACAACATATATTATGGCCTGAGTATTTGGAAAGTAACATCTCCAATATGGTCTGTGGTGCAAAAGGAGATAAGAAACTAGGCTGGTGATCTATTTCTTGAAGCCGCATATTATTAAATGAATATAGAGAAACAATACATAAGTCATATAATAAAACTTGAATAGAATGAACAAATGATATATAAATCATATATTAAACTTGAATAGGATTAATTAGCAATCTTTTTGTCTGGCGTAAATACACTGTAGGATGTAAAACTTTATTTCACAACTTTTAAACATTGAAAAAACCTGGAATAATGCTCATCAATTAAATCACAAGTCCTAATTACACAAGTGGTGTAAAGAGAGGAAAACCATGACATTACATTGAAATTCCATGACAGACTCAAAAATAGGTTTATTTAATGCCAAAAAAGCAAAACAAATGGCATTTAAAATAATATTGAAATGTTAATAAACAACAGCCCTAAAATCTAGGTTCAGATTGTGCAGCAAAAATAGTTTCAGATTCTCTCTCTCTCTCTCTCTCTCTCTCTCTCTCTCTCTCTCAACCATGTATAAAAAGAGACTAAAATGGTAACTTGTGGCTTGTTGAAGATATTCTTTTTGGATGATTTTTAGCAAAACTAAGTTCAATGACATTAAATTAAATAGATCCTACAACTATATCCAATCAGACATTTGGTACATCTGGTTCAACTAGCTGGATAAGTATAAAATCAAGCAGTCCTATAATGCCTCTATCTTTATTTTATTTTATTTTGTGGTAACACCTCTAAAATTCATTACTAACTGATCTGTACAATTAATGTATCAATATGATTCTTCTATTATGCATAAACATTATCATAAGAAGTCACAATAAAATGAATAAAATATATAGGACATACACCTTATCTTTTCTGTAACTAACAGAACACAATGGGTGTCATATAACTTTGAGAGCAAAACAAAATATAACTCTATTAAACGGTCTAAGACTCTAAGTAGCCAATGGCCTGCTTTAGATGCACAAAGGCACAACTTTACATATACCTTCACGACAGCAAAAATCTCATAGAAGAGTCGCCCACAAAATGTCTTGCAGAAGAAAGAATTAAAAAGGAAAAATTGCATGTTTGGTAAAGTTACCTGATGCTGGTCTGTCCGCCTGCATCAATAAATGATAAAGATGTCATCAGGACAAGGAGTTTGACATCACTTACGTTTGACGAATAAAACTAAATAGCCCAGAATGATAGAAGAAAGCAAACTTACAAAACAATGTAATTAATTTAAGACGGCATTGTGGTTGGGGGCCAAAAAGTGCTTTCAACCCAACCACAATGCCAAACTCTTGGCTTTTGAGATTGAAAGTAAAGTGAAAAAAATACTTTTCCACCCAAATGCAAATGCTATTATTTAGATATCTTTGACTTTTGGTTTTTGCCTTTTAAAGTAAAATTATCAAAATATTCTTATTTATATTAACTATTTAAAATATATATTAATTTATATTTTATGTCTCATTATATTAAATTATTTAAATATCATTTATCATTATATTTAAAATTTTAAAGTATTTCATGTATTTTTAAATTTACAAATAATTTATTAATTACTTAAAAAGTATTTAAATTGTATATTTCATGTATAAATTATTTAAATATTACCTAAATTAATTTATTTTGAATTTCCAACATTATGCCTCAAATGAACCTTTTTAAGTTTCCACTGCAATTTTTGCTAGCAATGTCAAACACTTGAAATTAACAAACGACACACTTTCTCACAACATTTTTCTAAAGTACTTTTTGCAAACTAAACTTTTCAAAAATACTTTTCAATTGCAGAACTAGGCCTAAGAGATTAAATTTTTTGACGAAGTCCAATGGCATTGAATAATAGTAAAATTGCATAAGAAATAGGGTTGCAGACAAAGTTAAATTTCCATGGTTTCTTATTTCTCCTATAGGTTGTGGCAGATATCTCTAATTAGTGAAAGTTTTACTTTATCCAGCTTAAAAAAAGAAAAGCTCTGATGATAAAGAGAACATAGTTCTGTAAAATTTTCTTCAAGCTGTTACTTACTAAGCTGTTTTCTCGCAAGAGATACTTAGAACAGATAAATAAAGATATACACTAGGGGTAAAGGATTCATGTAAACTGTGAACTGAAAGCCAGATACGGTTAGTTTATAAAATTAAGATTTAAAGTAAAAAAATATCTTCGTTGAAGTCTTTGATATAAGAACTAGATAAGGATTTAAAGTCTCACAATAAGAACTGTTTCATCTTCCTGACATTTCTGTAAGTTTGAAAGCTACGGTGCTTCTGATATGATTTTAACATAGATGCATGTTGCGAAAATTTTCCAACTCTTATACCTTCGAACAATCAAATCGATAGGAAAATATAATCAAAATTACAGGACATCGCTACATGTTAAAGATGTGGATCAAGGAATACTGGTCGGCATACCTAAATCCCAAACTTGAAATTTGATGTTATTGTACTGTACTGTTTCGACATTAAATCCAATTGCTGCACCATAAAGAACATAACAAATCAAATATCAACTCTTAAATATTAAAGAAACCTTTGATCTACTTAATTGAAAATCAAAACTTATCCATTCTATCTCCCCACAACATAATGCTCAATAATCCCGCTTCACACAAAAGAAGAAAGAGAGAATAGAATAAGAACGACTAACTTGGAATTGTGGAGACAACTTCACCCATCTGAAGCCGATCTGCAACCAAACCCTCAAATTATAAAAGAGAGAGAGAGAGAGAGAGAGAGAGAGAGAGAGAGAGAGAGAGAGAGAGAGAAAGGCCATTTCATAAATCACGGCAGGAAAAAATGGGTAGCGCTTAAAACATTAAAAAAAAAGGATGAGAAATAATACAAAGAATAGTGGTTTTGCCAGCATTGTCAAGACCGAGAACAAGGATCCGAGCCTCCTTGTTTCCCAATAGAGAAGAGAACAATTTTGTAAACAGAATACCCATCTCGTAAAAAAAAAATGGAAATATCACTCTCTATTAGTGCATGAATTTTGGATCAGATCTCCAAAGCAGCACCCCTGTACAAAAGGAGAGTGCCTGCTTGCAAGAGGAGTTGAGATTTCAATAAGGGTAAAATTGATAATTCAAAAGTAAAGGGGTCTGAAATGCAATGCCAGTATATATATTTTTTGGGTGGCCTTTTTTCTTTTCTGATTTTCTCCTACTAATAGAATCGAATCGGAGACACAAATAGAGAGGACATAGGCAACATAGAAGAAAAGGAAAAGTGGGGTTAGAATCTTATGCGGTGATAGACTCAGTGCAAGTAAATATGTGATTGGCCACGTCATCTTTGGAAATTGTAATACTGAGCACTTTTATATTTTTTCTTTTTCGATTTTGTATAAAGATTGTAATATTATGAAAAAAATTTATGCATATAATATTTAACAGATAAAATTGATATTTGTACAAAATTTAACAAATAAAATTTAATATAGATTATCTGTACAAAATGTATAAAATCATATAAAAATTGTATATAGATAAAACTATTAAATAGGCTATTTGTATAAAATCAAATAGATTATTTGTACAAAATACATAAGTTTACATAAAAATTTAACAGATAAAACTAATCCTTATATCTTTTTTTGGTTTAAAACTTCCTTATATTATTTGTACATATAATTAATTTTTTTATATTGTTCATGTTTATTTTACGGCTTAGGTTTGAAGTTTGTAGTAGTCTCTTTTAATAATGCCTTCTCCAAATTTTGAACATTTATTCTCTCTTTAAGAGTACAATGTACTTAAGGTAAACTCTAAAATCTTTTCCTCTTTTTTTTTCTCCTAGTCGTTTGCTTTTTATTTTTTGTTTTGCTCAGCGGCGGTATCAACCTTCGAGCGGGCTATCTCTTGCCTTGTTCCTCTCCTATCAACACTTTCTTTCTTTCTTTTTCTCATTTCACTACACATGTCTTCTCTCTTTTCAGTTTGCAGATCTATTTTGTGGATATTTTTGGTGTCTTCACAAGTTGTAATAGACAGATAATGGTGTCTGTCGTTCGCTAAAACTCCACCAGCCACTAATAGTTTTTTTCTTGGAAAGTGGGTCACTCTTCGTCAACTTCTTAATCTTTTTCCAATTTGAGAGTATTTTAGAATAATAAATGATTTCACATGTCGATTTGGACTCATGTTGTCTTAAATTTTATATATATATTTTTTGTTTTCTATTTTTTAATAAATCTTCAGTTTTAGAAGTTTTTATCTGCTCTTGTAGCACGTTTTTTAGTCTTGTTTATGCATGTAATCTTAATTTTACAAGTGATTTTAGGGACAATTTTGTTTACATCCTCTTTAGTTTGGTGAATGCTCGATTATTTTGTCGATTTTTGCTCGCTGCTTTGGACCATCCGAGGCTAGTTTCTTTATCATATTAAGTGCTCGCAATCACTCGATATATAGTGCTTGAGTTGTAACAAAGCCAATTGTCAACATGTCATAATGTTCTATTGATGCTGAGGATAAAGCCTTTGTTATGTTGATGGAGCTTGTCCTTCACCATCTACGACGAGTGTTTGTATTTTTTTTCAAAAAAAAAAAAAAGAGAGTACAATGAACCTTAACATTACATCCAACACTTGATCTACATGTAAATTACTATTATTTTGTAAACAAATCCTTATATTAAATTGATTATTTATACATAAAACTTGAGAATATAATATAAAAGGAAATCAAATAAATATTATTATGGAAAAGTATATGGAAATCATAAAAAAGAAAAATATTAAACATTAACTATTAATTGCAATTTTTTTTGAGTATTTAATATTTTTAAATATGAATAAATTCATAAAATATAAAATATCATGTATTTGAATATATATATATATATATATATATATATAAAATTATATAAAAGAGTGTGATTAATTAGATGACAATTATTAAAAACCGGTAAAGTAATTAAAATAATTAGTTTACCAAATATATGTTATGAGTTATTTTATTAGACAAACTAAGCAAATCAAATTATATATTAATTTTATTAAACAATAATATAATTTTTAAAAAAATAAAACAAATTTTTTTATGTATTTAACAATTAATTATCTAATCATTTTGTTTGTATATTAAATATTTTAAAATTAAAAAATATAAAATAAAGCAATAATTATGAAAACTAACTTATAAATAGTAGGATAATGCGTTTCAGCGCACTCGAATCCATGTCTTCTTGCATTCGCAATTGTGCCCATTCCAATCAATCTGAGACTCAATCAACTCATTTTTAACTCATTTTTATCTTATTAACTATACTTGAATTATACACTGAAAAGGTAAAATAAAATAAAACAAGTTATATGATACTTATTAAATTTTGGATTATTATTTGCTATAAAATCATACTAGACATATGAATTATATATTAAATTATTTTTTTATCAATTAATAAGATATTTTAATGCTTATAAACATAAGATACTTGAATTATACTTAATAATATATTGAATTGTACTAATTATTTTTTTCGACCGATTCAAACAAATACTTGAATTATATATTGAAAAGATATGGTACTTGAATTATATCCTTTTGATACAAGTTTGATCTTATAAGTTTTCACTTTTCCATTCATATTTTTTTTTCTTGTAGATCCATTTATACCCTATAGGTTTTTTGCCTTGGCCGTATGCACCTAATTTCGAAATGAATTAATTAACAACACGGCCTAGCACGCAGGCGTGTAGAATGGTCGTGTGCACAAGTCAGAGAGTTACACGGGGTCGAGCATGGCTTATAGCACGGGCATGTCCCAGGGTCACACAGGCGTGTCCCTAAGACCACACGGACGTGTAAGCAATGCAACTTGGAAATTTTTAGTAATTTCGCGAAAAATTGTTAAAGTTTTCGATTAAGTCCCGACTCGATTTTAATGCTCATACTGGGCCTCGAGTGTAACATCCCTTACCCGTATCCTACGCCGAAACTGGGTACGAGGCATTACCAGACTTAACAATACATTCTACCAAATCCCGAGCCACAAAATTCACTTATAATTTAACTTTAACAAACACATGCATACACAAGCATTATAACTCTCTTTTTAATACTTTATTCCATTCCTTCAATAGTCAATTATGATTCAAAAATCAGCTACAATACATAAAATATGCTAAAATATAAAAACGTCAATAAAAATAATGAACTATTTACATACAACTGATGTGTCGTTGAATGCACCAAATATATCATATTCCCTGCAAAATAATGAAAATAATAGTAAAGGGGAAGTAGGGTCGAATCCTCAGGGATCGGAATATACAAATGCTTGTTTGTCGAAATCCTGGGCAGAATCGTGCCCAAGAAAACCTGCGTTCCTGAAAAAAATAAAAATAACAGAATTAAAGAGTTGGATCTGGAAACGAAAAAAAATAAAAAGCAAAAATGAGAAATCGAATTGAAATTGCGAAAATCAAAAATAGAAAATAGAGTTTGAGATAAAGAAATTCTTATGAGGAGATTCCAGCCTCCGGTTGCCTCAATCCTCCTTGGGTTCAATCCTTGGCTTTTAGATGATCCTTCTCAATCCGAATAAGCCAGTTATAGTGGAAGAGGACGCCTACGACCAGCAGCTCCAAGGATTTAGATTTCAATTTGGTGGAACCTGACTCTAGCCAACAACCTCTCTTGTGGGATTATCTTATGCTAGATCAACGTTTCTCAATGGCAAATCCCACGCCATTTTGTCTCTTGGGTTCGCCAACCTCTGACGCAGTAAGTTAACGAACCGACGGTGTAATCCTTCCAAAACACACAAAGCGGCCACCTTTGCATACGTTGAAAAGTTTACTTCTTAAGGGACATGGACGGAAGCGTCAGCCCCGTAATGCAGAGAAACGATGAATACCCTGTTGAGAAGGCTAAGTACGGATTCTAAACCTCAAGAACCCTTTTTGGGAATTTTCGGCAACATTTGGCTAGAAGGGTTTTAGTGGCTCATAGTTGTGGTGGAAAAGAAAATATATAAATGGAGATTTTTTATTAAAAAGAAAAAATGGAAAGAACAAAAGAGTTATGGGGAGAGAGTTTACAGAAAAAGATGAACAACCATTTGAGTCACTTCATCCCCTAATTATAGTGCTAAGATAAGTAGACTAGTCCTACTTAAATTCCTAAAGATAATTACAAATAAATAAAGATAAATAAAATAAATCCTAAATTAAATAATCCTTAATAATTATTCTAATATTAATTATCCTAATATAATTAAAATAGAGTCTAATAAAATAAAGTCTCTTCTTTTTGCATTTCAATCCTTCTGTCCTCCATGTTTGTACTTTTGGCACTATCTTTTCCTTTTGTTGCACATTGGTCCATTTTATCTTTAATTTCATGTTTTTGGCCCTTAATTTCACTTTTGCCTCTAACTCAGTCCCTACAAGATAAAAGATCATAAATAGCCCAAATTAGTAGAATCATACTCAAAATAAATATGCAATTAGCACATAAAAATATGACATTCTAGAGTATTATCAACAACTTACATAATTACATTCACAATCTCATCACATCATCAATTTAGCTTATCCTCCCCAAATTATTCTATTCAATACTTTCTTGATATTACACAAAGCCATCTTCCTAATTTGGTCTTACATGTAAACTTATACCAATTCTCATTAAAATGTCAAGTCATTATCAAACATTATAATTATATTGGAAAATCAATAATTTACTACTTAAAACAGTCCCTAACTCAAACTTTGGAAAACTTACAATTTTGCCCCTAAAATTTTGCATAATTACCATTTTGCCCCTAGGCTCGAAAATTAAACTTCAACCCTTATTCTTATGTTTTATAACATTCTGATCATTTTCCCCTTCTATGGCAATATCAAATTCTTGCTCTAACATGCACTTATGTACATTAGGTATTTTTGCCGATTATGTCGTTTTACTCGTTTTCACTTAAAATCGCCTAGTAAAAGTTGTTTAACATAATTCTAAGCGTCATATTCTTCCATAAAATATCAAAATAAACACATTTCACCTATGGGTATTTTTCCAAATATGAACCCTAGGTTAAATTATTGCTAGAATAAGCTAAATCAAGTTACTGAGACTCTAAAAACGTAAAGAACATGAAAAACGAGGCTAGAATGAACTTACCATGAAGCTTGGAAAGCTTGAAAACCCTATCCATGGCTTCCCACATGTTAAATTCGGCCTAAGCTTGAAGATGGACAAATTTAGCATTTAAATTTTGTTTTTAATTCATTTAATTCACTAAATTACCAAAACTCCCCTTAAAAAGAATCTTTTGAAACATACCTATCCATGTCCATTTTTGTCCACCAAATTAACCAATGGTCTAATTATCATTTAAGGACCTCCAATTTAAAATTTTATAACAATTGGACACCTCTAACATGTAGAACTCAACTTTTGCACTTTTTACAATTTAGTCCTTTTGACTAAATTGAGTGCCCAAACGTCAAAATTTTCGAATGAGATTTTCAAGAAATCATTCCGTGAAATTGTAGACCATAAAAATATAAATAAAATAAATTTCTCAACATCGAATTTGTGGTCCCAAAACCACTGTTCTGACTAAGCCCAAAATCGGGCTGTTACATCAAGGGTCCATTTAAGGGACGTTACGAATGACCTCGGTTAATGAATAGTGATTGGCATGATTTATCTAAAAATATTCTGAAAAATTCTGGTAACGCTCCGTAACCCTGTTCCGGCGACGGATACGAGTTAGAGGTGTTACAATGTGGCTCAGTCGTGTGTGACACACGGCCAAGAAAGACGGTCGTGTGTCCCCTTTAGGTTTTAATGCATGCAAGTCAGGCTGTTACACGGCCTAACACATGGCCTGGCACACGAGCGTGTGGCTTGGCTGTGTGAACCAACTCAGAGAGTTACACGGGTGAAGACGCAGGCTGGGACGTCGCCGTGTGTCCCTATTTCGATTATTACACGACCTGAGACACAGGCGTGTGTCTCAGCCATGTGACCCTTGTAGTCCATCTTTCTGATTGTTTCCAATATGGTCCCGAATTGTTTCTAAGGTATTTCTAGGGCCTTGAGGGCTCGATTAAGGGACGTTATGTATGTGATTGAATGTAATTAGATTATGTATGCAATGAGGTATGAAATGAATGTTTTATTGTTCCTTTTGTTCGGTAAGGCTCCATAACCCTATTCCGGCGACGGATACGGGTTAGGGGTGTTACAATTCACCTTATAAATAAGTGACAAATTTTCACTATTTTCATTAAAAAGTTAATTATATTGGCTAGAGAATACTCTCACAGTTCACTTCTCCACTTTTTTATTAAAAAATAATTTTAATTCCACATTGGCTAGAGAACACTATTATGCATACACTTACCTTATAAATAAGTGTCAATTTTTTCACTATTTTCATTAAAAAGTTAATTTTAATTCCACTTTGACTAAACAATGCTCTTATAACTCACTTCTTCACAATTTTTATTAAAAAGTTAATTTTAATCACACATTGACTAGAAAATACTTTCATAATTCACTTCTTCAATATTTTTACTAAAAATTAATTTTAATCCTTTAAAAAGTTAATTTTTATCCCACATTGGTTAGAGAACACTCTCATGCTCACACTTACCATATAAATAAGTGTAAATTTCTTCGCTATTTTCATTAAAAAAAAGTTAATTTTAACGCCATCTTGACTAGAGAATACTTTCATATCTCACATTTACCTTATAAATAAGTAACAAATTCTTCACTATTTTCATTAAAAAGTTAATTTTAATCCCACATTAACTAAAGAATACTCTTATGGCTCACTTCTTCACTATTTATAAATATGAATCCCGGTGATTATAATACAATAGTAATACTAAAACTTTTTTTTAGAGGTACTTTTATATTTCAAATAAATGGTGGTAATTCCAATACAATGCATTTAAAGTCAACAAATAGTTATATGTAAAAATTATATATATAATATAAATTAATTAAATGTATATTTAATTTAAATACAATAAACTCGATATCTATATAAAAGTTTTAATTTACACTATTATTAATTAAAGGTGCATTGATTGTTTTATAATTATAACCAATATTATTATCCGCATATATTATATTATTTAAAATTATTTATTAAATAACTTATTATTAGATCCAAATTTTGATAGATTAAACTCAAATTTTGACAAGTTTTCATAGTTTTTAGTATTATAACTTATTTACATACTATGTCAGCTTATGCATCACACGGTTAAAAAATTAGTATATATATTATACATAAATCATAACTAGCCTTTTTATTGAAAGTTAAACCAAACTTATGTATATTTATTTATATTTTTCTCATCATCAAAAGAAAAAAAAAGAATTTATCACTTTGCACTAAATAGGCTTATCAAGTTACTCCTTTATTAGTTTACAATTTTCCATATTTACCAATTAAAACTAAACAACTCTTATAATTATTAAAACTTTAACAAATCTTGTCAAAAAAAAAAAAAAAAAAAAAAAAAACCTTAAACAAATCTATGCCTAACGGTAAAAAAGTATTAGAAATCAAGAAGGAAGCTTATTGGATGGTGAACTCATTTTTTATGAACTCTTAATTAAAAGTTATTTATCATAATTAAACCAATCAAATAATATGTTTTTCTCTTGCACTCGATATTTTAATTATTCCATTCTCATTAAAATTCTTAGCTTTGTAAACGTTTTTAGTGCTTTTTAGCCTTAGAACTGAAATTCTCTCATATATTTATCTAGAATCAAGATTGAAGAATCTCTTTAAATTTCTATGGTGGTCATTCACAATCAAACTTCATACCAAAAGCTATTACTAATTTGCATTTGACCTAATTTCGATTATTCGTTTGTTTGAACTTTTTTTCTTCTATATAATCAGTATGGTTGTTTATATTAGCCTTTTAATAGATATTGAGAGAAGGTCTTATATAAAATTAAAAATACTAGTTTTTTAATAGATATTGACATAATTATATAAAAGATTTATCCATTTTCAAATGTGTATATTGCTTATAGAATAATGCTATCTATTCCAGATTCTTTTGCAGTAACTGAGGAAAGTTTTTCAAAATTAAAATTGATAAAATCATACTTAATATCAACAATGTCTTAATCAAGATTAAACAAATCATCTATTTTATCAATTGCTAAACAGGTGTTACAAAAAAATTGATTATAATAATTTTGCATCATAAAAGTTAAAAAAATAAAATTTAAATAAAAATTTGTAATTTTTTAATAGTTAATTAATTAAAAAAAAAGTCACATTTTATAATTTCAAGAGACACCTCTAGTGATGATGTTCTGACATCAAATGCGAAAATGTTTCTTTCAAGGACGATTGATACACCTGGGGTGGGAATAACCGTATGAAAGAATTGAGAATGTGGATAATGTTGATTTGCTTGAAACAGATGTGACTTGATGATGTAGATGTGAAACTCCTCTGTCAAATTGTGGTCCGAAATAGTGCGGCTAAGACCACCACTAATATCAAGTTACTGTTGTATTTTACATTATTACGTTATGTCACAATAATACATAATATATTTTTCGTAAATTTAAAAATTAATCCTTTTATTATATTATATAATACTATACCATTATATATAATATATAATATATAATAATATTAATAATTTATATATATTAATAATTAAAATTATAACATTATATAATATTATATCTTTATTATAATTTATGATAAAATAATAATTATATATATGTACTAATAGTTTTAGTAATAATTATATAGTATGGAGAGAGTTTATTATTGATGTTTATTATGATTGTGAAGTTATAAATTCGAGTTTTTTCAGGTTGAGTCGAATTTATTTCAAGTTCAAGCTAGATCGAATTCGGACTTTTTCAAATTCAAGTTTTGTTGGACTCGGATTTTCTCAATATTAGACTTTCTCATATTCGAATTTTTTTAAGCACAAACTTTTCAAGTTTAGATCTATTACAGGTTCAGACTTTTTCAAACTCAAATAGTTATTATGAATTTGGATCAACACAGAGAAACTTTCAAGCTCGAATCTATTTTGTCAATTTTAATTTTTCCAAGATAGGATAATGTTAAATACAATCGTCAAAAACTAATAACTAAACCTTCATTTAGTGCTAGACAGGTGTGGTTGTTTATGTTGGAATAAGTCTAGCCACACCTTCTTCACATCATGCATCCTTACAATTTTCTGAAAGGAAAAAGTCGACGATTTCTATTTTGTTAAACTAAATGAGAAGTTTTTCCTTTTTCTTTCCTTTTCGCTCCGCACAACAAACCACCTCCCTTCCCCTCCACCGTAGCTACTGCCACATTCATCAACACAAAATCTTTAAATCAGTATAAACTTAGAGAAAGAAATAACGGTAAATAAGTTAGTATACTTTCACAATAATCAAATCTGAAAGTGTGATTTGTCTCTGAATTATTTGGGTTTTAGAAAGAGACGAATATTTAGCACCTAATCATCCCACTTAAAAGTAGAAGGGACAATGCACTTTTGATACTGTTACTTCTTATAAAATATCTAATATGGTATTTATTTTTTGAAATTGTTTAATATGATGCCTGAACTATTAATTTGTACATTGCTTAATATTTGTACCATCCAATATGATGCATATACTTTAAAAATGTCTATTATGATGTTAGTGAATGTTAAACCACAAATTAAAATTTAATATATGAAAACTGTCATTTCCCATATCTTCAATTTCACATTAATGATATATCATTACATGAACAACTATATTAAACAAAAAATTAAACTAAATTAAAATTTTTTTTTAAAAAAAAACTAAACCTAAATCACATTTAATACAGATAATAAAAAATGTAAATATTAAACTTAAATAAGCAAAAACATCATACTCTCTGTTTAACAAAGTCATCTTCTGTAAAAAGCTTTAAACTTGAAATCAAATTCCTTCCGATCAAATCCTAATTGCAGAAATTTGATCTTGATTCTTCACATTTTCTTTCAAAAACTTCACCTTTTTAATTTAAAATGAATTTAAATAATTTCATGAAAACTGAAATCAAGCCATTATTCAATAAGTAAAGCGAGAGACGTAATTTCTAAAAAAAAAAAATTGCTTGTATAAAATAAGAAACTTTTTTGAAAAATTTAAGGAGAAATAATTGAAAATTTTGGAGTTAAAACTTGTTAGCACAACCTTTTACAACTTTGCTGTTTAAATCTCCTTTGAGAAAAATCAAATGCAAGTTGATATTTTTTTTTTCTAAAGTCAAACTTATATTGTTTAAGTTTGATTGTTTGTCTTCTACTTTAGTTTTATTTTATTTTTTTATATTTTTCACAATACCATATCATTCATGTGAAATTGTTAATTTTAATAAAGTATTTATCGATTGATTTAACTTCACTAATAAGTTCACTCTAAAGATTATATAATAATTTAAATATCACATTAACATTTTCAAAATATAAAGATCACGCTAGACAAGTACACCACCAAATAATAGATAAATTGATATAAAGATTATATAATAATTTAAATATCACATTAACATTTTCAAAATATAAAGATCACGCTAGACAAGTACAACACCAAATAATAGATAAATTGATATATTCAGCATTTTCAGAATACAAAAAACAGCATTAAAATACTAAGTATCACACCCCAAAGTATAATGTAATGCATTCAATACATACCCCCATAAGTCGGGCTCCACGCCTGACCGTATAACTCTATGGGAAAGGATTGTATGAAACAGTGACGCCATGTCATCTGTATCCCTTTCTAATAGTTTTATGCCACATCAGTATTTTCATCCTGAATTTTAGGATTTTCATCTTGAAAAAAATCAAATCTAATTTAAAATCCTGATTTTCATCCTGAAAAAAATCAAATCCAAATTAAAATCCTGAAATTCAGGATGAAAATACTGATGTGGCATTAAAACTATTGGAAAGGGATACAGATGACATGGCGTCACTGTTTCATACAATCCTTTCTCTAAATCTAGATCGAATTTGGATTAGTAAATTTTAATTTCGATCTGAGTTACTTATTAATTAAAAAATTATTTAAATTTAATCATAAAAACATTTTTCTGAAATTGAATGAATAATAATTAATCAGAAACAATTTTAGAAAAGAAAACTTATCCGAGTTTAAATATAGTTGACCTTGCATAATTACAAATGAATATGCATATGAAGGATGAAATTCAAAAGCCGTAGCTAACCTTCATACCACACCTACATCCAAAGAAACATTCTGAACCTCATAACACCAACCCGATCATCCTGCCCACCCGTCAGCCAAACACCCTATGACTTGGGCTTTTGAAGAGTCCTACCATGTGATTGTGATCGTGCATGTTAACTCCTCCACAATTTATGGCTACCCTTCTCCACCCCTTGGAGCTGTCTTCATTTTATGTTTTTGAGCTGTCCCTACATCCTTGTAAATTTTAAGGAAATCTCAAACGTGGCTAATATTATTCCTCTAGAAATGGGTGTAGGCAATATTAATATTTTCAATGATTTATGATTAGCTTGGTTGGACCGAAAAAATAAAACATCCAGGCTCTGTTTATAAAAAATCTAATTGATAATACATTTATGATTATTACTTATATCATAATCATAAATCTTTTTTATTTGCAAATTCGAAATAGAAATAATAACGATTTCAAACCATTAATCAATCGAATAATATGAGAAATACTTTGAATATTTGGAAGAAAACATGAAAGCAATAGGAATTAAATTAAAATAAAAAAGAAAATGAAATCATAGCAAAAAGATGTGGTATTGGGTCATTTGTACTATATGCGCAAATCAAAATCGAGCGGATCTTTACTCGGAGTAGAGCATAAACCTAAAAAAATTGAATAAAAGATTGATGAAACCCATTCAGGAACAAGAAAATGGTATCGTGATTCGGATTGAATCCCAATGAAAAAGAATAGATCAATGAAAATTTTGTGCAATAAGTTTAGTGAATTTTTTTCTATATTATAGATTATAGGAAAACGGGCCAAAACTTAGCTAATCAATCATATCTTGTCGCACTGGAAATAATATTCTATATTGGATTTTTTATTGTTTTTGCTGTCAAATTGCCAATTATACCTTTACATACGTGGTTACCGGGTACCCACGGGGAGGCCCATTACAATACCTATATGCTTCTAGCCGAAATTTTATTAAAAATGGAAGCATATGAATTAGTTCGAATCAATATGGAATTATTACCCCATGCGCATTCCATATTTTCTCCGTGGTTGATAACAGTGGGTACAATGCAAATAATTTATGCACCTTCAACATCTCTTGGTCAACTTAATTTTAAAAAAAAAGAATAGTCTATTCCTCAGTATCTCATATGGGTTTTATAATTATATGAATTGATCTGATAATTGATACGAGACTCAACCGAACTATTTTACAAATAATATCTCATAGATTTATTGATGCTGCACTTTTTTTTTTTTTGGGAGGAACGAATTATGATAGAATACGTCTTGTTTATCTCGATGAAATGGGCAGAATGGCCGTTTCGATTCCAAAAATATTTACAATGTTGAGTATCTTATCCATGGATTCTCTTGCATTACTGGGCATAAGTGGTTTTGTTGATCTTGAAAACTGAAATGAATAAAGAAAATATAATTTTGACGGGTTTTGTTGATGGCATTCAAGTTAATCCTCCAAGTTCTATTGATGCCTCCTCTTCAGAGTTCACACTGATCGAATCAAAAGAGTTGGGCTGGTCCTGAAATGTGAGAAATGTGATTGGAATTAAAAAAAGGAAAAAATCATTATCAAATCTCGCACCAACTACGATATCTTGCATAAAAAGCAGTGAAGAAAATGACGAATACCGAAAACAAAGAAATAATGATAAGGCAGGAAAAATAATTCAAGTAGAAATATAAAAGATGGGGAGCACATTTATATCATGGCAGTTCTAATCCAAGACCAAGTTGAGACTAAAGATTGAGAAAATAAAAGCACGCCAAAGAAACTCTAGTTTTGACACAACGGCTAACTTCCATTCAAATTCAAAACATGCAAACTTCAGTCTCACCAACCAGCCGTCTCATCTTCCCTTCCATGCAATCTGAAGCTCAAGCAAAGTTTTCAACCACTTCATAGGTTGAGGACAATATTATTACACTTTAAGAATTATAATAATTCTCATATCTATTAGGCTTTTTAAGAACACGCAGACATGAAAGTAGCCAATAAAACGCATGTGTTACTACCTTCCAACTTAAACCAAATCAGATTTGGAGCATACAGGATACCAGGAACATCTGCAAGGAGTTTAGGAGGAACAACTGATTGTTTCTCTCAGAACAGGGGCAAGGATTGAGATTTCTTGTTTTTCTGAGGCTTACAGGAGAAGATTAGATTTGACTTTCGTTTTTGAAATATATTATGGGGCTTGCAACAACGATAGGTAAGTATCAGCTAGGTAGAACTATTGGAGAAGGTACCTTTGCCAAGGTCAAGCTGGCTGTGGATACCACCAACGGTCATCATGTTGCCATCAAGATTATCGATAAGGCCATGGTGCTGGAAAGCAATCTCAAGTATCAGGCGAGTATCCAACCCTTGCTTTGTTATATGTCTTCTTGTCCTCCATTTCCGTCTCCAACCTGACAAATATACCAAAAGAAATATATATATGTATATTGCAGCTAACAAATCAATACTCAAATTTCAGGTACAAAGCGAGATCCGGACCATGAAGCTTCTACATCACCCCAATGTTGTAAGAATACATGAGGTATGTTTTTGTTTTCTGGATTGATCGACTGGTACCAATTCTTGCACCCTAATCTATCATTAGAGGTGAAACCTGGTTGCAGGTTATTGGCTCCAAGACAAAGATATACATAATAATGGAGTACATATCAGGGGGGCAACTTTCAGACAAATTGGTAAGACTTATCAGACTGCACCAGGGATCCAATAAAGTTTTGGTGTAAAGCTTTTCAATTTTCAATTTACAATTTTAATCCTTTTTCCCTTACCATACAGTCTTATGCTAAAAAATTGAGTGAACCAGAGGGGAGAAAATTTTTCCAGCAATTAATAGATGCAGTGGACCATTGCCATGGAAAAGGAGTCTACCACAGAGATCTAAAGGTATGTCTAACATACAGTTTTTCTATCTTCACAAATGAGCAAAGAATGGTCACTTAAACCAATTAACATTTGGAACCAATCGTTTCTATACAGCCAGAGAATTTGCTTTTGGACAGTAAGGGAAACCTTAAAGTAACTGATTTTGGACTGAGTGCTTTGAGGAAGGTAGCCACAGCCTTTCTATTTACTTAAATAAATTTTCATCAGTTCTGATTAATTCCAAACCATTATTGTGGAAATTTGGCTAAAAGTTCACATGAAGTGCAGCCTGGAGATATGCTAACTACAGCGTGTGGCTCGCCCTGCTACGTAGCACCGGAGGTAAGACATATCACTTCCTGTTCATTTGTTCTAAACTGTTTAAATTAACAAGAGAACAAAAGTACGTAGAGAATTATAGACCAACAGCTAACTGTTCTTTAACAAAGCAATCTTACCAGATTAGGCTGATGATTCATTTTTTGGTGATAGCTACTTGCAAATAAGAGCTATGATGGAGCAGCTGCTGATATTTGGTCTTGTGGTGTCATCCTTTTCGAACTACTAGCTGGCTACTTACCATTTGATGATCGTAATCTTGTTGTTTTATACAAGAAGGTATGCATCTGCATATAGAAAAATAACCTTCATCAGGTACAATAAGGTACCTTTCACTGATGTTTCTACTTCTGTGAAGATATCTGGAGCACAATACACATGTCCGCCATGGTTTACAGGACCTCAGAGGAAGCTGATTTCGCGAATACTTGATCCGAATCCAAAAAGGGTATTAACTCCAAGACAATCTATGAGATAAGATTTCCAAATTAAAAACAAAACAATAATTTCTCTTTATATTATACAGAGGATAACAATTCCAGAAATCATTGAAGATGCATGGTTTCAAACAGATTATACGCCTTCGTGCGGCTATGAATACGAAGGGAAAATAGACCTGGATGATGTTAGTGTCGCCTTCGATACAGTTGAGGTAAAGTCTGAAATTGATATCAACATAAAGAGTTTCAATCTTCATCTAAACATCTAAAATACCATACAGGAACAAAACGCAGAGATGAAGACCCACAAATTCTCAAATTTCATAAATGCATTTCAATTGATAGCAATGTCACATGATCTGGATTTATCAGGTCTCTTTGAAGGACAGGCAAGTCTGTTAAATCAAAATCAACATTCACATCAGACAAGCATTCTTAGTTCATTCCTACATTAAGTAAACTACTGTTTTCTTACACAGGATGGCAAAAGGCAGAGAACCACAATTGGATCCAAGCATACAGTTAATGAAACCATAAAGAAAATAGAAGCCGCTGCAATGGATGTGAGTCTGTCGGTTGAAAGGATGAATAGTTTCAAGGTACAAACTGTGCTTGTCTCTAATTCTTTGACAAGTGACTAGTTTTTTATATAACTCATTGTTTTTCACCTCAGATGAAAATTCATCCAAAACAGAAGATGACTAGATGTTGTAGATCATCGTATGACCTATCAGCTGAGGTAGTTAATTGTAATATGCTCTTTCTACAAGACCATACATCAACAAATCTCATCCCTTTACATTTCAAAATGTCAGGTAATTGTGGTTGCTCCAACAAATTGTGTAGTAGAAATATCAAAATCGGCAGGAGAATTAGCAGTTTACAAAGAGGTAGGACATTCGGTTCATTAAGTATGATTATCTTAGCTGGGTAAAAATTATTTTCTAAGCCGACATGTGATGATAACCAGTTCTGCAAGAGTTTGTCAAGTCTGCTGATAGAGAAATCAGAAGCCTCATCACAAATTCAAGGGTCCAAGACAGTCACCAACAGCACTAGTATTCTAATGAATGAATGGTAAACTTAACATAGATTGCCAGTGTAATATTGTGTAGATTGAAGCAGCAGGCTGACTCCTATTTTTCAATCATGCAGCTCCAAAGAAGAAAAAGACAGAACAAAAGACCAGCGAGGATATTTCTCCTCATGAAGATAGGGTCAATTAATTTTGTTTCAAATTCCATCCTTTCAGTATCCTGAGTAAATTCCCCAGGATTAGTAGAGACTCGTGAACACAATCTGTCTCAACAGCAGGAACTATGAAAACTCAAAATTACTGCTCTTAGGCATCATTCTTCACCCAATACAAAGTTCAAACAACGTCATTTGCACAGCTATGTTCATGTTTTATGTGAAGTTTTTGTCCTTTTACTTTCTCTTCTCTTAAATTAGACACTGCACCATATGCTTCCAAGATGTATATTAGAGATTACCATCTTTTCTCAATTTTGTTTTTCATAAAAAGTGAATAATGCATAAAGGAATTCCTCAACTGCTCCATTTTCCCTAATAAGATCCCACTTAATCATTTACAACCATGGATAGTATTCAAGCAGAATACAACTGTAATATCAGCCAATTCATATTAATTTCTTGGTTCAGTAGCCTATACCTATTTCCAGAAAGGAGTTCTCATGAAGTACTCACAAAAATGTAAGATAATATCTCTGCTAGAAACGCAATTTTCATATTGTAAAAAATATAACGTCGGTAATGAAAATATATTGTAAAGAAAAAAGAAATAAAGAACACACAGATTTTACGTGGAAACCTTTTCGGGAAAAAACCACGGGCAGGGGAGAAGAAAATTCACTATGTCAAATTCAAATTCAGTTACAAGAGGAATAGACTATGTCTATTTATAGGCTTGTAAAGCCATATTCTAATAAGAGTGTAATAAGACAGAAACTCCTTATTCTAATCAATATCAAATAGATGGAGTTTAATATGGTTTAAAAAACCTTATTTAAAATAAAATAAAAGAAGTGTAGTTCTATAGGGATTCTTCTTTTATTTTATTTTACCATTGTATTTTATTTAAATAAGGATTCAGGTCACTTAATTCTAACAATTCTTTACAACCAAATAGCTTCTTTACCATTGTACTCAGCTTCAGTGGTAGACAAAGCGACTGTAGTTTGCAAAGTAGCTTTCCAACTGATTGCACAACCTCCGATTATAAAGACATAACCAGTGAGAGATCTTCTTCTATCAAGGTCTCCAGCAAAATCAGCATCAACATACCTAATGACTCCATCTCTAGTTCTTCCAAACTATAAGCAAACATCAGTAGTACCTCGTAAGTATCTTAAAATTCACTGAACTACTTTCCAATGTTCTTTATTGGGATTCGCCATGTATCTGCTAATCGCATCGATCGCATATGATAAACGGACGTGAACAAACCATAGCATACATGAGAGATCCCCTTCGCACTAGAGTATGGAACATGTGACATGTACTCAATCTCATCATCCGATTGTGGAGACAAAGCCGATGAAAGTCCGAAATGGTCGCTAAAGGAGTACTAACAGCTTAGCACTGCATATTGAACCTGCAAAGAACTTTCTCAATGTACCCTTTCTGAATTAGGTACAATTTACTTGTTTTTCTATCTCTGAGAATCTCCATACCAAGTATCTTCTTTGCTAGTCCCAAATCTTTCATCTCAAATTCTTCACTTAGTTGGGCTTTGACCTTTCTTATCTCTCCTTTATCTTTTGCTGCTATCAACATAAAGAAGTAGATACACAAAAGAACCATCACTGTTTTTCTTAAAGTAAACACAGTTGTCAAAACTACTTCTTTTAAAATCATGAGAAGTTATAAAATAATCAAACCTCTTGTACCACTGTCTTGGTGACTGTATGAAACCGTAAAGGGACTTTTTCAGCAAGCAAACATAGTCCTCTTTTTTTGAGACTGTAAAACCCTCTGGTTGTTGCATGCAAATATCTTCCTCAAGTTCTCCATGCAAAAATGTAATTTTTACATCTAACTGCTCAAGCTCCAAATCATGCATGGCCACAATACCAAGCAAAGCTCGAATCGAACTATGCTTTACAATTGGGGAGAACACATCTGTGAAGTCCACTCCTGGAATTTGACTGTAACCTTTTGCAACAAGCCTTACTTTATATCTGGGTTCTTCAACTCCTGGAGTCCCTTCTTTCTTTTTAAACACCCATTTACAGCGAACAACCTTTTTACCTTTAGGAAGTTTCACAATATCCCATGTTCTGTTTTTATGGAGTGATTCCATCTCCTCTTGCATAGCAAACATCCACTTTTCTGAGTCTTCACAGCTAACCACCTTAGAATAATTAGATGGCTCTTGGTTTGCATCTATATCTTCAGCTACATTTAAAGCATAAGCAACTAGATCAACCTTGGCATACTTTTTTGGAGGTTTAATTTCTCTTCTAGTTCTGTTTTTGGCGATAGAGTATTGTGGTGAAGAAGCAACTCTATTCTCAATTTTTGTATTGGCTTGAGGGGTCGACTCTGTATTAATCTGATACTCCACCTGTTTTGATTTTCTTTATTGGAAGAGCCTTTAAAAGATAAGTTAGGTATCATAGCAGTTTCATCAAAAACAACATCTCTGCTAATCACAACTTTTCTATTTTCAGGACACCATAACTTATACCCTTTTACACCAGCTTTATAACCAAGAAAAACACATTTAATGGATCTCGGTTCCAATTTTCCATTATCAACATGAGCATACGCAGGACATCCAAAGATCTTTAAATCAGAAAATTAGCAGGATTACCAGACCATACCTCTTGTGGAGTCTTTTTCTTAATGGCAATGGATGGAGATCGGTTGATCAAAAAACATGTAGTAGAGGCTACTTCGGCCCAAAACGACTTTGGTAAGTTGGCATTTGACAACATACATCGAACCTTCTCCATGATCGTTCTGTTCATTCGCTCGCAATGCCGCTTTCTTTGTGGAGTATGACGAATCGTCAAGTGTCTCATAATCCCTTCTAACTTGCACAGTTTATTGAACTCATCAGAACAAAACTCTAAGCCATTGTCTGTTCGAAGGTATTTTATTTGTTTTCCCGTCTATTTTTCAATAATAGTTTTCCAAGACTTAAATGCAGAAAACACATCACTTTTCTACTTCAGGAAGAATGCCCAAATTTTTTTTGAAAAAATCATCAATAAAAGTTAGCATATAATTAGCTCCATATCTTGAAGGCACTCTTGATGGCCCCACAGATCAGAATGAATATACTCCAACGTTCCCTTCGTGTTATGGATTCCTCTGGTGAATCGAACTCTCTTTTGCTTCCCAAAAATGCAGTGCTCACAGAACTTCAGTTTGTAAATTCCTTGCCCATCAAGAAGTCCTCTTTTGCTCAATTCTGCCATGCCATTCTCACTCATATGCCCTAGGCGCATATGCCAAAGTTTAGAAATATCATCATCTGACAAGGAATAGGAAGCGACAGCTACATCACCAATGACAGTAGAACCCTGCAAAACATATAAATTGGCTGTCTTTCTCTGCCCTTTCATCACAACGAGGGAACCTTTGGAAATATTCAAAATCCCACTTTCAGCTGTGTATTTGTACCCTTTTGAATCAAGAGTACTTAACGAAATTAAATTTCTCTTCAATTCTAGAACATGTCATACGTTACTAAGTATTTTGACAACTCCATCAAACATCTTAACTTTAATTGTTCCAACACCTGCGATTTTACACGAAGTATTATTTTCCCATCAAAACAACACCTTCAGACACTGTTTCATAATTTGTAAACAAATCCCGATTGGGACATATGTGGAAAGTACAACCCAAATCAAGTATCCACTCCTTGCTCACTTTAGAATTGTTGACAGAAGCGACTAGAAGTTCACCATCGCTGTAGTCTTCTACAACATCAGCTTCACCGGAATTTTCTGGTTGTTTCCCTTTTAATTCGCAACCTCCCTTTTAATCTTGTTCTGTAGCTTATAGCACTCAGATTTAATGTGCCCTTTCTTCTTATAGAAGTTATAAGTTTTACCTCTGTTTGAAGACTTCTATCTACCCTTAGATTTACTGAGAGGATTCCGTTCTTGTGTCCTTCCACGATCATTATCAACATTCTGATCTTGTCTCCCACAAACAATGAGACCCTCTCCCTGAGAGTCAGTTTTAACCACAAGATGTTTCATCTTATCATATGAGGCCAAAGAATCATAAACCTCATCAACTGTGAGAGGCTCGTGGCTATATAAAATCGTGTCTCTAAAGGTTGAATAAGATGGGGGCAACGAATAAATTAGAATCAACCCTAGATCTTCCTTATCATACTAAACCTCCATGGCCTCCAAGTTTGAGAGAATTTCTTTAAACACTGTTAAGTGTTCGTGCACAGACGCACCTTCCTCCAAACGATGAGCATAAAGACGTTGCTTCATATGCAACTTGCTAGTTAGAGTTTTTGACATACATATTTGTTCTATCCTCTTCCATAATGCAGCAGCGGTCTTTTCCTTCATCACATCCTGCAAAATTTCGTTAGATAGATGCAGGTGTAACTGTGTTAACGCCTTTCGATCCTTACGCTTCTTCTCTTCCTTCGTCAATGTCGAAGGCATCTTATCTACTCCTAGCAGGGCTTCCTCTAAATCCATCTATGCAAGAACTGCTTGCATCTTTATCTGCCACAACGCGAATCTGGTGTTGCGATTTAACAGCGGAATTTCATACTTCAAAGATGCCATTACCGTGATCGAGATGAAAAAAAACCCGAAAGCTCGGATACCAATTTGTAAAAAATATAATGTCGGTAATGAAAATATATCGCAAAGAAAAGAGAAATAAAGAACACACAGATTGTAACACCCCTTAACCCTGAATCATCGCCGGAACAGGGTTACGAGGTATTACCAGAGTTAAACATAAATAAACGAGTAGATTGGGACATAATCCCGAGACACAATTTAAAATTTTTCAAATTTCATCTTTAAGACCCTAATATGGACCTACGAAACCCAAAATATGATTAGGAAATGATTTGGGACTAAAATAGAAACTTTAGAAGCTTTTTCGTGAAAATAGGGGCACATGGCCGTGTGAAAACTGCTATTTTCACCATTTTTAGGCTATTAAAACACACCAAAAACACCTAATTCATACACAATCAAAATCATCCATTGTTCACACAAAACTTAACCATTTCATATGCATCAAATCATATCAAAATATGTATCATATGGCTCATTCATTCAAGCATTTATCAACACAAAACTTGCACATATTTACATCAAAACAACTTCACATCTCATGTTCCTTTAAACATAATACCAAAAGCATAACTAGCCAAATCACATGGCTAATTTCACCTTACAACTCATATACATAGACCTAGCTCATATATGCCATATTTAGCTATACACATTTCAAAAGAGTACCAAAAAAAGTTTCATAGTGTGATGTTAATCCTTGACGGTCCCGAGCCTTTAGTAGCTTTGACGACCTATAAAATAGAGAAATCGCACACAGAGTAAGCTTTCCAAAAGCTTAGTAAGTCAAATACAAATAAACTTGGTATGAAAAGCATATATGCAAATAAATACATTGATACATATCATTCATTTAGCAATCCTTCACTTATTTAATTTGATTCATACACTTTTGGCCACATTAACCAATCTCATCATATACATATCGACATAGTAAAAATCATCTAGATACTTACCTTATATACACCAATAGTGTATAATCAACGTACCTGAATCGGACTTATATCACATATTTATTCATAGCTCAGATTTGTGATTTGTATTACGGACTTGGCCGATGAACCAATAAAACATAATAAGATTTTTAGAAAGCTCAGAATAATTGTACAATGCCAACGTCCCAGACGAGGTCTTACATGCACTTGGATATCGATGCCAACGTCCCCGACGTGGTCTTGCTTATAAAACGTACATTGATCCCAACATCCCCGACGTGGCCTTGCTTGTAAAACATACATTGATGCCAACGTCCCCGATGTGGTCTTACTTATAAACATATATCAATGCCAACGTCCCCGACGTGGTCTTTCTTATAAAATATATATTGACGCCAACGTCCCTAACGTGGTCTTTTACAAATCTCAGATCAATGCCAACATCCCCGACGTGGTCTTACATGATAAAATAGAACGGATACCTATGTCATGACATAGCTAATCTTATCTATTCCTATATTCGTACGAAACTTCTCGACTTAGTCGCTATTTCGGACTCATCTCGGATTTCAAATGCATAACTTCTCATAAATATTCATAATCAACAATAATCATATAATCAAATAGAATATCCTACAAATACGTTTACTTGGATATTGACTTACCTCGGATTCGGTTTATCGAAACAAAAATGGCTACTCGGTTACTTTCGCTTTCCCGCGATCTAAGTCCGTTTTCCTCGATTCTTGATCTTGAATCTAAGCTTGTAAGTGCCGAATATACAAGCTTCAAAACTTTCTTTTTCTTTCTTTAGTTTTTGGCAATAAGATGATAAAAAAATGCCACTTACTAATGTTTCTTTTATTATAACATATTATCATAACATATAAAATAATCACATATAACATAATATGTTGACACCTTGACGTCCACCACCTATAATTTTGGCCAAATTGCCACATAATACCCTCACTTTTACAAAGCCATAATACATAGGCACTTTAGCAATTAGTATGCAACTTCCACATTTAATACAATTTAATCCTTTTGTCAAATTAAGCACACAGACAATCAAATTATCTCACAGAAATTTACCACATGCTTATCCACATAATAACTGCACAGAAAATAATATTAAAATATTATACGGACTCGGATTTGTGGTCCCGAAACCACTGTTCCAACTAAGGTATAAACTGGACTATTACACAGATTTTACGTGGAAACCCTTTCGGGAAAAAACCACGTGTAGGGGAGAAGAAAATTCACTATGTCAAATTTGAATTCAGTTACAAGAGGAATAGACTATATCTATTTATAGGCTTGTAAAGCCATATTCTAATAGGAGTGTAGTAAGATTGAAACTCCTTATTCTAATCAATATCAAATAGATGGAGCTTAATAAGGTTTAAAAAACCTTATTTAAAATAAAATAAAAGAAGTGTAATTCTATAGGGATTCTTCTTTTATTTTATTTTACCATTGTATTTTATTTAAATAAAGATTCGGGTCACTTAATTCTAACACATATCATATTTCTAAACTGGCTAACTTTTATTCCCCTAACATGATGATATAAATAATGATGAATTTAGAGATGAATACTCTAATTTATTGAGGAAAAAACTCTCTCAAAGTATATATTTCTTAGAAATATGTTCAACTATATATACAATTAAGATTTAATAATTAAGGAAATAATATCTCCTAATTAAAATATCTAAAAAATCAGCTGTAATCTCTAAAAATATTTTTAATAATATCAAATAATCAAAGATTCTCAATACTCCCCCTCAAATTGGTGCATAGATGTCTCACTGCCTAACTTGCAAAGAAGATTATGGTAAGTCTTGAAATTGAGCCATTTAGTAAAACCATTAGCCAACTATTTTTCGGATGCTAGGTAAGATAGATTTAAAGCACCACTAGCTACTTTTTCCTTGATAAAATGACAATCTATTTCGATGTCTATCATGTTGTACTGGATTTTGAGCTATGCTGATGGCCGCTTTGTTGTCACAGTACAAGGTTAATCTCTTTTCATTCAACAACTTTAGCTCTTCCAATACTTTTTGTAGCCATAAAAGCTCACAAACTCCTTGAGTCATGGCCCTATAATCAACCTCTGCATTTGATCGAGCCACAACACTTTGTTTCTTACTCCTCCAAATGACTAAGTTTCCTTCCACAAGAGTATAATAACCCGTTGTAGACCTTTGGTCATCAAAAGAGTCAGCCCAATCTGCATCTGTAAATACTTCTATCTTGATATGACTAATTTTTTTTTAAAAGAGAATACCTTTGTCCAGTACAGACTTCAAATAGCACGAAATTCTTAATACTGCCTATATATGAGCTTTGTAAGGATCATGCATAATGTAACATCCTTAACCCGTATCCATCGGCGGACTAGGGTTAAAGGCGTTACCGAACTGATCGAAAACATTTATAGAAATGTCATACAATTGAATATTAACCTCAACCATAATGTCTTCTTGGTAGGTCATCGAGACCTAAAACATGCTATAAGCTGGGTCAGGACTTAATCAAAACACATACAAAATTCTCAGAAAATTTAAAACTTTTCTAAGTTTCAGGGGTTACACGCCCGTGTGGGCAGGCCGTATGCCTCCCACGGCTGCTAGACACACCCGTGTGTCCTCCCTGTGGTCGAAACTGACCTTTGCTCCACGGCCACCAAACACGCCCGTGTACTTTGGCCGTGGTCGATCTTGTCAAAAATCACACAGCTACTAGGCACGTTCGTGTGCCAAGGCCGTGTACTCTTATGCTAGCTACTGACTTGGCCCCACGGTGACTAGGCACACCTGTGTGCCACAACCGTGTGGCAAAATAGGCCATTTGCAAGGCCAAAATGCCACCCACAAGGGTCTTACCTACAAGCAAAATCACCAAGACATCTCATGCCTATTTGGCAACCAAGGACATACCAAAATAACCATCCAAATTACAAGACTAAATCTCATCTCATCACAAGCATAAATTATTCATTTGCTTAATCAGAACTTGACCATTACATGTATCAACTAGCCATGCCAAGAACATACTTCACATATCACATTCATTCAAGCAAATTCTCAACTCATCACTAGCCAAATCTCATGGCTAAGTTCATATAACAAACTTATATCAAATACTAGCCTATACATGCCATATTTAGCTATATACATTTCCAAAATGTACCAAAATGAGTTTAGGAGTGTGATGACTATCCTTGAGGTCCTGAGCCTTCAGTAGCTTTGACGACCTATAAAACAGAGAAAACACACATAGAGAGTAAGCTTTCTAAAAGCTTAGTAAGTCATAATACAAATTAACATAAAAGGCATATATGTACATAGGTACATTGGCACATCTTAATTACTTAGCAAACTATCACATATATGCTTTGGTTCATGTATTGGCCATATTTGCCACATTCATCAATTCAAAAGTCTTATATATACAAAGCTCTTTCATGCTTACTATCACATATCATAATGTTATCCTAATATACATAATCATCATAGTAAGATCACATAGATACTTACCTTATATACACACTTAATGTATAAATTAACGTACCTGAAATGGATTCACTATTTGCATAGCTATTCATATCATAGACTTGCCCGTTGAATCGTAAGGAATCTTGTAGGATACTTAGAAAGCTCGGACTAGTCGTACAATGCCAAAGTTCCAGACAAGGTCTTATATGCACTCAGATATCATTGCCACTGTCCCAGACAGGGTCTTACACAAATCAATACGATGCCGATGTCCCAGACGTGGTCTTACACGTAAAGATCAAATCGATGCCAACGTCCTATACGTTTTCTTACACCTAAAGATCATATCGATGCCAACGTCCCAGAAGTGGTCTTACATTATAAAAAAAGAACAGATACCTATGTCATGACATAGCTAATCTTATCTATTCCTAGGTTTGTACGGGACTTCTCGGACATTGTCACTCAGTAATCCTTATCTCGGAATTCATGAACAGATCATATCATAAGTATTCATCGATAACAATAGCCATAAGAACATACACAATTCCATACGAATATGTTTATTTGCATAATAACTTACCCCGGATTCGATTTGACAGAAACGGAAACGGCCACTCGGTTATTTTCGCTTTCCCGCGATCTAAGTCCGTTTTCCTCGGTTCTTGATCTATACATATTCAGAATTAACCCTTTTATTCACTAACTCATTCAATTCAATCCAAAGACACACAGTTAGGGCTATTTACAAATAAACCCTCAATTTGCACAATTTATCAATTTAGTCTATTTTTCTCAAAACATCAAATTCACATAATCATTACATACTCATGCTTAGCCGAATATTCATACATCACATACAAGCCCATATTTTCCATCAAATTTGCAATTTAGTCCCTCAAATTACTATTTTCTCAATTTAGCCCTAATTAGCTAAATTCATCAAAAATTCAAGAACAAAGTATGTTCATCTAGCTCAAATCTTTCATTTAACAACTAAATTCATTACAAAGCTCAACATATCATCAATGACATATCTCACAAACATCACCAATACACAAAATTGAGACATGGGCTTTGTAGTAGACAAAGCAACGATTGCAAAAACGTAGAAATTATCAAAAACAGAAGTCTAAACTCACCTTAATTTAAGCTTGAAATGGCCGAACCTAACTTACAGTTTTCTTTTTTTTTCTTTCTTTGATTTTCGGTGGTAAGACATAAAGATGAACATCCACTTTCATTTTTTTGTTTTATTACAAAACATATTATTAATCTAATTACAAAATTAACCTTATAATAAAACATATATAACAAATGAATTAAGGCCATTTTAGTACTTGTGCCATCCACTAACTTAGGTAATAGGCAAATTTGCCATATAGATCCTCCATACTTTTAAAGACATGACAAATAGGCACCTTTTCATGTAGCATGATAATTTACAAATCAATGCAATTCAATCCTTTGCTCAAATTAAACACACAGACAGAAAAATTAGTTCACGAAAATTTACCACATACTTAGTCAAATATCAACGGTACAGAATATAATATTTTAATATTATACAGTCTAGGATTTAAGATCCTGAAACCACTGTTCCGATTAGGGTATAAACCAGACTATTATAATTCTCCCCCTTAGGGATTTTCGTCCCCGAAAATCTTACCGTTAAACAGATTCAGATATTGCTGTCTCATTGAATCTTCAGGCTCCTACATCGCCTCTTCTATTCCGTGTCGATTCCATAGTACTTTCACGAACGAAATTTTCTTATTTCTCAACTCTTTTACTTCACGAGCTAAGATATGGATTGGTTCTTCTTCATAAGACATATCAGATCGAATTTCAATTTTAGATGGGGTAATTACATGTGATGGATCGGATCGATATCTACGAAGCATCGAGACATGAAATACATTGTGTATCTTTTCTAGATCAGAGGGCAACCTTAATCTATATGCAATAGGCCCAACATATTCAATAATTTCATACAGTCCAATGAACCTCGGACTTAACTTGCCTTTAAGTCCGAATCGAAGCAGTTTCTTCCACGGAGACACTTTCAGAAATACTTTGTCGCCGATCTCAAATTCTATATCTTTTCCTTTCAAGTCTGCATAAGACTTCTGACGGTCAGATGCTGCTTTCAAATAATCTTGGATCAGTTTCACTTTCTGTTCTGAGTCTTTTATCAAATCAACCCTATGTAGCTTATTTTCACTGAGCTCAGTCCAATACAGAGGTGTACGGCATTTACATCCGTATAAAGCTTCATAATGTGCCATTTTGATGCTTGACTGAAAACTGTTATTGTATGCAAATTCAATCAAAGGCAGGTACTGTTCCCAAGTACCGTTAAACTCAAGAATGCAACATCTTAACATATCCTCTAGAATCTGAATGATCCGCTCGGATTGACCATTTATTTGCGGATGAAAAGCTGTACTGAAATGGAGTTTCGTGCCTAAAGCTTCTTGCAATTTCTTCCAGAACCTCGATCTAAATCTAGGATCTCTATCTGACACAATGGATAGTGGCACCCCGTGCAATCTAAAAATCTCAGAAATATAAAGTTTAGCTAATCTATCAAGTGAATAGTCAGATCTTGTCGAAATAAAATGGGCAGATTTCGTTAATCGGTCAACTATGACCTAAATCGCATCTTTCTTTCTCAGAGTCTGAGGCAAACCAGAAACAAAATCCATTGTCACTCTATCCCATTTCCACTCGGGAATCAGAATCGGTTGTAGCAACCCAGACGGAACTTGGTGTTTGGCTTTCACTTGTTGACAGATAAGCATTTCGAAACAAAGTCAGAAATGTCTCGTTTCATGCCAGACCACCAATAGTGTCATTTCAAATCGTGATACATTTTCGTACTCCCCGGATGAACAGCTTCACACAAAATCAGCTGAATCAAATCTAAATATCTCGGAACACAGATACGACCTCGAAATCTCAAGCAATCATCAATAACTCGATGTGTAGATTCAGAATTTGAATCACACTGAGCTCATTTTGTTAATAACTCATTATCAGATTTCTGAGCATCACATATCTGCTGTATAAACAATGGTTTTGCTTTTAACTCAGCTAACATAGAACTATCATCAGACAAATCTAATTGAGCATTCAAAGCACGTAGTACAAACAATGATTTTCTACTCAACGCATCAGCAATAACGTTCGCTTTACCTAGATGATAATCTATCACGAGCATAATCTTTTAACAGCTCTAACCATCTTCTTTGACGCAGGTTCAAATCTTTCTGAGTCATCAGATGTTTCAGACTTTTATGATCCGAAAACACATGACATTTCTCACCATACAAATAATGGCGCCAAATCTTAAGTGCAAACACAATCGCAGCTAGCTCAAGGTCGTGTGTCGGATAATTCTTTTCATGAGGCTTGAATTGTCTCAAGGTATAAGTTGCAACTTTGCCTTCCTGCATCAAAACATATCCCAGACCATTTAACGAAGTATCACTGTATATAACAAATTCTTTACCCGATTCTGGCTGTACTAACACTAGAGTTTCTGTTAACAGAGTTTTCAACTAATCAAAACTTTTCTGGCATTTATCTGACCATTCAAATCTAACATCTTTCTGAAGTAATCTAGTCAACGGGGTAGCTATCACTGAAAATCCTTTTACAAATCGACGATAACAACCAGCTAAACCCAGAAAACTACGGACTTCAGATACATTTCTCGGAGGTTTCCAATTCAGAATAGCAGAAATCTTGCTCGGATCAACTCGAATTCTAGAAGCTGACACAATATGTCCTAGAAAACTAATTAGTGTAACCAAAATTCACATTTGCTGAATTTCGTGTACAATTACTTTTCTCTCAAAGTTTGCAACACAATTTTCAAATGTTTAGCATGCTCATTTTCATCACGTGAATAAATCAAGATGTCATCTATGAATACCACAACAAATCTATCTAGGTATGGTCTGAAAATTCTGTTCATCAGATCCATAAAAACAGTAGGAGCATTGGATAGTCCAAATGGTGTAACTAAAAACTCATAATGCCCGTACCTCGTTCTGAAAGTAGTCTTCGGAATGTCTGAATCTTTATCTCTCAACTGGTAGTATCCCGATCTTAGATCAATCTTAGAAAAACAGTAGCTCTTTTTAATTGATCAAATAAATTGTCTATTCGGGGCAACGGATTTTTATTCTTTATTGTCACTTTATTTAATTGACGGTAATTGATACACATCCTCATCGTGCCATCTTTCTTTTTCACAAATAGAACAGGAGCACCCCAAGGCAAGAAACTCGATCTAGCAAACCCTCTATCGGTCAATTCTTGCAACTGTGACTTTAACTCTTTCAACTCTCTTGGTGCCATTCTATACGGAGCTATCGATATAGGTGTAGTACCAAGCAGTAAATCAATACTAAATTTGACTTCACGAATTGGAGGTAAACTCGATAGCTCTTCAGGAAACACATCAGAATATTCACAAACAATAGGCACTGATTCAACTTTCTTCTCAGACACTTTCGAATCAATCACATAAGCGAAATATGCCTCATAACCCTTTTTCGCATAAGTTTGAGCTTTCAAAACAGATACCACAACAGATAATCCATTCAAATCATTAGACTCAACTTGTACAATCTCATTATTCGGGCATCTCAAATCAATAGTCTTTCTTTTACAATTTACAACAGCATCATGCAAAGTCAACCAGTCCATACCCAGAATGATATCGAACTCATCAAATGGAAAAAGTATCAAATCCGCAGGGAAACAGATATCTCAAAACATTAATGGACAGTTCTTGCATACTTTGTCAACAAGGACACTTTTACCTAAGGGGTTCTATACTTTTATAGCAAACTCAGTAGACTTTACGGGCAAAGTTTTACTGAATACTAAATTCATGCATACATACGAATGCGTAGAACCAGGGTATATCAATGCAATCACAGAAGTATCATAAAGTAGAAAAGTACCTGTTATAACATCTGGTGATGAAGCTTCCTCACGAGCTCGAATAGCATACGCTCTGGCAGGTGCTCTAGCTTCATATCTTACCACAGTGTCTCTCGTAGTTCTCTGACTACCATTGACATTTCTTACATTCTTCGAAGGTCTTCCTCTCATAGGTGCCTTATCCAATCTCAGATTCTGAACAGTTTTTGGCTCAACCGACTCAGGGCAATCACGGATAAAATGATCAAGTGATCCACATCTGAAGCAAGCTCTGTCATTTAATCTACAGCTTCCCGGATGCCTTTTCCCACAATGTTTACATTCAAGTCTCTCAGATCAAACATTACCAACGCTGGCCACTGAAGTTGCTGGAGTTTTGGAACTCATTTGCGATCTAGCTCGATTTCTATTCGAATGTCCCACATTATCTCTGAAACGACTTTGATCATCTCTGAATCTCTTTGAAGCAGACTGAAATGATTTGCTTGAAAATCTCTTTCTCATATCTCGGGCTTCAAACTCAACTTTTCTTTTATCTTTCCCGAGTGCCTCAGCTTTGCACGCTCGATCAACGAGTATAACGAACTCTTTTATTTCTAATATCCCGACTAACAGGCGAATATCTTCATTAAGACCATCTTCAAATCTTTTGCACATTATAGCTTTAGATGATACATATTCCCGAGCATACTGACTTAGTCTCATGAACTCTCGTTCATATTCTAAAACAGTCATTCGGCCCTGTTTTAGTTCCAGAAATTCCTTTCGTTTTTGATCGACGAATCTCTCACTGATATATTTCTTCCAAAACTCATTTTGAAAGAAGTCCCATGTAACTCGCTCTTTCGGAACAATGGATATTAAGGTTTTCCACCATTGATAAGCTACATCTTAGAGCAAAGATATAACACACTTTATACATTCTTCCGGAGTCAAAGACATTTCATCGAATACCCATATAGTATTTTCTAACCAGAACTCAGCCCTTTCAGCATCATCATCATTAGTAGCCCAAAACTCTTCGGCTCCATACTTACGAATCTTGTCAACCAGAGGCTTATTCCACGGATTCAGATTTGCAGTCAGAGGTATATAGAATGCCTGAGGGGGATTAACCAGAGGCGGGGGTTGCGAAACAGTCGGGTTATTCTTTACAAATTGAGAGAACCACTCACTCATCATATGGAAGAAAGCTTGTTTAGCTTTTCCCTATTGACCGCTCGTAGCTGGTCTCGAATTCGAGGGCGCTGTCCCTTGTGCGGGAGCTGCCGCATTACTTTCTACGTCGTTAGCTACGGCTCTTTTGGAATCCATTACTATACAAAAATCACATTTTACACGTCAGGATTCATCACACTATCACAGTTCAGATATATGTCTTGTATAGCTAGACTCTGACACGCCACGTTAGTCTGAGAATCGACTAAACCGTAGCTCTGATACCAACCAAATGTAACACCCCTAACCCATATTTGTCGTCGGACTAGGGTTAAAGGCGTTCATCAACGCATCGTAAACGTTCTGTAAATGTCATACAATTGAATATTAACCTCAACTATAATGTCCCCTTGGTAGGTCATCGAGACCTAAAACATGCTATAAGCCGGGTCAGGACTTAATCGGAACACATACAAAATTCTAGGAAAATTTAAAACTTTTCTAAGTTTCAGGGGTTACACGCCCGTGTGGGCAGGCCGTGTGCCTTCTACGGCTGCTAGACACACCCGTGTGTCCTCCCCGTGGTCGAAACTAACCTTTGCTCCACCGACACCAAACATACCCGTGTACTTTGGCCGTGGTCGATCCTGTCAAAAATCACATAGCTACTAGGCACGTCCGTGTGCCAAAGCTGTGTACTCCTATGCTAGCTACAGACTTAGCCCCACGGTAACTAAGCACGCCCGTCTGCCACAACCGTGTGGCAAAATAAGCCATTTGCAAGGCCAAAATGCCACCCACAAGGGTCTTACCTACAAGCAAAATCACCAAGACATCTCATGCCTATTTGGCAACCACGGACATACCAAAATAACCATCCAAATTACAAGACTAAATCTCATCTCATCACAAGCATAAATCATTCAATTACTTAATCAAAACTTGACCATTACATGTATCAACTAGCCATGCCAAGATCATACTTCACATATCACATTCATTCAAGCAAATTCTCAACTCATCACTAGCCAAATCTCATGGCTAAGTTCATATAACAAACTTATATCTAATACTAGCTTATACATGCTATATCTAGCTATATACATTTCCAAAATGTACCAAAATGAGTTTAGGAGTGTGATGACGATCCTTGATGGTCCCGAGCCTTCAGTAGCTTTGACGACCTATAAAACAGAGAAAACACACATAGAGAGTAAGGTTTCCAAAAGCTTAGTAAGTCATAATACAAATAAACTTAACATAAAAGGCATATATGCACATAGGTACATTGTCACATCTTAATTACTTAGCAAACTATCACATATATGCTTTGGTTCATGTACTTGGCCATATTTGCCACATTCATCAGTTCAAAAGTCTTATATATACAAAGCTCTTTCATGCTTACTATCACATATCATAATGTTATCCCAATATATATAATCATCATAGTAAGATCACATAGATATTTACCTTATATACACACTTAGTGTATAAATCAACGTACCTAAAACGGATTCACTATTTGCATAGCCATTCATATCACAAACTTGCCCGTTGAACCGTAAGGAATCTAGTAGGATACTTAGAAAGCTCGGACTAGTCGTACAATGCCAACGTCCCAGACGAGGTCTTATATGCACTCAGATATTGATGCCACTATCCCAGACAGAGTCTTACACGAATCAATACAATACTGATGTCCTAGACATGGTCTTACACGTAAAGATCAAATTGATGCCAACGTCCTAGACGTTTTTTTACACCTAAAGATCATATTGATGCTAACGTCCCAGGCGTGGTCTTACATTATAAAAACAGAATAGATACCTATGTCATGACATAGCTAATCCTATCTATTCCTAGGTTCATACGGGACTTCATGGACATTATCAGTCAGTAATCCTTATCTCGAAATTCATGAACAGATCATATCATAAGTATTTATCGATAACAATTGCCATAAGAATATACACAATTCCATATAAATACATTTATCTGCATAATGACTTACCTCGGATTCGATTTAACAGAAACGAAAACGGCTACTCGGTTACTTTCGCTTTCCCGCGATCTAAGTTCGTTTTCCTCAGTTCTTGATCTATACATATTCAGAATTAACCCTTTTATTCACTAACTCATTTAATTCAATCAAAGACACGCATTTAGGGTTATTTATAAATTAACCCTCACATTTGCACAATTTATCAATTTAGTCTATTTTTCTCAAAACATCAAATTCACAAAATCATTACTTACTCATGCTTAGCCGAATATTCATACATCACATACAAGCCCATATTTTCCATCAAATTTGCAATTTAGTCCCTCAAATTACTGTTTTCTCAATTTAGCCTTAATTAGCTAAAGTCATCAAAAATTCAAGAACAAAGTATGTTCATCTAGCTCAAATCTTTCATTTAACAACTAAATTCCTTACAAATCTCAACATATCATCAATGGCATATCTCACAAAATATAATCAATACACAAAATTGAGACATGGGCTTTGTAGTAGACAAAAAAACGATTGTAAAAACGTAGAAATTATCAAAAATCGAAGTCAAAACTCACCTTAATTTGATCTTGAAATGGCCGAACCTAACTTAAGGTTTTCTTCGTTTTCTTTCTTTGATTTTCGGTGGTAAGACATGAAGATGAACATCCACTTTCATTTGTTTGTTTTATTACAAAACATATTATTAATCTAATTACAAAATTACTCTTATAATAAAACATATATAACAAATGAATTAAGGCCATATTAGTACTTGTGCCGTCCACTAACTTAGGTAGTAGGCAAATTTTCCATATAGATCCTCCATACTTTTAAAGACATGGCAAATACGCACCTTTTCATGTATACAAATCAATGCAATTCAATCTTTTGCTCAAATTAAACACACAGACAGAAAAATTAGTTCATGGAATTTACCACATACTTAGTCACATATCAACGGCACAAAATATAATATTAAAATATTATACAAACTCAGATTTGTGGTCCCGAAACCACTCTTCCGATTAGGGTATAAACCGGACTGTTACACATAAACTAGGTTACCAAACTAACAGCATAGGCTATATCAGGTCAAGTATGAGCGAGATAAATTAAACGTTCGACGAGTCTTTGGTATCTCCTTTTATCTACCATTTCACCGATCCCTGCTTGTAACTTCTGATTACTCTCAATAGGTGATTCTACTGGTTTGCAACCTAACATGTTAGTCTCTGTCAGAAGGTCTAAGACACACTTTTTTTGGGAAATAAAAATTCCCTCTTTCAATCTGGCCACTTCTATTCCGAGAAAATATTGTAACTTTCCTAAGTCTTTGATTTTGAATTCCTGAGCCAATTATTTCTTAAGCTGGGTCATTTCTTCCTTTTCATCTCCTGTCATACTTATGTCATCAACAAGATCTATAAGGAGAGTTGTAACACCCCAAACCCGGCCCAAACATTACGACCGAATTTGGTTTGCTACAGAGAAAACATTTTGAAAACCATTTTAAAACCGATTTAAGTTTTGTCGAAAATCTTTCATTTTCAAGTCTCTTGTTAAAAACCATACTTAGTGTTGTTTAAAAATATTTATCAAGTCAAGTTGTTTATAGATTTCAAATGTACCCGATGGTACTTTAAAACATTTTTTTCGTTTGATTGGGAAAAATATGTGAATTCATTTTTAACATAATTAAATAGTTTAAACAAATATTCCACGTATGTAAAGAAAAATAATAAAATAATTCTAGGAGGCCTTATTACAATTTAACAAAAATAACCGACATGCAAAAGTTGATAAAATAAAACCCAAGTCCATTGTTTTAAAATTTCCATCGCATGGCCTCCTCGAGTCCCTCCGGCCCATCTCCGCGATCTACTCATCTCGCAAAATGTTAAGGGAAGGGTGAGTCACCAAGACTCAGTGTATAAATCCCTACCCGGAAAAATATATCTCATACACAATTTATTAATAACATGCTCATGCAACCCAACTAGCCATCCATACACCTTTTCTACCCTGTGTGGTCAAAACCACTGATGACTTAAAGTCACAATTTAAATGATGGGGCCAACCCATCGTGTGGTCAAAACCACTGATGACCATAGGTCACAATATATCAAATGTGGTCAAAACCACTGGTGGTACCAAACCACTAGGACTTAGTCGCAATTTATCCATCGTGTGGTCAAAACCACTGATGACCATAGGTCACAAATAATCTGATGGGGCCAACCCATCTTGTGGTCAAAACCATCGACGGCAGTCCATGATTCATCCTCTCCTCTCATCAATCCCACCATCACATGCTTACATATCAATATCACATATCATGCATTTTAAATCATCATGTGATGGCATGCAAACATATATCAATAGATCACGTCATGAGGACTTACAGGAATCCATGTTTAAGCCCACAAGCATATCATAGACCACTACCAAAATTTATACACAAGGCAATAATATAGCAAATTTATTAATAAAGTGTGTAAAGAGTTTACACACCTTTTGCTATCGTAATTCCTAGATCCTGAAGATCCGATTTACGTTGCTAGATCCTGATCCTACATTCGCCAAATGTCAGTGTTAATACCAAAGGCCTATTAGGCCAAACCAATTATTTAAAAGGGTTCTCCTTTTTGAACCCAAATCCTTACCTACTCGCTTTTGAGTACTAGCCTTCTGTTTGCACCCTATAATTGGCAACCATTAGTAGCCACTTAATAGCCTTCGGCTTAAATAAATACCATATAATTACTAGAGTAGATCTTACCATTACTTACCAAAATCGAACACTAGGGATTAGAGGCTTGGGTCGACTGCTTAAAATTCTGGAGTACCTTTCCCAAGTCGATTGACCACCAAAAATCTGAAGAGATTTATCCACTTAATATTCGGCCAATACCATAACATAGAGGAGGGAATTTCGGCAACCAAAGGTGTGGTTTTGGCTATTGGAAAAAGAAGAATAAAATAAAAAAAACAGTGGGAGAAGATGCTGAAATTTTATTAATAACAGCAGAGAAAATTCGGCAGCAAAGTGGTGAATTATTCGGCCAATGGTGGAAGAAAGAAGAAGGAGAATTAGTAGGAGAATTCAAAGGTGATTTTTGGCCAAATAGAATAGAAAAAACTGAAAATTTGAACAATTCCCTAGGGCTTTTGGCGAAGAGTAGAGAGGAAAAGAAAAAATAATAGTTCTTTGGAAATTTTGCTCTATTTGTTGTACAAAAACAAACCCCAAAGAGTCCTAATCTGCCCAATTCTCTTCTCTTTGCTGATAATTAAACTATTAATTATCACCTAAGATAATAGCACTTATCTTCTATCCTATCTTAAACAATTTAAACAAAATTAAACCACTAATACAATCCCCCTTCCAGCCGAATATATGTCAAAAAAATAATGAGCTTTATCTCATATAATTAAAAGTCCATTGTGCAGCCAACTCTCCCATTCTTCACGCCAGCAGCAGTAAAAAGAATAAAACAATAAAAAAACTCAAAGTGCAGCCCCTGGGGTTCGAACCAGCGTCCCCCAAGCAGCAGCGGCTCTTTTAAGCGTCCCAACCAACTCTCCCCTTTGGCCTTTCATGCTAAATAACCCCCCACATTTAATTATAAAGCCTTCTAACGTGAGTCCAGCATCGCATAAAAAATTAAAACCCAAAACCCTTGCTTCTGCTACTCGAACCTAGGACCAGCTAGGTCCCTTGCTGCATGATGCGCCCCAGGCCACTCCACCAGCCCGTCTTTTTTGTCCCAATTCCTCACTAAATATTTTTAAGGCCTACCTAAGCCGCTCCAACACCCAAAACAAAAAAATAGAACGTCACTTGCAGCCATCGTGCCTCGAACCCAGGCCCTCTCGCCCTTCCAGCGCCTAAGTGCTGCACGGAAACCACTTGGCCAAATTGCTACTTGTGTCAAAACTCGCCCAAAATTATACTTAACCCCTATCTTCTAAGGCTCCCACTTTTTAAAGCTTCCAATTTAAATTTTTTTTTTAAAAAGCAGTCGAGGCCTAGCTCGGGTTTATTTTGGACCCTTAAACATGTCAAATAAAATTATAAATTTTATTTCTTGAAGCCCTATTGGAATTTATTTAAATTACAAATAACCCCTAATTCAGGGTGTTACAATTCTACCCCCCTTAAAATAATTTCGTCCTCGAAATTACTTACTAACGAATAGTCGTACATCTTAACTCACCGTGCTACGCTTATGCTGCGTACTCTGATCTTAATAGAACTATCCTACTTCCTAGGCACAATCTCTAAGTTCACAACCAAGGTTTCAGGCACTTCCCTAGTAAAACAAGAAAACTCTACAACAACCAAAGTAATTAAGGGTATTCCAGAAGTAAGGAACATACCCGTTGTTGCATCTGGTACATCCTCCTCCTCGCGACGGCCAACTGCATAAACCAACCTTGGTTGCCTCGCCTCTGCACCTTCAGCACCTCGGCCATGCCCGTTACCATTTCCATTACCTCTAGCTGCACCTCGACCCCTCTGTGATGGTCTTTCATTTCTAACCTGAGCACGGTTCTGTCCCTCTGGTTGATTCTTAGCTAACTTCTGAGGACAATCCCTTACACGGTGATCGAATGATCCACACTCAAAGCATCCACGATTACCATTCCAACACTCCCCCTTGTGAAACTTGCCACACTTGTCACACCGTGGCGGCCATTGGGTATTAGCAGCAGCAGCAGCCCTAGCAGCTTGATCCGACCCATCAAACCTCGTCCTCTTCTGTTCATTACCCGAGAACCTTGAAAGTTTCGAGCTCCTCTTATTCCAATTCCGTTCTCGGTTCCGCTTAACGGACTGTCTTACTCCCTCAGCCACTTTAGACTTCTCCACAAGGACAGCAAACTCTCGTTCCTGTTGTGGAGCTATCATCATTCTCAGCTCATCCCTAAGCCCATCTTCGAACCTGACACAACGCTCATGCTCGGTACCCACAATACCACGAGCATACCTACTCAACCTTAAAAACTCCGCCTCATATTCCGCTACTGACTTAGTTCCTTGCACTAGCCCTAGAAAGGCTTTCCTCTGATCATCCGTATAGCTGGTGCCTACATACTTCTTCTGAAAGGCAGTTTTGAAGTAGTCCCATGTGAGATCATCACCGCGGCTCCATCCGGGATCATCGCCACCACCACCTGTACGCTTCATCCTTTAGAAGCGACACCGCCCCTTTCAGCTTCTCCTCCTCAGTCAGGTCGAGATCATCCATGACCCTTTCCGTAGATTCCAGCCAATACTCTGCGGCACTGGGTGCCACTCCTGAGACACCCCGAAATACCTCAGCTCCGTTAGATCGGAGTCGCTCTGGAACAGATTTCCGAGCTCCCAAGTTTCCACCAGCCCCAGCCACTATCTCCAAGACTCGCAACACAGCTTGCGACACAGTTTCACCACCGGTCTGATCCTGCTCCTCAGCTCTAAAAGTAGGAGGTGGTGGTGGCGGTGGTACCTCGTTTTCCGAACCTTGACCCGACCTGACGATTTCAGACACCGTCATCCTACCCCTACCACGTCCACGGCGTCCACGTCCTCTGAAACTCATTCTATCTATCGCGCTTTTATTCTGATTAAGAAAAATTTTATGCGTTAGCATTTGTTCCACTTTCTTATACGCGAAGAAATTTTATGGATAGAGTTTTAGTCAGAGATTCTTTCGTGCAAACAAGGTTTCAGTCTTCTATCCTAGTTCACACAAAGAAGTTCATGCATCCATTCCTTAATACTTTCTATACCTATTCACTCTTCGGACATTTCTGCCCATTTCTAACCCAGGGGTATTTTCGTCATTTTTCCTATAAGGGTATTTTTTTTATTTTTTTTTTGGTAATAAAAGAGGTTGTAAAACTTTAATAAAACATATCATTTTGAAATTCCCAAAACCGGAGAGGTTTCTGAAAATTTTGAAAAATTTGAAGGTATGACATCGTTTCGGAAACTAGGGGTATTTTAGTAATTTTGTCAATCAGGGGCAATTTTGTAATTTTGACCAATCAGGGTTCTTTTTAACGGTTTGTAAAACTTTGGGGGTTTCTTTGAAAATTTTTCCTTCCCAGCAATTTATGCTTTTGTAAATATTTCGAATCCAAGGGCATTTTGGTAATTTTCACAAATTGAGGGCGTTTTCGTAATTTCCAAAATCAAAATATTTTATTGATGATTTTCAAAACTGAGTTTTTGAATATTTGCAAAATAGTTAAAATTTTGGGCAAAACCATTGGGTTGATATTTTATGAACTGAGGGCATTCTAGTAATTTTACCTCTAAGGGCATTTTTGTAATTTTCCACAAATCAAGTTTTTCGAGGAAAACATTGTAAAAATGACGTTCTCAGATTGCAAAAGTTTTGAAAACATTAGGGTTGTTGTTGTTTCATTCTTTTTCGAAAACATGGCTAATTCCTTTTTCGGGTTTTAATCATTATGTTTAGCCTATGACCGAGCCCTCTTGGTCAGGGTGAACCGAAGCTACGCACCAGGTAGGATACCTGCGAAGAGGAGGTGAGTCACACGGACTGCTTAAATACCAGGCTCTTCCGGATCCACTCCTAGACATGCGTGTGGGGTTACACACCCCAGCTCAGTGACTAAGTCATAAGTGGGTTTAGTTCTTTAAGTCTTATGTTTGGTTTGTGTGTTTGAGTACTCTAATCCTAGGGTTCAAGTTCCTATAAGTCTATCTACGTTCCATGCTTCCTACCCTTCTATAGAATATAATTCACAAAGAGGTTTAGATGTACTTACCTGGGCGGATCGGTGCCGGAGACTCGGGCCATGCTGCTCAAAAATCAAAAAAAAAATCATAAGGCCTACCAAAACATTTTTGGGCCTTGGGCCCCCACAGCCGAGCTTTGAACTGGGCTCTGATACCAATTTGTAACACCCCAAACCCGGCCCAAACATTACGACCGAATTTGGTTTGCTACAGAGAAAACATTTTGAAAACCATTTTAAAACCGATTTAAGTTTTGTCGAAAATCTTTCATTTTCAAGTCTCTTGTTAAAAACCATACTTAGTGTTGTTTAAAAATATTTATCAAGTCAAGTTGTTTATAGATTTCAAATGTACCCGATGGTACTTTAAAACATTTTTTCGTTTGATTGGGAAAAATATGTGAATTCATTTTTAACATAATTAAATAGTTTAAACAAATATTCCACGTATGTAAAGAAAAATAATAAAATAATTCTAGGAGGCCTTATTACAATTTAACAAAAATAACCGACATGCAAAAGTTGATAAAATAAAACCCAAGTCCATTGTTTTAAAATTTCCTTCTGCATGGCCTCTCTCGAGTCCCTCTCGGCTCCATCTCCGCGATCTACTCATACGCAAAATGTTAAGGGAAGGGTGAGTCACCAAGACTCGGTGTATAAATCCCTACCAGGAAAAATATATCTCATACACAATTTATTAATAACATGCTCATGCAACCCAACTAGCCATCCATACACCTTTTCTACCTGTGTGGTCAAAACCACATGATGACTTAAAGTCACAATTTAAATGATGGGGCCAACCCATCGTGTGGTCAAAACCACCGATGACCATAGGTCACAATATATCAAATGTGGTCAAAACCATGGTGGTACCAAACCACTTTGGGACTTAGTCGCAATTTATCCATCGTGTGGTCAAAACCACCGATGACCATAGGTCACAAATAATCTGATGGGGCCAACCCATCTTGTGGTCAAAACCAGCGGCGACGATCCATGATTCATCCCCTCCTCTCATCAATCCCACCATCACATGCTTACATATCAATATCACATATCATGCATTTTAAATCATCATGTGATGGCATGCAAACATATATCAATAGATCACGCGTGAGGACTTACCGGAATCCATGTTTAAGCCCACAAGCATATCATAGACCACTACCAAAATTTATACACAAGGCAATAATATAGCAAATTTATTAATAAAGTGTGTAAAGAGTTTACACACCTTTTGCTATCGTAATTCCTAGATCCCGAAGATCCGATTTACGTCGCTAGATCCCGATCCTACATTCGCCAAATGTCAGTGTTAATACCAAAGGCCTATTAGGCCAAACCAATTATTTAAAAGGGTTCTCCTTTTTGAACCCAAATCCTTACCTACTCGCTTTTGAGTACTAGCCTTCTGTTTGCACCCTATAATCGGCAACCATTAGTAGCCACTTAATAGCCTTCGGCTTAAATAAATACCATATAATTACTAGAGTAGATCTTACCATTACTTACCAAAACCGAACACTAGGGATTAGAGGCTTGGGTCGACTGCTTAAAATTCTGGAGTACCTTTCCCAAGTCGATTGACCACCAAAAATCTGAAGAGATTTATCCACTTAATATTCGGCCAATACCATAACATAGAGGAGGGAATTTGGCAACCAAAGGTGTGGTTTTGGCTATTGGAAAAAGAAGAATAAAAAAAAAAAAACAAGTGGGAGAAGATCTGAAATTTTATTAATAACAATGAGAGAAAATTCGTGACAAAGTGGTGAATTATTCGGCCAATGGTGGAAGAAAGAAGAAGGAGAATTAGTAGGAGAATTCAAAGGTGATTTTTGGCCAAATAGAATAGAAAAAAAAAACTGGAAAATTTGAACAATTCCCCTAGGGCTTTTAGCGATGAGAGAGAGGGAAAAGAAAAAATAATAGTTCTTTGGAAATTTTGCTCTATTTTTTGTGTAAAAAAGCCCCCAAAGAGTCCTAATGTTGCCTAATTCTTTTCTCTTTCTTTGATAATTAAACTATTAATTATCACCTAAGATAATAGCACTTATCTTCTATCCTATCTTAAACAATTTAAACAAAATTAAACCACTAATACAATCCCCCTTCCAGCCGAATATATGTCAAAAAAAAAAATAATGAGCTTTATCTCATATAATTAAAAGTCCATTGTGTACCTAACTCTCCCATTCTTCACTTGTGTAGATAAAAAGAATAAAACAATAAAAAAACTCAAAGTCACAGCCCACGGGGTTCGAACAGCGTCCCCCAAGCAGTGGAGCTCTCTTTTTAAGCGTCCCAACCAACTCTCCCTTTGGCCTTTCATGCTAAATAACCCCCACATTTAATTATAAAGCCTTCTAACGTGAGTCCAAAGACCGCATAAAAAATTAAAACCCAAAACCCTTGCTTCTGCTACTCGAACCTAGGACCAGCTAGGTCCCTTGCTGCATGATGCGCCCCAGGCCACTCCACCAGCCCGTCTTTTTTGTCCCAATTCCTCACTAAATATTTTTAAGGCCTACCTAAGCCGTTCCAACACCCAAAACAAAAAAATAGAACGTCACTTGCAGCCATCGTGCCTCGAACCCAGGCCCTCTCGCCCTTCCAGCGCCTAAGTGCTGCACGGAAACCACTTGGCCAAATTGCTACTTGTGTCAAAACTCGCCCAAAATTATACTTAACCCCTATCTTCTAAGGCTCCCACTTTTTAAAGCTTCCAATTTAAATTTTTTTTTTTTAAAACAGGGTCAGGCCTAGCTCGGGTTTATTTTTGGACCCTTAAACATGTCAAATAAAATTATAAATTTTATTTCTTGAAGCCCCATTGGAATTTATTTAAATTACAAATAACCCCTAATTCAGGGTGTTACAAGAGTAATCTTACCCTTGTGATGTTTTATAAAAAAGGTATGATTAGAATTGCTTTGTAGATAGCCAAGCAACTCCACAACCTTACTAAATCTGTTAAACTAGGCTCTAGGAGATTGCTTTAGCCCATATATAGCCTCTTTTTAACTTGCATACCTTCCCTTAGGTATCTTTCTCCTCGAATTCTAGAGGAACTTTTATATATACTTCTTCTTCCTCGTCTCCATGTAAGAAGGCATTCTTTACATCAAATTGGTGTAAGTCCCAATTTAGATTTGCTATACATGATAAAAGGATCCTAATTGCGTTCAATTTAGCAACCGGAGTAAATGTTTCTTGATAATCCACTCCATATGTCTGAGTGAATCCTTGCGCTACTAATCTGAGTCTTTCAATTGAACCATAAGCCTTATACTTAATAGTGAACACCCATTTGCAGCCAAACAATTTCTGCCTCTCAGGAGGATTAACCAACTCTCACGTCTCATTTTTTGCTAAAGCCCTCATTTCTTCAATTATAGCCTTCTTCCATCTTGGATCAGTGATAGTCTCTCTCCAATCCAGTGGAATAGACATAGAGAACAAAGATAAAGCAAAAAATCTATAAGATGGGGATAAAGAATCATAAGAGACAAAGTTAGAGATAGGATGTAAAGTGCAAGTTCTAATACCTTTTCATTGGGCTATTGATAATTCCAAATCAGTAGCAGTATGTGGTAAAAAAGACTCACCTGACAGCGAAGAGTCAGGTATAAAGTAGATTGTATGACTATAAATCAGGCCTATCCAACAACCGTCCACTAATATTCTCTTGAACATGTAACACCCTAAACCCAGCCCAGGAGTTTAGATCGAGTTTAGGATGCTACATTAGTCACCAAAGTGATCGTTAGAAAATTCTACAAAACCAGTCGACTTTAATTCCATTTTCGAATATCTTTACGAACCAAAAATATTTAATCGTTTAAAATCCATTCAATAAGGTTACCGTTAAGTCTAACAAATAACCAGAATAAATGTACGAATAAAAATCTGAAGTGAAAACTGCATCACAGTCTTATAGAACCTTACAACCTGAAAACAGTATAATCAAAATATAATTTAGAAAATAGAACCGAAATAACTTTTTGAAACCATGACCATCTGAGACCTCTGTATATCGAGTTCAGCGTCAGAATTCAGAAGGGTACTTGAAAGGGAAAACAGAAGAGGGGGTGAGCTACTCGAGCTTAGTGTGAGATCAAAACTATCTAACTACAAAATTAGATACAAAAAAAAACCCAAAAAGCAGTTCAAAAGCAAAACATACTTACAGCACTATACAAATGTAAATGGTAGGATCGAAACAGAAGTTTTGACAGTTATTACAATTCGAGCCACAACAACTCACAAACAGTCACAAGTATTATTAGTCAGGCAAAACATTCAGAGTTCACGAAGTGCACATAGACATAGGTACTTTTTAGTTAGTCAGTATAGTCAGACCAATGCATATGAATGCTGTTCAGTTATAAAACCCACCATCCAGGCAACACACCTCTCCGACCCACATCACTCCACAGAAGAGCTATTTGACACTCATCAAACCACTAGAGCAACAGGCCTATTCTGTCACTAAGTTGCACGACTAAACACATATGTGCAGCCTCCTCGCTGTCCCTATGCTCAAATCCCAAAACTTCTAGGCCCAAAAATTCGGGGCGTTACAATTCACCCCTCCTTAAAGAAATTTTGTCCCCGAAATTTCCAACTAACAGAATAATCGTATAGACAAACTACACCACTACGCTCCCGCTGCACACTCTAATCCCAAAACACTACCACACTAAACTTTAACTTGGAACGTCTCATACACAACCAGAACACTTAACCAGTGAAGCAGACAGCTACTATACACACACAATTTCTACACTCAAATCAACACATCTATCATTTCCAACCATACCTGACTAAAAAACGCCGATGACAATCTCGAATCTGATGTTCCTTTGACCCGTATCTGAAACACACTCCTAACTTCTTCCAGCAGTTGCCCGGATGATGCCTCTTACAATGCTCGCAGGACGGAACGCCCTTGTTGTCACTCAAACACATTCTAACACGCTTTGTAGAATGAGGTTCCAACATTGGAGGACTGCAGTAACTTTTCTTCCCATAATCCTCACACCTACCTTGTACCAATTCCCTATTCCTCTCCAAACTAGCCTCAAAGACCTTTTCTAGAACCTCTCTCACTACCTGAGTCAATGCCTGAGTACCATGCTCTGGGTTATCGCTACCCAAAGTCGGCGAACTCACATTGACCTCTAACTCCTGAACAGTCACACATTCTGGAGGAGCAGACGACTCCTTGCGATCATACTCACCTTCGGAAGTCATATCTGACGTATAGCTAACTTAGAAGGCCTACATTATCAGAACACAGAAACAATTGTAATAACATAACCTACATTTCCAATTTTTACAGTTCCGAATTTTACCTCGACCAGCATCGGAGTCTCAAACATTTCATTTTCATAAACCATTTTCAAAACACAAACCATTTCAACTTTCTGTGGTACAGTTCTTCAAATATTTTTCAAAAACACTTACGCACACGTTCACGTAGAAACAAAAGCTGAGTTTTCACAAATCTAGCTCTGATACCACTAAATGTAACACCTTAAACCCAGCCTAGGAGTTTAGATCCAATTCAGAATGCTACATTGGTCACCGAAGTGATCGTGAGAAAATTCTACAAAACCAGTCGACCTTAATTCCATTTCCGAATATATTTATGAACCAAAAAACATTTAATCGTTTAAAATCCATTCAATAAGATTACCGTTAAGTCTGATAAATAACCATAACAAATGTACGAATGATAATCTAAAGTGAAAATTGTACCACAGTCTTATAGAACCTTACAGCTTGAAAACAATATAATCAAAATATAATTTAGAAATTAGAAACGAAATAAGCTTTTGAAACCATGACCGTCTGAGACCTCCGCATACCGAGTCTAACGTCAGAATTTAGAAGGGTACTTGAAAGGGAAAACAGAAGAGGGGGTGAGCTACTCGAGCTCAGTGTGAGATCAAAACTATCTAACTACAAAATTAGATACAAAAAAAAATCCAGAAAGCAATTCAAAAATAGAACATACTTACAGCACTATACAAATATAAATGTTAGGCTTGAAACAGAAGTTTCGACAGTTATTACAATTTGAGCCACAACAACTCACAAATAGTCACAAGTACTATTAGTTAGACAAAACATTCAGAGTTTACGAAGTGCACACAGACATAGGTACTTTTTAGTTAATCAGTATAGTCAGACCAATGCGTATGAATGCTGTTCAGTTATAAAACCCACCATCCAGCCAACACACCTCTCTGACCCCCATCACTCCATAAGAGAGCTATCTAACACTCATCCAACCACTAGAGCAACAGGCCTATTTGTCACTAAGTTGCACGACTAAACACATATATGCAGCCTCTTCACTGTCCCTATGCTCAAATCCCAAAACTTCTAAGCCCAAAAATTCGGGGAGTTACAATTCACCCCTCCTTAAAGAAATTTCGTCCCCGAAATTTCCAACTAACAGAATAATCGTATAGACAAACTACACCATTAAGCTTTCGCTGCGCACTCTAATCCCAAAACACTACCACTCTAAACTTTAACTTGGAACGTCTCATACACACCCAGAACACTTAACCAGTGAAGCAGACAGATACTATACACATACAATTCTTACACTCAGATCAACACATCTATCATTTCCAACCACACCTGATTAAAAAACACCGATGACAATCTCGAATCTGCTGTTCCTTTGACCCGCATCTGAAACACACTCCTAACTTCTTCTAGCAGTTGCCCGGATGATGCCTCTTACAATGCTCGCAGGACGGAACGTTCGCACCACTACTAGCACCCACCGCAATACCCTTGTTGTCACTCAAATGCATTCTAACACGCTTCGCAGAATGAGGTTCCAACATTGGAAGACTTCAGTCTCTTTTCTTTCCATAATCCTTACACCTACCTTGTACCAATTTCCTATTCCTCTCCAAACTAGCCTCAAAGACCTTTTCTAGAACCTCTCTCACTACCTGAGTTAATGCCTCAGTACCATGCTCTGGGTTATCACTACCCAAAGTCGGCGGACTCACATTGACCTCCAACTCCTGAACAGTCACACGTTCTGGAGGAGCAGACGACTCCTCGCGACCACACTCACCTTCGGAAGTCATATCTGGCGTATGGCTAACTTAGAAGGCCTACATTATCAGAACACAGAAACAATTGTAATAACATAACCTACATTTCTAATTTTTATAGTTCCAAATTTTACCTCGACCAGTATCGGAGTCTCAGACATTTCATTTTCATAAACCATTTTCAAAACACAAACCATTTCAACTTTCTGTGGTACAGTTCTTCAAATATTTTTCAAAAACACATACTTGCACACACGTTTATGTAGAAACACAAGTCGAGTTTTCACAAATCTAGCTCTGATACCACTAAATGTAACACCTGAAACCCAGCCTAGGAGTTTAGATCGAATTCAGGATGCTAGAAAATTCTACAAAACCAGTCAATCTCAATTCCATTTCTGAAACCATTTATATCTTTACGAACCAAAAACATTTAATCATTTAAAATCCATTCAGTAAGGTTATTGTTAAGTCTGATAAATAACAAGAATAAATGTACGAATGAAAATCTGAAGTGGAAGCTGTACCACAGTCTTATAAAACCTTGCAGCTCGAAAACAGTATAATTAGAATATAATTTAGAAAGTAGAACTGAAATAAGCTTTTGAAACCATGACCGTTCGAGACCTCCACATACCGAGTCCAGCGTCAGAATTTAGAAGGGTACCTGAAAGGGGAAACAAAATAGGGGGTGAGCTACTCGAGCTCAGTGTGAAATCAAAACCGTCTAACTACAGAATCAAATACAAAAAAAAAACCAGAAAATAATTCAGAAGCAGAACATACTTACAACATTATACAAATCCAGATGGTAGGCTCGAAACAGAAGTTTCGAAAATTATTACAATTCGAGCCACAAAAACTCACAAACAGTCATAAGTACTATCAGTCAGACAAAATATTCAGAGTTCACTAAAGTACTATCAGTCATAAGTACTATCACTGACACTCATCCAACCACTAGACCATCAAGCCTATTCTGTCACTAAGTTGCACGAATAAACACATATGTGAAGCCTCTTCATTGTCCCTATGCTCAAATCTCAAAACTTCTAGGCCTAAAAATTCGAGGCGTTACAAAACCAGTCTCTATTGGAAGTAAATTCTCCATCGAAAAAGTAACAGAACAAGGTGCCATCTTTTCATTTTCAACAACCTCCCTTGAAGAGATGGTTGTGATGAAGAAAAGTAGGGTTCATCCTCATAAAATGTTACATCCATACTTACATAATACTTTTTAGATGGTAGATGATAACATTTGTAACCCTTCTGTGTGGGAGAGTATCCAATGAAAACAAATTTGATAGTGCGAGGATCCAGTTTTCTACCATGTCGAAAATGAACGAAGCAAACACAACCAAATACCTTTGGTGAAACTAGGTAATCCGTCTTGCCCTGTAAGGTTTCTACGGGGCTTTTAAAATCAAGGACCTAAAGAGGCATTCGATTAATGAGATAAATCGCAACCAAAATCAAATCCCCCTAATAAGGCTTTGGGAGATTCATAGTGACCATAAGTGATCTAGCAACCTCCAAAAGACGCCAATTTTTTCTTTCGACAACACCATTTTGTGCACTTGTACATGAAAAACTGGTTTGATGTAAAATCCCATATGATTCCAAATAATCATTAAAGTTATACTCGATTCCATTATCAGTTCACAAAATTTTAACCTTAGCATCAAACTGAGTAGTAGTAAATTTATGAAAAGAATGAAAACACAAGAAAATATCACTTTTGGATTTTAATAAAATACTCATGTCATCCAAGTGCAATAGTTAATAAAAATAACAAATAGACGATTACCAAATAAAGAAGTAAAGCGAGTAGGGCTCTAAACATCCGAATGAATAATCTCAAAAGGAACAGTACTTCTATTATTACGCAAAGGATAATTGTTTCTTATATGCTTAGCAAACTCACAGGCATCACAAACTAAATAGTCTAACTGAGTTCTTGAAAACAAATTAGGAAACATCTTGGCAATAACAATAAATGATGGATGTTCTAACTACCTATGCCATTGAATTATCTCCCGATTGACATCTTTATTGTCTCCAAATAACGATTGAAACATACTGGATAATCGATCTAGAAGATATAAACCATTACACAATCTACCACTGCCAATCGTCTTCCCTATTTGAAGGTCCTAAAAGACACGGTGATCTGGAAAGAATTCAATTTAAAGCTTTAGTGGTAGTACTAACAGATAAAAGGTTAACTGGGAATTTAGGGACATGAAGGACAGAAGATAAAGTGATATTGGGAGTACAAATAACAGAACCTATAATAGCCCGTTTTTAATGAAATCGAAACAGTGGTTTCGGGACCACAAATATAAGTTAGAAAGAAAATTTATTTTAATATTATTGCATGGCTTGTATCATGATAGGAAAAATGTATGAAAATTTTGATAAGAAAATTTTACCGATTTTGTGTTTAATTAGAAAGAAATGACCAAATTGCATAAAGTGAAAAAGTTGGATTCTAGTAGCTAAAGGTATTAAATAGCTATGAAATTCAAATTTTGAGGTCCTTACATGGAAATTAGACCATTAAGAAAAGTTAGTAGATATTTTTGATGATTCATCCATGAAAGATTAGAAAAAGAAAAGGATTAAATTGGAAATTAAAAAAATAAAAGATGATAAAATTAAATAAATAACTAATATCATCATTTTATATCATCTTCTTCCCCAAATTCTATGGAAACCCTAGGAAAGAGAAAGAAAATCAAGCAAGCTTAATTGGGTAAGTAATCTTGTCCCGTTTTTAGTAATTTTATATTTTTGATATCAGAATAACCTAATCTAGCTATTTTGGGGATCAATTTGTAAAGATATTAAAGTGTTAAAATTTTTTCATGGATGAGTATGCTGAAATTTTGAAATTTATGGTAGAAACTGAAAGATTATTGATAGATAAACAACTTTTGTAAAGGAAATTTCCATGGAATTGTGATTCAGGGACTAAATTGTAAAGATATAAAATTCATGGAAATTTTTTTAGTTTTGCGAAATACATGGGCTGTAAATGATATATGTACAAATTGATTAGGCTTGGAATAAATATTAAATTGCATGAATTTTATTTTCCGAGCCTAGGGACGAAATTAGAATTTCTCAAAAGTATAGGGGCAAAATAGTAATTTTGCCTAGTATGTGAATTGAATGAAATTGACTGTGAATTTTATCAAATTAATGTTAAATTCATTTATATAGATCCGGATAACTCAAATACAAAGTTAGATCAAGGAAAAGAAAAAGGATTGGATTAGTAGATCCTTGTATATGAACAATTATTGAGGTAAGTTCGTGTAACTAAATTGTGTATTTATATGTTTTAAATTGAATTATATGTATGTGAATTGTATCATTGTCATGAAAATGAAATTAATCTTATATCCGACAAAGCCCGATGTGTGATAATTCCCGTTTGAATAATGGAATTCGATAGATACAGGATTTCCCGAATTGGTTGTAGTGCTGCATATGTTATAGACACACCACAGCCCTTACGAGCATCCAATTATAAGCCCTCTCAAGCTTCCTTTTACATGGTTCCTGCGAGCATCATGATCGGTAGTGATCCTGCATGTGTTACGGTCTACCGCAGCTCTTTGTGAACGTCCTGTTATATGATCGGTTGTGATCTTGCAGATATTACGGACACAAATGCAACTCTTTATGAGTGTCCTGATATAGGATCTTTGTGAGCTTACTGATATGGCTCACTTGAACTGTAACACCCCTAACCCGAAACCGTCGCCGAAATTGGGTTAAGAGGTATTACCGAACAATCAGAACATTTCACAATCATTTCATGACACAAAGTAGGTATTACCGAACAATCAGAACATTTCACAATCATTTCATGACACAAAGTCAATCATCAATCAAACATATTCAAAAACAAGTACTTAGTCCCTTATCGAGGTCTACGAGACCTTAAACACGTGTTAGAAAGAGGTCGAAACTAAACTGAACACTAACGAAAGCTTTCAGAAATTTAAACATTCTTCAACATTGCAAAAGTCACACGCCCGTTTGGGCCGGTCGTGTGCCTCACACGACTACCAGGCACGCCCATGTGTCCAGCTCGTGCCCAAACAGAGCATACATACTGACTTGTTCACACGGCCACCAGACACGCTCGTGTGCCTCGACCGTGTAACCTATCCAGACACGCCTAGAAGTGACCCTTAAACCACACGATAGAGACACGCGCCCGTGTCGCTTGGCCATGTATTCAAAAAAGGCCATTTGCAAGGCCAATTTTCCATCCACACAAATACCAACCTTACAAACACAATCAAGCATTTTCCCACACTCAATTTGGCAACCAACTACATGTTAAATTATATACCAAATTTTACAACTAAAGCACATACATTACCAAGCATGATTCATCCACAATATCACTAGAACATAATAGTATCAATTCATCATTAAGCTTATCATTCATAAGATATTTTCATTACCATCAAAGCATACCATAATATGCATCATATACCAAAACCACTTATGCCTATATATCTAGCCACATCACATGGCTATTAACACATCTTAAATATGTTTCAAAAAAACTAGCCTATACATGCCATATTCAAATATACACATCTTCAAAAGTACCAAAATAGATTGCCGATAGTGTGATTGAGATGCTGACGATCCTCAGATCTGAGCTAGCTTTACTGACACTGTAAAATAGAGAAACAAATCACATAGTAAGCTTTTAAAAGCTTAGTAAGTTCGTAACATAATACATTATACCCAAAAAAACCGTCACATTGATTAATACAGAATCACATATACCATGCCATCCAAAGCTAATATGTTCAATCAACCTTCCATAAACTCATTCATAGTTTCATCAACCACATAGGTTCCGAATGTACCTTAGCTAACATTTAGTTATTGATTACATACGCTACTCAATACTCACTATTTCATTTTGATCATCTTTCGTCCTTTCTTCAGTTTAATCGCACATTTAGTGCCCAAATCGTTATCCGAAGCTTAATTAACATCGCACATTTAGTGTATTTATATCAAACCAATCTTAAATTGGTATCACACACACAGTGCCAACCACAAAGTCGAAGCTTATATTATTTCGCACACAAAATGCAAATCATCTCGGTCACATTTCTGAATACGCACACTTAGTGCCACATAACTCGAGCCCTCACATAACATTCACAATTTAATAATATCATACCATTCATTTCATAACATTAAACATAGTTAAATACACGTATTATGTTCGAACTTACCTCGGACATCAAAATACCGAAATGATCGATTAATCGAGAACTTTGTCTTTGCCTCGATCTCGATCCGAACCTCTCCTTTCTTGGTCTTAATCAAGCTCCAAACTAGTCGAACCCTAGTGTTCTTTTTCTTTTATTTTCTTTGCTATTTTCAGCACCAAGATGAACAAGGATGATCACTTTCATGCTTTGGTTTCATTAAACACATATTATTATACTATTTACTATTTTATTCTTTCAATTAATATTTAAGATATATAATCATCAAGGTCATAGTTGTCCATTGCCACCCACTATCTTAAAACTTGGTTTAATTTCCTTATAATGCCTCCCTATTATAAAGACAACAACAATTAAGCACTTAACAATCAGCACATAGCATTTTACACTTTATGCAATCAAATCCTTTTTCATAATTCGACACACAGTCGATAAAATTACCACACAGAATTTTCACAGGCTATATCACATATAATAAACACAGAAAATAATATTAGAATATTATTCCGACCTCAGATTTGTGGTCTCGAAACCATTGTTCTGGCTAGGGTCTAAATTAGGCTGTTATAACTCTCCCCCTTAGGGATTTTCGTCCCCGAAAATCTTACCAGCAAATAGGTGTGGATATTGCTCTCTCATAATGTTCTCAGGCTCCCACGTAGCCTCTTCAACACCGTGAATTTTATTTTCACTCAGCTCAGTCCAATACAATGGAGTTCGGCATTTTCAACCGTAAAGAGCCCCATATGGTGCCATTTTGATACTAGATTGAAAACTATTATTATATGCTAATTCAATTAAAGCAAATACTTTTCCCACGTATGTTCGAAATTAATAACACAACACCTCAACATATCTTCGAGAACTTGAATGATTCGCTCGGAGTCCATCCGTTTGCGGATGAAACACAGTACTGAAATGCAACTTTGTGCTTAAAGCCTCTTGCAATTTCTTCCAAAATTGCGAGGTAAATCTCGGATCCCTGTCAGACACAATAGATAGTGGCACCCCGTGCAATTTCACAATCTCAACAATATACAGTTTAGCCAATCCATCAAGTGAATAATTTATTCTCACCGGAACGAAATGAGCTGATTTCGTCAATCTATCAACTATCACCCAGATTGCATCTTTCTTTCCCAGAGATAAAGGCAATCCCTACTCAAAGTCCATCGTGATTCTTTCCCACTTCCACTCAGGAATCATAATCGGTTGTAACAAACCAGATGGAGCTTGATGTTCAGCTTTTACTTGCTGACATATTAAACAGTTTGACACAAAGTTAGAGATGTCCCGTTTCATACCATGCCACCTATAAAACTATTTCAAATCATTATACATTTTTTACTCCTTGGATGAACAGTCAAGCGACTATTATGAGCTTCATTCAAAATTAACTGAATCAACTCTGGTTTCTTCAGAACACAAATCCGATCTCTAAACCTCAGACAATCATCACTATCAACTCGAAATTCTGAATCCAAATTCAAATCACATTGAGCTCGTTTTGCTATCATCTCATCATCAATTTTTTGGGCATCACGAATCTGATGTAAGAACATCGATCTTACTTTCAACTCAGCCAAAAATGAACCATCATCACACAGATCTATCTGAGAATTCATAACTCGCAAAGCACATAAAGACTTTTGACTCAAAGTATCAGCAACAACGTTATCTTTTCCCAGATGATAATCAATTACAAGTTCGCAATCTTTCAATAATTCTAACCATCTTCTCTGTCGCAAATTTAATTCTTTCTGAGTCATCAAGTACTTCAAACTCTTATGATTAGTATAGATGTGACATTTCTCACCCAATAGGTAGTGACCCCAAATCTTCAATGCAAACACAATCGCAGCTAATTCAAGGTCGTGCGTCGGATAGTTCTTTTTATGCGATTTTAACTGCCTCGAAGCATAAGCAATGATTTTACCTTCTTGCATCAGCACACAGCCTAAACCATTCAACGAAGCATCACTGTAAAATATGAATTCCTTGCCCGGTTCTGGCTGAACTAACACTGGTGCTTCCATCAACAACGCTTTCAACTCCTTAAAACTCTGATGGTACTTTTCTGACCACTCTAATTTAACATCTTTCTGTAGCAACTTCGTCAATGGAGTCGTAATCATCGAGAAGCCTTTCACAAACCGTCTATAATATCCCGCTAGTCCCAGAAAACTACGGACTTCAACACATTTCTCAAATACTTCCATTCTAAAATAGCTGAGATTTTACTCAGATCAACTCATATTCCCACGGCTGACACAATTTGCCCCAGAAAACCAACCTCATGCAACCAAAATTCACATTTGCTAAACTTAGCATACAATTGCTTCTCACGTAAAGTCTGTGACACAATTCTCAAATGCTCGGCATGTTGTGTCTCATCACATGAATAAATCAGAATATCATCAATGAACACCTCAACAAAGCGATCCAAATATGGCCTGAATATTCGATTCATTAGATCCATAAACACTGCAGGAGCATTTGTTAGTCCAAAAGGCATCACTAAGAATTCATAATGTCCGTGCCTCATTCTGAAAGCAGTTTTTGGCACATCGGATTCTTTAACTCTCAACTAATAGTAGCCCGATCTCAAATTTATCTTAGAAAATATTGTAGCTCCTTTCAGCTGATTAAACAAATCATCAATACGTGGCAACATATACTTATTCTTTATTGTCACTTTATTCAATTGTCGATAGTCGAAACACATCCTCATATTGTTATCTTTCTTTTTTACAAACAGCACAGGAGCACCCCAGGGCGAGAAACTCGGTCTCGTAAATCCTCTATCAGTCAACTCTTGCAACTGAGACTTCAACTCTTTCAATTCCGTCGGTGCCATTCTATATGAAGCTATTGACATAGGAGTAGTCCCCGGCATTAATTCAATTCCAAATTCAACTTCTCGTATTAGAGGTAATCCCGGTAACTCTTCAGGAAACACGTCTGCAAAATCACAAACCACAAGCACATATTCAATTTTCTTTTCTGTCACTTTTGTATCAATCACATATGCCAAATAGGCTTCGCAACCCTTTTTCATATAGTTCAAAGCTTTCATCGCAGATACAACAGCTGGTAACCCCTTCATATCCCTGGATTTAATTCGAACTATCTCACCATTCTGACTTCTCAATTCAATACTCTTTCTTTTACAATTAACAATAGCATTATGCAAAGTGAGCCAATCCATACCCAAAATTATATCAAATTCATCGAATGGTAGTAACATCAAATTAGCCGGAAAGCATATATCCTGAAACATCAATGGACAATTCTTGCACACTTTATCCACCAAGACATACTTGCCTAAGGGTTCGATACTCTAATTACGAATTCAGTAGACTCAACAGATAGAGTCTTACTTGATACTAGATTCACACACACATACGAATCAGTAGATCCTGGGTCTATCAATGCAATCACATCAGTATCAAATAGAGTAAAAGTACCAGTAATGACATCTGGCGATGACACTTCCTCTCGCGCACGTATAGCATAGGCTCGGGCAGGTGCTCTCGCTTCTGATCTTACAGCTGTATCAGTAGTCCCTCTTCGACTTCCACTCTCTTTTCCAATGTTTCTGGATGGTCTACCCCTAACCGTCACATTACTCGATCTCACATTCTGAGCATTTTCTTCTTCAGCTAACTTTGGGCAATCTCTAATGAAGTGATCTTGGGATCCACACTTATAACAAGTTCAATTATTATGTTTGCCCCAACATTCTCCCACATGTCGTCTTCCACAGTGTCTACACTTAGGTTTGTTGCTTTTGGCACTTCCAACACTTGATTAATTGGAATTTGAACTCGTGAACTGATGCTTTGTCTCACACGATCTCTACTCGGATGTCCAAATGAAGCACTTGATCGATTGCTTACCACTCTAAATCTCTTCGTCAAAGGTTGAGAAAACTTACTCATCGATCTTTTTCTTTCATCATTAGCTTCAGAATCGACTTTCTTCTTCTTTACTAATCTATTCAGCTTTGCAAGCTCTTTCGACTAACACGACAAACTCGTTTATGTCAAGTATCCCAACCAACAACTTAATATCTTCATTCAGCCCTTCTATAAAGCGTTTACACATAGTAGCTTCGGTTGAAACACATTCCCGTGCATACTGGCTCAATCTCATAAATTCTCGCTCGTACTTAGTAACTGACAAGCGACCTTATTTCAGCTCTAAAAACTCTTTACATTTCTAATCAATGAATCGTTGACTAATATACATCTTTCTAAACTCAACTTGAAAGAAATCCCAGGTTATTCTGTCTCTCAGAATCACGGATATAAATGTCTTTCACCAGTTATACGCAGTATCTCTCAACAATGAAACTGCACACTTAATGCACTCATTAGGGGTCAACGACATCTCATCGAATACCCGAATTATATTCTTGAGCCAAAACTCAGCTCGCTCAGCATCGTCATCAGTTGTGGCCCTAAACTCTTCGGCCCCGTACTTACGAATCTTATCCATAGGAGGCTTATTCAGTCGATTCGGATCTATCACTTGTGGCACAACAAGTACTTGTGGGGGTGAAAGTTGTGGAGCAGCCGGATTCATTCAAATGAACTCTAAAAACCACTTACTCATCATTTGGAAGAAGGCTTGCTTAGCCTCTCCTCCCTCACTACTTTCATTCGGCCTAGATGTAGCCGGCGCTGTCCCTTAAGCGGGAGCAGGCTCGTTACTCTCAATATCGTCAACAACTGCTCGGTCAGGTCCATTACTATATGAAAACACATTTTAAACTGTCAGGATTCATCACACTATCGCAATTTCATATATGGCATGTATAGGTAGACTCACACTGCAACATCCCGAATTAGGGCCTAGTCAGAATAGTGGTTTCGAGATCACAAATCCAACGAGGAAAATTTTATCTTTGTTATATTTTTATGGTTTACAATTTTACAGAAAGGTTTTGTAAAAATTTCATTTAAAAAATTTTCGACGTTTGAGCACTCAATTTAGTCAAAAGGACTAAATAGTAAAAAGTGAAAAAGTTGAGTTCTATATATTAGAGGTGTCAAATTGCTATGAGTTTTAAATTAGAGGTCCTTAAAAGGTAATTAGACCATTGGATAACTTGATGGACAAAAATGGGCATGAATAGGACAAAATTGAAAGAAAAGCCTTAAGGGTATTTTAGTCATATAGTGTTTTTAATGAATAAAAAGACACAATACAAGAAAAAAATCTGCTCATCTTCTTCAAGCTGCTCCCGAAAATTTCTAGACTCCATGGCTAAGGGTTTCAAGCATTTCAAGCTTCATAGTAAGTGTTTCTGAGCCCCATTTTTAATGTTCATCGTATTTTTGAAATCTCGGTAACTTAGTTAGCTATTTCTACCATTATTTTGAGCTAGAGTTTAATTTTAAATGTTGAATAATTGTGTATTTTGATGAATTTTGGTATATTATGCATGTTTATGATTAGATAAACGAGTTTTATTAGATGATTTTCGATGAAATCGTATAAAAGGGGTTAAATTGTAAAAGTTATAAATTGGTCATAAGTGCGTGAATTAGTGAGAAATTGAAGTTGCCATAGAAGAAAAAAATGATTAATATGTTATAAAACAGAAGAATAAGGGCTAAAGTTTAATTTACGAGCATTGGGGCAAAAGTGCAAATATGTGAAAGTTTAGGGGTCAAAGTGCAATTTGTAAAAAAATATGATTTTTGGACCCATATGAATAATGTGACTAATTATTAGGCTAAATGTGATATAAACCAAGGAAATCGAGATTCAAGCTTAAATCGAGAAAATACAAGGTTATGGATTAAAATGGTAAATTGTCCTTTCTGGATCCGAGGTAAGTTGGTGTGTTAATAATAATGCAATAATGTCGTAATGTATATTTGAAACCTAAATTGTGGTATTAAATTGATTTTTCTAAATTACATGTTTTGTATATTATGTTGGTGAATTGATTTAATAATATGTTTATGATAAAAGGTGACGAAGGTGACATGGAAAATGGGTTGAAATGCTGTGCTTAAAAGTATTTTCTATGACTATGGTTATTATGTGAAATGGAAAGTTTATATGTAAATAATGCATTTATTTTACTTGTTAAATAATTATTTAGCTAGATGTTATGGAAATCATTGGGTGATAACTATGATATGAAAATGTATGGAATGTGAAATTCTCGATTGAACCTTCGGAAAACCGAGAGATACAGACAATATGTAGCTAGGTCACATGAGTGATAAGGGACCTTCATCGTGTGCACAAGAAAGCTACGAGATGGCAAATTTTGATATATAGCTAGGCCACATGGATGATAAGGGACTTTCACCATGTGTGTAAGAAAGCTACAGGTTATGAGTAGCTAGGTCGCATGAGTGGTTCCTAGTGTTGGACACCATGTAGACAAGAAAGCTACAGGTTATGAGTAGCTAGGTCGCGTGAGTGGTTCCTAGTGTTGGACACCATGTAGACAAGAAAGCTACAAGATGGAATGGCTAGGTCACATGGGTGATAAGGGACCTTCACCATGTGTAGAAGAAAGCCGAATTATGTGTAGGTGGAGCTATGTGCTGAGACCACTGAGTATCGGGCATTTTCCGAAGAGGTTCAATGGGATAACTTACTAATGGTGATTGGTGCGATCATATTATGAATAAGTGCAGGTGTGAATGTGACCAATTGAGAAATGTGGCAAATGTACGTGTGAGCAAGTGTTTGTGTGAACAAGGGTGTATGTAACTATGTGTGTATGTGCATAATGTGTTTGATATGTGATACGTGATTGAAATTGTGGTAAGGCTGATATGGTGTAAGCGCCATTATGAGTACTCATAAATATTGGTGATGATTATTCATTTGTATGGCTAGTATTGAACATGCTTGGTGTTATGTGTGCATATATGGAAGTAATACAAAGAAAACATGGGAGAGTAAAACTTTCAGTAAAATAGATTGAAACAGCAGCAGTTATGTGATTTTGAAAATCACCATAAATAGTATAAATTGAATTATATACTGAATGAGAGATGAAATTAAAGCTTATTAAGTCTATTATGAGATATTTAAATTTTGGTGAGACAGGGTCCGAATGGTTTCGAAAATCCTCTGTTCCAAATTTGGAAAATCATTAAAAATTGTATAAAAATGGTCATGATGTGTAATTTGTATTTTCAGAATCCTTGGTGAGCCTAATTTCGAGAGAGACAAATGAAAATGTTATCCAAACTCTGTATAATGAGAAATTTTAATTTTAGTGAAGAGGTGTTAGAGCTATCGAACAGCGAAATAGGGGAATCTTTAATGAATAAACTGTATTGATTGACTAAACAAAAAATTCTGGAAATTTTATGGTAAGAAGATATGTGAGTCTAGTTTCAGAAAAAAATTAAAGATCTTAATTTAGAGTTCTGTAGCTCTAGATATAAATAATTTAATGACTGTGACTCGAGAAAACAACTTAACTGGAATTTGAATAAATAGAAAGAATATGAGAATAGCATGTTATCGCATTGCTTATTATTTTCATGCGAGCTTACTAAGCGTAAAGCTTACTCCCTCCCTTCCATTTCTTTTAGTGTTGTTAGGTCAACTCAGGGTTGGAGATCGTCGAAGGCAGCATCACACTATCGAGCCATTATCCTTGGAGTATTGACATGTGTATATTAAATGTTTAAAGTGAGTGGCATGTATAGGGACTTAGTTTTTCTATGATGGATGTTGTTGTGATTAGCCAAATGTATTGGCTTATATTGATTTATAGATTATAGACATAAGATGTGGCTTACAATAATTTTGGCCTGTAAGCCTATTTGTCCATGGTATATGTTAATACCTTATTATGTTGGTATAAATGATTAAATAAATGACAAGGTTAAATGCATGCGTTTGAAAAGTTTTAATTTTGGGCGAATTTTGGAAACCCGATTTTGTATGATTGTGAATATTTAAGTCCGATAACACCTTGAACCCTATCCCGGAGTTGGATACGCGTGAGGGGTGTTACACACACACGCTACGTTAGTTCGAGAATCGACTAAACCGTAGCTCTGATACCAATAAAATGTAACACCCTAACCTAAAATCGTCGCCGGAATAGGGTTAAGAGGTATTACCGAACAATCGAAACATTTCAAAATCATTTCACAACACAAAGTGAATCATCAATCAAACATATTCAAAAACAAGTATTTAGTCCCTTATCGAGGTCTACGAGACCTTAAACACGTGTTAGAAAGAGGTCGGGACTAAACTGAACACTTACAAAAGCTTTTAGAAATTTAAACATTCTTCAACACTGCAAAAGTCACACGCCCGTGTGGGCCAGTCGTGTGCCTCACACAAATACCAAACACGTCCATGTGTCCAGGTCGTGCCCAAACAGAGCATACATACTGACTTGTTCACACGGCCACTAGACACACCCGTGTGCCTCGACCGTGTAACCTGTCCAGACACACCTAGAAGTGACCCTCAAACCACACGGCAGAGACACACACCCGTGTCTCTTGGCTATGTATGCAAAATAGGCCGTTAGCAAGGCCAATTTTCCATCCAAACAAATACCATCCTTACAAACACAATCAAGCATTTCCCACACTCAGTTTGGCAACCAACTACATGTTAAATTATATACCAAATTTCACAACTAAAGCACATACATTACCAAGCATGATTCATCCACAATATCACTAGAACATAATAGTATCAATTCATCATTAAGCTTATCACTCATAAGATATTTTCATTACCATCAAAGCATACCATAATATGCATCATATACCAAGCCACTCATGCATATAGTCAACATATATCTAGCCACATCACATGGCTATTAACACATCTCAAATATGTTTCAAAACAACTAGCCTATACATGCCATATTCAAATATACACATCTTCAAAAGTACCAAAATAGATTGTCGATAGTGTGATTGAGATGCTGACGATCCTCAGATCCGAGCTAGCTTTACTGACACTGTAAAACAGAGAAATAAATCACACAATAAGCTTTCACAAGCTTAGTAAGTTCGTAACATAATACAATATACCTAAAACAAACTATCACATTGATTAATTCACAATCACATATACCATGGCATCCAAAGCTAATATGTTCAATCAACCTTCCATAAACTCATTCATAGTTTCATCAACCACATAGGTTCTGAACGTACCTTAGCCAACACTTAGTTATCGATTACATACGCTACTCAATACTCACTATTTCATTTCGATCATCTTTCGTCCTTTCTTCTGTTCAATTGTACATTTAGTGCCCAATCGTTTGCCGAAGCCTAATTAACATTACACACATGGTTTATTTATATCAAACCGATCTTAAATCGATATCGCACCCATAGTGCCAACCACAAAGCCGAAGCTTATATTATTTCGCACACACAGTGCTAATCATCTCGGTCATATTTCTAAATACGCACACTTAGTGCCACATAACTCGAGCCCTCACATAACATTCACAATTATATTATATCATACCATTCATTTCATAACATTAAACATAGTTAAATACATGTATTATGTCCGAACTTACCTCGGACGTCAAAATACCAAAGCGATTGATTAATCGAGCACTTTGTCTTTGCCTTGATCTCGATCCGAACCTCTCCTTTCTTGGTCTTAATCAAGCTCCAAACTAGCCGAACCCTAGTGTTCTTTTTCTTTTATTTTCTTTGCTATTTTAAGCACCAGGATGAACGAGGATGATTACTTTCATGTTTTGGTTTCATTGAACACATATTATTATACTATTTACTATTTTATCCTTTCAATTAATATTTAAGACATATAATCATCAAGGTCATAGTTGTCCATTGCCACCCACTATCTTAAACTTGGTTTAATTTCCTTATAATGCCTCCCTATTATAAAGACAACAACAATTAAGCACTTAACAATCAGCCCATAGCATTTTACACTTTATGAGATTAAATCCTTTTTCATAATTCGACACACAGTCGATAAAATTACCACACAGAATTTTCACACAGGCTATATGTGATATAATAAACACAGAAAAATAATAGTAGAATATTATTCAGACCTCAGATTTGTGGTCTTGAAACCATTGTTCTGACTAGGATCTAAATTAGGCTGTTACATGAACATCTTGTTATATGGCTATCCGGAGCTCCCTAATAATAGCTCTTAGGAGTTACCTGTTAAGCTCAATGAGCTTCATGTTTTAAACTCTTATGAGTTTCCTGATTTAGCCCTGATAAGCTTCTTGTTACATGGCTCACATGAGCATCTTGTTATATGGCTTGAGAGAGTGCTTCATGATTATGTGCCTTATTAGGTACCCCTGAATATGAGTTGATGGATTGCATTTTTGTACACTTCAAGTGTACTACATGTGTATCCATCGATATTTCAATTAAATTCAACGGGCAAAGTTTTGTTATGGATAATCTTAACTTGAGATGATTTATCATAGAAATGTATATGTTATATGGAAATATAATAAGAAAAGTATATGTGTATGAAAGTTATTACATGATGAGCTCATCTTTATTACTTGAAAAGTATTTAGAAATTCATGACTAACTTGCTTGATTGAGTGTATGTGATTAGGCAATTGGTCAATTTGTTGGGATGCATATTATTTACATAATTACTTACATTGAACATAATTGGTAAGTTAAATTCTTGTTATACGAACTTACTAAGCATTTGAAATGCTTACTCGGTTTTTTTTTCTCTATTATATAGTACTCAAAAGCTCATAAAGGTTGGAACCGATCGGATTATCATCACATTATCCTTCAGCTCGTTTTGGTATAAAAAGTAAACTTTATTTTGAATATAATGGCATGTATAGTTAAATTAGCCAATATTGGGGCACTAATGTTTTGGTTGTAACTAGCCATTGGAATGGCTAGTATTTGGTATATTTTGATGTAATTATATAAGGTATTAACATGCTTGATATGTGTATTATAATGGATTAATGATGGGAGTTATACAAGTACGTTTAAGAATGCATGATTTGGTAAAATATATATATGTTAATATGGCCAAATAAGTAAATTGGATAAATGCATTTAAGAAGTGATATATTGTGCACAAGATTGAATTTGGGCTAGGTTATAATGTCTTAAATCGGTTGGTAAAAGTGTTCAAAGATTTTTGTAGGTTGAAGGCAAAATTCGGTGAGAAAAGTGGCCTTGAAATTGGCCTATTTTCGTCCACATGAGTAGACACACGGGCGTGTGTCTCAACCGTGTGTGACACACGGCCATGCGCGCGGGCGTGTGGTTTGGCCGTGTGTCCCCTGCATCCTAAAAATTTAGAAATAGAATGCTTCGAATTGTTCACAGAGGCAGAGACATAGGCATGTGTCTCAACCGTGTGTTACACACGGTCTAGCACACGGGCATGTGTCCTCGCCGTGTGAATCCTGCACCTAATTTTTGAAAATTAAATTGTCCACACGGCCTGACACACGGGCTTGTGGCTAGCCATGCGACTCAAGTCAGATAGTTACACATGTATGGACACGGACTGGGATACGACCGTGTGCCTCACATCAAATGCCCACATGGCCTAAGACACGGGCGTGTCACTTGGTGTGAGCCACACGGCCTACCTAAATGGGCGTGTGTCCCCTGCATTTAGGAAAATTTTTGAAATTTTGTGAAAAATTCTCTGAGCTTCTGATTTAGTCCTGACTTATTTCTAATGTATAAATAGGACCTCGATGGTCTATTTAAGGGACAACATGATTGAATTATGGTTTGTTCTGGATATGAATAGTAAAAGAAATGAATTAATTGTAATTGATCTGTAAACTTTGGTAAAGCTCTATAACCCTGTTTCGACGATGGATACGGGTTTGGGGTGTTACAGAACCTGTTCCAGAGATGGAGGTAAAGGAGTCATCAGCAAGCCTCACCTTTAGATGGAAAAGTAGTATAGTTAAATAAGCTTTTGTTTGACCCTGTCATATGTCCATTCACACAAGAATCAATAATCCAAGAGTCAGAAATAGATGGGGTAGTTAAAAAAGTACCTGAGTTCACATGATTGGACTTGGCAATCGAGCTAGAGTCCAATTGAGACAAGAAACGTTGAAGATGTTGAATCTCGTCCGAGGTAAAACTTCAAACAGAAGTAGTCCTATTCTCTATTGTCATAGAATCTGACAAATTTGTCTGTGGTCGAGAATTACCCCCTCGTTTTCCACCATGACCACAAGTGGAACAACCATGCAACTTTCAACACGAATCTTTAGTGTGTCGAGACTTACCACAAGAGTTATGTCAAGTGATCCTTGGTAGACTTACCACCCGATGGACCATCCTAGTTAGTAATGAGGCCAACTTTCTCTAAAGGTGGATTATAAAACATAACACCACGATGACTCTCTTCCTGTTGTACATAGAAGTATGCCATATGAAGAGAAGGGAACAAAATCTTGCCAAGAACTTGAACCCTAATCTGATTATACCCAGTATTCAACCCAGTCAATAAAACAAACATATACTTCTTTTCCACCAGCTTCTGAAGTTTTTCGGCATCCTTCGCACAATTCGCTTGAAAATCTTGATAATAATCAAATTCCTACCACAACCCACTTAATTTAACAAAATATTAAGAAATCGTTAGATCCCCTTATTTTGTACCATAGACCTTATTACGAATTTCAAAAATTTACGCATCATTCCTAACATGTGAGTAGGTGAAAGCAGCAGTATTCCAAAACTTTTTCGCAGTATCAAACAGCAAATAGGTTTTGCAAATATGGGGTTGTATAGTGTTGATAAGCCATGCCATAATAAGAGAGTTCGTTGAAACCCACTAACTAAAGGCTGAATCAGTGAGTTCAGATTTCGGCGATTTACCGGTGAAGTACCCCTACAAGCCACGAGCCTTGATAAACAACAAACAAGGCCTTGACCAAGTAAGGTAATTATGTCCATCAAGCTTCACAGGGCTAATTTGCAACAAAGTATCATCGGTTGGAAACAGAGCTTCTCGCCTGTAGACATAATGCCGGGAAAAAAACTAAACCCCCCCAAAAAAAACTACTTGCACAATTAGAACAAAAATACCCCAAAAAAGAACACCAAATATATCCCAAACAAAAAAACTTAACCAAAAACACACCCACCACTTGGTGGAGAATGATCGAAATAATGCAAAGAGCACAAGGACAGCGTCAGAAAACACACGGCGATAGCAGGTGGAGTTCATACATGGCACGTGAAATCGAGCAGTAAAAACTTACAATAACGCTTGAGGCCCATACGCAAGTCTTTTGGTAACCAGAGTTTGGGGTTTTGCCTGGGAGTGAACTCCGACTCCAATGGTAGGGGCAGTGAGAAGAAAAAATAAGGCTAGGGTAGAAAGTATCAAATTTGTGTTTCTAGGGCTTGTGGGAAAAAAATTTAAATCAGAAATGGGATCAAAACTATGATACCATGATGAAATTAGAGATGAATACTCTAATGTATTAAGGAAAAATGTTGAAATACGTGAAACCAATATATTTTGGAGATATATTTTAAAGTTATTTAGGTAGATAAATCTTAGAATAAATCATTTGAGATATTCTAGGAATATTTTATTTTATCTTTTAGTAGTTTATTAGAATAAGGGTGTAACAACCCAATTTTAGTGAAATCAGAACAGTGGTTTCGGGACCACAAATCCGAGCCGAAAGGAAAATTTATTTTTATATTTTTGCATGATTTGCATTTAGATACGAATGCCATATGAAAATTCTGATAAGAAAAATTTATCGATTAAGTGCTTAATTACGAAAATGACCAAATTGTATAAAATGTAAAACTTGGATTCTAGTAGCTAGAAGGATCAAATAGCAATGGAATTCAAAACTTGAGTCCTTATATGGTAATTAGACCATTAAAGAAAAGTTAATAGATATTTTTTATGATTCATCCATGGAAAAATTAGAAAAGGCTAAGGACTAAATTGGAAAGTAATAAAATTAAAAGATGATAAATAATTAAAATAGAATTAAAAACATTTTATATCATCTTCTTCCCCAAATATTCCATGGAAACCCTAGGCAAGAGAAAACAAGCTTTCTTGGCCTAATTGGGTAAGTATTCAAGCCCTGTTTTTAGTAATTTTTATATTTTTGAAATCGGGATAGTCTAATCTATCTATTTATGGGGTCAATTTGTAAAGTCATCAAAGTATAGAAATTTTTCCATGGATGAATATGCTAAAAATTTGAAATTTATAGTAGAAAATGAAGGGTTTTTTTTTTATAGATAAACAACTTTTACAAAGTGAATGTTGAGGAAAACATGATTTAGGGACTAAATTGTAATGTTGTGAAAATTGAAAAAAAATTCTGAATTTTATAGATAAACATATCTTATTGAATTGTACACCTTGAGTGTACTATCTGAATATCCATTAGAATTTCAATGATTTAACGGATAAAAAACTTGACATGATATGAGAATTATGAGATGAAATGAATAATGTCTTGAAAGAATATAGCATGATGAGCTCATTAATGCTTATTGATGTATATGTGAAATTTATGTAACTAACTTGCTTGATTGAGTGTATGTTTGTTTAGGTAAATTTGCCAAATTGATGAAAATCATGTTATTGAATGCTTAATTTTATTAAATGTGATTGGTAAGTTTTAGTTCTTGTTATACGAACTTACTAAGCATATTATGCTTACTAGGTTTTATTTTCTTCGCTTATAGTGCTCGGAAGCTCGAGAAGGTTGGTGATCGGTTGGAGCACCATCACACTGTCCACTAGTTTTTTTTTTTTTTGGTATAATTAGTAAACTTATTTTGGTATAATGGCATGTATAGGTTAACTTGGACATTGTTGGCTTGAAAATGATGTTCGTAATCTAGCCATTGAAATGGCTACTAATGGTTTGTTTTGATATACTTATAAGGTCATACTATGGTAGCTACATATATGTTAAGTATGGTTGATTAAATTATGTTTAACATATAGACTAAACTAAGGTAAGAATATAAATATGTGTGCATATAAAGATATACCATGTCAAATGATAGAATTAGCTTGATTATAATGCTTGGATTGGTTGGATTATGAATGTAAGTTTTGGTGTAGGTTATTGGCAAAGGTTTGGGTGAGAAATGAAATTAGAAATCACTTTATTTTGTCTACATAGGTAGACACACGGGCGTGTATCTTGACCGTGTGTGATACACAGCTTGGTACATGAGCGTGTGGTTAGGCCGTGTGTCCCCTGCACTTTAAATTTGAGAAACAGAATGTTCAGAATTGAGCACACGGGCAGAGGCACAGGCATCTGCCTCAACTGTGTGTGCTACACAGCCCAGAACACGGGCGTATGTCTTAGCCGTGTGAAACTTGCACTTAATTTTGAAAATTTTAATTAACTACACGGCCTAGCATATGGGTGATCGCTGTGAATCAGAGTCTTAAATTTATAAAAGAGAATGATCAAACCTGGAAACTAACTCTGACAAGTTAAGGCAAGACCGAATTATCAAACCCAAAGGAACTAAAAGTACTAATACTAACTTTCTGTCTATTATCTAGCCTAAATATTAAGTGATTGGTTGTTTAATCTAAAATTATCTAACTACCAAGCTAAGACGCAGACAAAAAGACTAAGTTAGGTAGATAACTTTTAGAAAAGCTCAGTTGATTTAGACGATACCCTCAGGAAGAATCCACCTAGACTTCACTTGCTATCTAACACTGAACCATATGATTTATTCACTTAGTTTGATCCGTAAGACTCCCTAACGTATATTAAACCCTCTCTCGAGGCGAATAACGTCTAACCCTAGGTCAATTAATAAAAATCTCTTTCTCTGTTAATAACCCCCTAGGATAGCAATAAATCGATCTATGGACTCCCATATTAGGTTTCACCCTAATCCAGCAAAATCTCGTCACCCTATCTCTAGGCATGCGATCAACTCCGCTTAATTCTGCTAGATCTACTCTTAAGCAGAGACTTTTGCTCCTCCACCTAAGCACATCTGACTTGAATTAATATCCCGGAAATATTAACACAAGAAATAAGCACACATAATTAAGAACAAACTAAGCATTTATCATATAGCTCAGAAAAACAATAAGAAGATTCATCTAGCTTTCATCCCCTTCAGGTATTTGAAGGGTTTAGTTCATAATAAATAAAGAAAACATCTCAGAAGAAAAGATAAAACAAAACATAAGAAATCCCTAAAACCCCCTAAAGGAATTGAAGGAGAGATCTGTCGTCTTGAGTAGAATTTCGGCTTCTTGAGATTGATCAACTGGCTATCTTCGAGTGTTTCCCACAATTCTGGCCTTTCCGACTTGGCTCTTTGGCCTAGCTAACCGCCCCCTTTCAGCTGACACTTAGGGGGTTTATATAGGCTTTTTAAATAGGTTTCTTTGCCCCAAAGTATCCAAATCTGAATGAAATCATTCTTTTCCATGACAGGGACACGGGCGTGTGGTCAGTCTTCAAGCCGTGTCCGGATTTCTTTAATGAGACACGGCCGTGTGACTCGAGGAAAGACCGTGTTCTAGATGATTAGTGAGGCACAGTCGTGTGGGCTTTGGTCCAGGCCGTGTCGATTTCTTCCTTGGCCCAAATTACTTCGTTTTGGGCCTGTTTCTCGTTCTTTTTATCCTCAAGTGATTTCCTAGGTATAAGACATGAAAAGAAAGGATTAAGAGTGCCTTTTTATATGAAATAGAGGATAAATCAACCAAAAGTATACTAAATGTGGGATTAAAATATGTTACTATTATGGTTTATCAAATACCCCCACACTTAAGCTTTTGTTTGTCTTCAAGCAAAATTCTCAACTTACAATTAAAAAAAACTTTCTATAATTCATAATTCCTATCAACAATGTCTTATCATAATTCATAGATAATTTATACGTAGATAATTCAACTCAAATAGTCCTAAAGATTCAAACAAGATAAGTCATGTATTTGTATCACAAAAACATAGGTGTCCCCCCTTATCTGAATAATTACTTATAATTCAAAACCTACAAGGATTGACATCCTCACAAAAGATTCACTCAAATCACTCAAAAAGTGTTTAAGTTTCAAAGTTAAAAGATCACTCATAACTCTAACCTAAAAAGCTAATCCCATAGGCTTGCCATAAAATCAAATCTCCACCACTGTAAAATGAGATGATAAACAGATCAAAAGGTCTTTGTCAGGGTTGTAACGGGGCTAGGGTTAAATGTGTGGATAAAGGCTGAATTAGAAGGTTAGAATCGAGATTGAATTGACAAGTTACCTATCTAGAAATACTGAAACAATAATAATTACATCAATTAGAAAAGTAATAACCCTAATAATACGAGCTTTTTCTTTTGATAATTAGACTTTAACTGTATAAGCTCGCTAATACTGAATATACTTCGAAATTTTTTTTAACACAAACTAAATATTACATATTAATGAGTGAATCTATTTAAATAAAGATCAAAGCTAAGCAACAGATCAAATCAAATCTCGACATAAGGGTAGTCAAATAGAATGGTGATAACAAAAACAAAGGGGTTTTGGGTTAATATTAGCGGGTGAGTCAATAACAAGGGTTGTTAGGATCAACGGGGTTCACTAGGGGTTAATTATGAAGGTAGGCTTTTTAGTGGAGTAAGTGGGTTAAAACCTAGGTGCCTTTATCATCTCGGTATATCAAATCATAACTGTGGTCTTGACATGTATAATTAAGGCAAGTTCTAGAATAACAATTCATAGTTGACACACTCATAATCAATAAAGTGAGCACGAAAAAGAATATATGCTCTATAGGGCTCAAAATCTCACAAAAATTATGGGTATTTTTGACATCAACCTTATAGATTTCAAATTTCAAGTAATATTCAAATTTAGGTTAACAACCTAACGAAAATTTTAATTTTGAAAAATAGACTTATCACGCTTGATTATCTAGTATTCTTCAAATTTAATCATTAATGCACAATTATCAATGACTTACTCTAAAACACATCAATAAAAATCATAAATCATCAGAAATTTCATCCTAATTAGTAGTATGATGAACTTACTTAAGAACAAGACTAAATTCAGGGATTTGAGAATAATGAAAAAAATTAGGCACTTTTATTCTCAGGGATTGAGAATAATGCAGAAAGTTAGGCATTTTCTCGAAATAGCTATTCACCCCCCCACACTTAAGATGTACATTGCCCTCAATGTACAAAGATAGATAATAACATTTAAGGGGTAAATCAAAAGAGAAGGGGAAAGAATACTCCCTGAATTTTGGATGGATTCCTTGAGTCGGAAGTGAAAGAAGGATAGGGAGGTCGGTCTGGATGACGATCCTGCGCTAGATGAAGAAATTGGGTAGCTCACGGAGAAGTAGCCAAAAATTATTAAGACACATTTAAAATAAACTAAATATATAATTAAAGATAAGAAAGATAAAGAGAAAGGAAACAAAAATGTAAACAAAATGAAAATTAAAGATGAATGGACCGAAGGGTCTTTATTGTTGGATGGTTCGCGAGGTGGGTCTGACCTCTAAGGCTGCGGAGGTGTTGGCGGTGGCGGAAGTGGCGTGATTCCCTAGCAGCCTTTTGAACCTGACACTACAAAACTAAAATAAGTTAAACTAAATTAAGCAGAAAAGAAGTAAAGATAAGGAAATTGAAGCAAAAGAGAAAAACGAAATAAAAACTAAATAGCCTCAAATGTTCTTGGCTTGTTGTTTGGATGAAGCTGCCGACATGAACTCATGTAAATCGTTCTCATTTAAAGAGTTTGGCCTTTTACGCTTCTTTATCATGGGTTCAGTGTGGCTCAAGAGTTATAGAGGCTTGTTATGGAGAAGGGGAGAGTTGTGAGAGGGGGAAGGAAGGAAGAAAGAAAGAAGGAGGGTGGGTAAGAAGAGGAAGGAGAGGGGAGTTGGGTTTAAATAGAGTTTCAATCCTGGTACATTCACACACCCGTGGACCGAGGGTGTGTCGATTTACACAGCCGTGTGTCTGGGCTGTGCACTCTCTATGCTCGTTTTCTGGCTAGCCACGCCCGTTTGTGACAAGTCAATATGTTGGCACGGTTATGAGGCACGAGCGTGTTTTGCCCATGGTTGGCAAGTCAGTAGCTTCACACGGGTGTGGGGCATGGTCCCGCCACTTTGTCAGTGCCCGTGGGGGAGTGGTTGAGCCCGTGACGTCAAAATTTAGTTGAATCTGACCTACCATGTTAGTACCAAGATTCTGGTGGTCCACACGGCCATGGCCACGGCCGTGTGCAAGACCATGTGGTCTGGAATTCTACACCCTTAGTTAGTTTAAAGTGATGTGAGAAAAGAATGAATAAAATAAATAAATAAATAAATAAAATGAAAAATTATAGAAGTTAATGGGGTTAGTACTCGGGTTACCTCCCGAGAAGCGCCTGTTTATAGTCTTAAGCTAGACTCTCTTGTATTTGAAAAAAAAAATCAGGGAGGTTTAAAGGTTTGAATATCTTCTCTCATACTTACAGTTTTATTTTCTCGATAAAGTTTAAGTCAGGAAGCGTTTACCTTAAAAGTGTCGAATGTTGGAGTGCTTACCTCGACTATTTTGTGTGAGAAGATATTATGTACCTTAAAAGGAATTTCTTCGCTTGCTTTTAGGCCTGATATAGTGATTCGAGGGTCAGCTTTGTCTAACAGTACCTGGTCTCCTATTTTGAAATGGTTTGATGTTCCTTCAAGCTTTTCTGGAGGCTCTTTCAGTTTTACTTCGTGCGGTTCCGGTTCCTCTTTGATTTGTGTTTTCCATTCGTCATTGGTCTGAATCCTTCGATCCTCAGGAGTTATTTCTTTACAGGGTTTAGGATCGGGTTCAATTTTGTCCTTTTGTGGTGCTTCCTGAAAAGAAGGGTTAACTGAATGGTTATCAAAAGAATTCACATTCTCACCTTTGTTGCTTGAAGTTCTAGCCGTGTTGAGGGCTTGAAGAGTGACTGTCTCCTCACCTACACAAAGTATAAGTTCGCCTGCATCAACATCAATTTTAGTTCTGGCAGTTGCTAAGAATGGCCTTCCTAAAATTAAGGGAATTGAATTGTCCTCATCCATGTCTAAGACAACAAAATCTACTAGGAAGACGAATTTATCGACCTTTACGAGCACATCCTCGATTATACCCCTAGGAGTTCTAATAGTTTTATCAGCTAACTAGATGCTCATCCTAGTTTGTTTTGGTTTCCCTAGACCTATTGTTTAAACAGTTTATAAGGCATGACATTTATGCTTACCCCTAAATCGGCTAACGCATTTTCTATAGATAAACTACCAATTGTGCATGGAATTGTAAAACTCTCTAGATCTTTTAATTTCCGTGCTAGACTATTTTGTAGAATTGCTGAGCACTTTGCATGTAATTCCACATGTGGCTCCTTGTCTAATGTTTATCAAGAGTTGTTTTAAAAATTTTCTCGAGTCTGGCATCTGAAAGAGAGCTTCAAGAAGAGGTAAATTGATATGTACTTTTTTTAAAAGTTTAAGAAACTTACCGAACTGTTCCTCTGTATCGTCTCTTTTCAAGGCTTCGGGATAAGGTATGCGAGGTTGGTACTCTTTGATTACCGGTTTTGGCTTTTCTTACGCTACCTCAACTTTACCTTCTTCGACCTCATTTTCTTGTATTGGATCGGGTTCGTCTAACTCTGCATTTTCCTGAGCTGTTATGGCTTGGATTTTCTCTTTTGGATTAATCTCAGTGTTGTTTGGTAGACGCCCTTGTGGTCGTTCGGACATCAGTTTCGCAAGCTGTCTGACTGACTTAGTTATTTCCCCAACTTGGTTCTCGATTGCTTTGATTGATGCTTGTTGGACATTAAGTGTTGTCTCAGTTTTTTGGATACGAGTGTCAGTGGCTGCCATGAATTTTGCCAACATCTCTTCGAGGTTCGACTACTTCTCTTGTGGATAAGGCTGATTTTGGAAATTTTGAGGAGGTTGTTGTCTTTGATTTCCATGATTCCCTTTCTATGCCCGATTGGTAGGGTGGGTACTCAGGATTCGCCACAGTTCCATTTGCGTCACACTGCATTACTGGATGTACCTGTGAAGAACACAGACTATCAAGCTTTTTATTCATCAATTCTACCTGATTTGATAGCATGGTTACTGCATCGAGGTTGTAAACTCTGGCTGTTTTTGTTGGCCTTGTCCTTGTAACTTGGCACTGATAGTTATTCAATGACACCTCTTCAATGAACTCGTAGGCTGCTTCAGGAGTTTTATTATTCAGGGTTCCACCGGCGGCTGAGTCGATTAGTTGCCTTTTTGAGGGGTTTACACCATTATAAAAAGTTTAGACTTGAAGCCACAAGGGTAAACCATGGTGTGGACACCTTCTCAAGAGATCCTTGCATCTCTCCCATGCGTCGTATAATGTCTCTAAATCCATCTGCACAAAAGAAGAGATATCATACCGTAATTTGGCCGTCTTGGCCGGTGGGAAATATTTTAATAAAAAATTTTCGGTCATTTGGTTCCATGGAGTGATTGACCCTCGTGGTAACGAGTTTAACCGCTGTTTGCATTTATTCCTTAATGAAAAGGGAAATAACCGAAGAGTATGGAATCATCAGAAACGCCATTTATTTTGAAGTTATCACAGAACTCTAAGAAATTAGCTATATGAGTATTTGGGTCCTCGTCCTGCAAACCATCAAATTGAACAAATTGTTGAATCATTTGATATAGTGTTAGGCTTTAATTCAAAATTATTAGCAGCTATAGCAGGCCTAACAATACTCGATTCTGCTCCTGTTAAATGTGGTTTAGCATAATCAAACATAGAACGTGGAGCATTGTTTTCCCCCACATCATGTGGTTGTGGATTATTCTAGTTCATCCCTTCAGTAGGATTGGGTTCTCGCTCTTCTTCTGTGTAATTTAGGGCTTGCCTAATTTCTCGACGATTCCTTCAAGCGGTTGCTTCAATATCACTGTGTATACTAACGGTCCTGTTGGGTTCCTTCTAGTCATAAACTAGAGGTACCTGATAGGAAAAGATAGAGAAATTTCAGCAAAAACAAAAATAAAAACAAAAACAATAAAAATAAATTGCGAAAAATAAAAAAAAGGCTAGAGTAATAAAAATAGAGTCTTCTTAATATTTTAGCTCCCCGGCAACGGCGCCAAAAACTTGATCGCTGTGAATCAGTGTCTCAAATTTATAAAAGAGAATGATCAAACCTGGAAACTAACTCTGACAACAATTTAAGGTAAGTGCACCTATCAAACAGTAGTATAGTTAAGGCAAGATCGGATTATCGAACCCAAAGGAACTAAAAGTACTAATACTAACTTTCTTTCTATTATGTAGCCTAAATATTAAGTGATTGATTGTTTACTCTAAAATTATCTAACTACCAAGCTAAGACGCAAAGACAAAAAGACTAAATTCAGGAGATAACTTTTAGAAAAGCTTAGTTGATTTAGACGATACCCTCAGGAAGAATCCACCTAGATCTAACACTGAACCATACAATTTATTCACTTAGTTTGATCCGTAAGACTCCCTAACGTATATTAAACCCTCTCTCGAGGCGAATAACGTCTAACCCTAGGTCAATTAACGGAAATCTCTTTTTCTATTAATAACCCCCAAGGATGGCAGTAAATCAATTTATGGACTCCCATATTAGGTTTCACCCTAATCCGGCAAAATCTCGTCACCCTATCTCTAGGCGTGCGATCAACTCCGCTTAATTATGCTAGATCTACTCTTAAGCAGGGACTTTTGCTCCTCCACCTAAGCACATCTGACTTGAATCAATATTTCGGAAATATTAACACAAGAATTAAGCACACATAATTAAGAACAAACTAAGTATTTATCATATAGTTCAGAAAAACAATAACAAGATTCATCTAGGTTTCATCCCCTTCAGGTATCTGAAGGGTTTAGTTCATAATAAATAAAGAAAACATCTCAGAAGAAAAGATAAAACAAAACATAAGAAATCCCTAAAACCCCTAAAGGAATTGAAGGAGAGATCCTCCATCTTGAGTAGAATTTTGGCTTCTTGAGATGGATCAACTGGCTATCTTCGAGTGTTTCCCACAATTCTGGCCTTTCCGGCTTGGCTCCTTGGCCTAGCTAACCGCCCCCTTTCAGCTGACACTTAGGGGGTTTATATAGGCTTTTTAAATAGGTTTCTTTGCCCCAAAGTATCCAAATCCGAATGAAATCGTTCTTTGCCACGACAGAGACACGAGCATGGCACACGCTCGTGTGGTCGGTCTTCAAGCCGTGTTCGAATTTCGTTAATAAGACACGGCTATGTGACTCGAGGAAAGACCGTGTTCTAAATGATCAGTGAGGCACGGCCGTGTGGGCTTTGGTCCTGGCCGTGTCGATTTCTTTCTTGGCCCAATTTACTTCGTTTTGGGCCTGTTTCTCATTCTTTTTATCCTCGGGTGCTTTCCTGGTTATAAGACATGAAAAGAAAGGATTAAGAGCACCTTTTTATATGAAACAGAGGATAAATCATCCAAAAGCATACTAAATGTGGGATTAAAATATGTTACTATTATGGTTTATCAATGGGCGTGTGGCTGGCCGTGTGGCATAAGTCATAGAGCTAAATAGTTTCCAACACGGCCGGTAGCACGGGCATGTCCCTTGGACCATACGGGCGTGTGTGCCCTGCATCTAGGAAAATTCTTGAAATTTTGCGAAAAATTCTCTGAGTTCCCAATTTAGCCTTAACTCGATCCTAATACTCATATTGGGTCTCGAGGGTCCATTTAAGGGACAATATGAATAATCTCGAAATATGAATAGTGATTAACATGAATTATATGTAATTATTCTAAAAACTCTAGTAATATTCCGTAACCATGTTCCGATAACGGATACAGGTTAGGGGTGTTACAAAGGGAATTATTTTTCCAATTAGGTTATAACTTTTTTCTCTATTTAAATCTAGTTCTTCAGTTAATAAAGTATAGAACAATTTTATTTAATATTCTCTTGAATTTTTTCATGGTATTAGAGCTAGGTTAAAGCTCTAGTAACATCATGATTAAAACAACCTTAACTAGAGGTAGAAAGTTATGTCGTTGAAAAAACTACCGAGAGTGCAATGACTCAAGGGGAAGAGGTGTCTCACCTCTCTTTTCAGCTAACATCTCACAAGCTAAATGGCAAGAATTATCTCGAATGGTCGCAGTCTGTAAAGTTAGCAATTGATGGGAGCAACAAACTAGGTCATTTAACTGGAGAAGTCAAGCAACCCACAGGTGGATGATCCAAAGATGAACAAGTAAAGGTCAAAAAATTCTATAATAATTGTATGGCTTATTAATTCCAATGAAGCATTTATAGGTAAACCTTTTCTTTTTCTCCCGACTGTTAAAGATGTTTGGGACGCTATGAAAGACACCTATTCAAATTTAAAAAACGCTTCACAGATCTTTGAGTTAAAAATCTGGAAAGCTAGACAAGGGGAAAAGGAAGTTACTTTTTATTATAATGAGATGATGTCCCTTGGAAAGAACTAGATCAGTGTTATAATGGTGAATGAGAGTGTCCTAGAGATGGTGTAAAAGCTATGAAAAAAGAAGAAAATGAATGAGTTTATTTATTTCTGGTTGGTTTAAATAAAGAATTTGATGAAGTGAGATCTCGGATCTTAGGAAAAAAACCACTTCCAAGACTCTATGAGATTTTTTCTAAGGTTAAAAGAGAGGAGACAAGGAGAAAAATAATGTTTAAGGCCAGGATTTGAAACTAATGATGATAATTCAGCTCTTGTAACTATTAAAAATAACAATAATAATGAAAAAAGAAAAAAACCTTGGTGATATCACTACAAAAAATATTCGCACACTCAAGAAACGTGTTGGGAACTCCATGGAAAACCATCAAATGGGAAAAAAAAGTAACAATGGTCGTGGTTCACAATCAGGGGATAGCAGAACTTTCCAAACGACTAATGAAAATTATGATGACCAAAGTTCTCCAGAAGGGTCTCCATTCACTAAGGAACAATTAGAACATCTACACAAGCTTTTTCAATCACCATAATTTCAGATGAATTCTTCTGTCCCTAACTCATGCAATAATCCTTCTTCCTCTTTTTCCCAATTAAGTACTGATTTTTCTATTTTTTTCAGTGTCAAGCCTTGAAAAACAAATACGTGGATCGTTGATTCTAGAGTTAGTGATTACATAACTAGTAGTCATTTTCTTTTCTCAACTTACATACCTTGTGCAGGAAACAAAAAAATTAGAGTAGTAGATGGGTCGTTCTCGGCAATAGCCGGGAGAGGCACTGTTAAAATTTTACCTTCCTTGATTTTATATGATGTTTTACATGTGCCAAATCTAGCTTGTAATCTCATATCTATCAGTAAATTATCCCAGTCCTCGAATTGTCATGTTATAATTGACTCCTCTATGTGTAAATTTCAAGACATGGTCTTCGAGAAGATATTTGGCAATGCTAAAGAATCTGGTGAAATTTACTTTCTTGACGATGACCATCTAAGACAACCAACAACTACTTAAAGTTTAAATTTTGTTTCTAGTTTTGATTAGGTTATGATTTGGCATTATAGACTTAGACATCCTAATTTTATTATTGAAGATATTTGTTACCTGATCTATTTAAAAATAGAAGTCCTTCATATCACTGTGAATTTTGTAAATTGGCTAAACATCATCGGTCATTCTTTTCACCTCAAAAATATAAAGCTTCCAAGCCTTTTTCGTTAATTCATAGTGATGTTTGGGGACCATCGAGAGTCTCAAATTTTTCAGGAAAACGTCGGTTTGTCACATTTATTAATGATCATACTCACATTTGTTGGGTGTTTTTTATTAAAAGATAAGTCTGAAGTTAAAAATGTGTTTCAATCTTTTTATCTATCTTGAAAACACAATTTGGTGTGTAAATAGAAGTATTTCTGAGTGACAATGGTGGGAAATTTTTTAATGACCAATTAGGTGTTTTCTTAACCAAACATGGAATAATTCACCAAAGTTCTTGTATAAATAACCACAACAGAATGAGATTGCAGAAAGAAAAAACCGACATCTTTTGGAAGTAACTAGAGCCTTGATGTTCACTAGTCAAGTACCACGTTATCTTTGAGGCGAAGTGTAACACCCTTTAACCCTAAACCGTCTCCGGAACAGAGTTACGAGGCATTACCAAACATATCGGGCAATTTACGATTAGTTCACAAATAAACATACATATTATAAATTAACGATTAAGTCCCTTTGATGGACCTTCGAGGCCCAAAATATGTATTAGAAGTGGAACGGGACTTGTTCGAGTACTTCAAAAAATTTTCGTAAATTTTTTTTTGAAACTCAATATAACCCCTTTATAAACATCTAACCTTCCCTGCAATTTTCAAACCGCAACCAATCCAAAACCAATCGCTCAGCCAAAAACAATTTATACTCAAATACACTTATATCATAATTAATTCATTAACATAGTAATCTAATAATTAAAATTTTATAATATCATTCAAATTGACTAATAACTTCATTTATTTTCTACTCAAGTTTAATGCCAAATTTTATAATATACTCTTTACCATTTCACTTAAAACTAAGTTCAAAACATTACAAACCATCCATACTTTATAACCAAAATCATATGACCTATATATATGACCTAGGTTCATGCCACATTTACCAAAAGGAAAAGAAAATACATCACCAAAGTTGTGCTGAAGTCAGGATTGATCTGGATGCTAAACCAGGACTTTTGACTTCTACTGACCTGCGCACGGAAATAACCGTACGCTGAGTATTTCGTACTCAGTGGTATTACCATAATTCAAACTATATAACTTTAATTAATTATAAATATTAATCATATAACATTAAACATGTAAAATTTATAAATCATAAGAACTAATTTACATTCAATTTCATATTTCATATATAATAGTTCATCAACAATATCATATCTTAATAACTTGAATTTGATCAATTCATGAACCTTAGGTTCATGATTCCAAATCTCACATATAATTTCAATTCACAAATCAACTAACAATTTCTTTCTCATACTTTTAATCATACGATCAATAAAATTTATTCAATTCTCTCATTTCAAATATTCACCCTATTAACAAACCCGGACCTTGGCAGATACACAGATTCCAACCAAACACACCAGTACTGCACATTGTGCCTAAAACGATACTCAGTACCTGATCAATATATCAGAAGCAATATACGACACATAAAGTGCCTGAAACGACACACGTGATGCCTAATACGACACATATAGTGCTTGATTGGCAAAGCCGATAAATTCCCGTAATCTTCCAATCCTATGGCATGCCAACTATATCCGACTCAGCCTGATAGTTAATAGGGTATTCAAATCATTTCTCAATTTCAATTTCACTTTCAATGTACAATTCAATTCGATACAATTTTCCACTTTCCAACAATATACTATCAAATTTTCATGCATAATCATACTTCATCTCAGTTTCATTTCATTCAATATTGATACTTACCTTATAATTTTACTTACCATACACATAAATTTAAATATAGCATTTAATAAATAGTAGTTTGAATTATAGTAATACAAACCGTGAATTTCTCGTTTTAGTCCTCGATAGCCTTCTCCTTTCCTTTGTGTGCCGATGCCTCGGGTTCTTTATTAGCTACGAAAATAATAATAACTTTTCATTATTAATATAGCACTAATTTATATTAAATAATTGAATTTCTATTCAATTTCTATCTTAATTTCAATTTAGTCCTTACTAAATTCACTTAATTTCCTATCTTAATTCATACCTTATTTTTACTCAATTTCCTACAAAATTCAACTTAACTACTCAATGTTCATATTAAAACCCTAATTTCAAATTTCTTTCAATTTAGTCCCTCTAGCACAAAACTTATAGCTTCTTTTACAATTTAATCCCTTGATCAATTCTAACTAGAAATTCTATCAATTAAACCCCTAATTCATCATTTTGTTCAACATGAACTATATTCAAAAACCTAAGAACTTTCAAAACATCAACTTAAATTCAACAAAACCTTGCTCTAAAGCTTCTAAAACATCAAAATTAAGAAAAAAAGGACTTAATTGACTTACCAATTAAAGCTTAAACTTCAAAACCTTAGTTTCCCCTTTTTTTTTCTTTTCTTTCCCTTTTTCTTTTTCCCTATTCGAATGCTTCTCTGTTTATTTTCTCCTTCATTTCTTTCTTTTATTCTTTTTCTTTCTTTATTCTTTTATGTTTATTTACTTTATTAATTTAATAATAATAATAATAATAATTACTATAATAAATATCTATTTAATAACAAATATTTATATTACATTTGTACACACATATATTTTACACTTGTCTATCATCATCACCATCCTATTGTCCTTATTTTATTTATTTTATATAATTTTATATTTTAATATAATAAAAATCTTTTTGCTTAAATAAAAAGTAATTAAATAAATATATTACAATTGTACAAATATAGTTACTACACATGTATAGTTTTATTACCATACATTTGTCTTTATTTTAATTTATTTCATAATATAATAATATAATATCAATTAAATAACAACAACAATAATAATAATTAATGTATGAAATCTAAGAAAAATATTAGATTTTTCAATTCATTTTCAGCCTCAATTAGGACAAATGGCATAATTTCCATTTTGGTCCTTTATATTTTCTTTTAATCTATAATTCAATTTTTACCTCTTATTCAATTTAGTCATTTTTCCTAATTACTCTTAATTAAGCAAAATTCACTTAATTAAAGTCTAATTAAACACACAATTAGACTCACAAATATTCCTAATAAATATTTATGAACTCGATTTACTAAGACGAAGGCCTGATAATGTACTTTTTCTGATGCCCGTGAATTTTGGGTCATTACACGAAGCCTTGTTAACAGCTACATATCTTATTAATAGAATGCCTAGTAAAACTCTAAACTATAAAATTCCTTTCAATCTCTTTAAAGATAACTTTCCTAACTCTAAATTGATCACAGATTTATCTTTCCGAGTTTTGGGGTGTAGTGTTTTTATTCATCTTCACAACCAAGGTAAACTAGATCCTACAACAACAAAAAATGCATCTTTGTTGGCTATGATTCTAATAAAAAGGGTTACAAAAGTTATGATTAGTGTATCGTTGAAAGCACAAAAAATAATCTATCTCTAAAAAATAACAAAAAGAACAGTATAAGGGAAGTAGGGTCAAATCCTCAGGGACTAGATCGCTTAAGTTTCTTGTTCCTCAAAATCCTGGACACAGTCATGCCTAAGAAAAGTGTCTAACCTGGGGAAAAAAATAAAAATAGAACTAAAAATATGGATGAGTTGAAATTGAGTAAATTGAAATTGCAATTGTAAAAAGAAAGAGAGTTAAAAGAAGGGGTTTTTCGATTCGAGGGATTCCGGTCTTCAGCTATCTCGATCCTCCTTTGGTTCAATCATAAGCTTTTAGGTGATCCTTCTCATGACCGAATAAGCCCATTATAGTAGAAGAGGACACCTACGACCACCAGCTCCACTTAGTTTATAGTCTTACGATCTAAAAAAACCTTACTTTTGCCAACTGTCACTTTCGTGGGACTATCTTACACTAGATCATCATTTTTCAATGACGAATACCACGCCATTTCGTCTCTTGGGCTCGAAAACCTCTGACGTAGTAAGTTATCGAACCAACTATGCAACCTTCCCAAAACATACAAGATGAAAAGATTACTTTTAGAAGGACATGGACGGAAGTGTCAATCTCGTAATGCAGATAAATGATGAATACTCGTTGAAAAGGGTTAAGTGTGGGTTCTAAGCCTCATGAACTCTATTTTAAGGAATCTTGATAACCTTTGACAACATGAGTTTAGTTACTCATGCTTTTTAGGAATAAAAACACAAGTTTAATGAAATCAAATTTTATTGGAAAGGAAAAGAAACAAAAGGCTAAGAACCTTAAGGGGAAGGAGTTTTTTTTACAAAAGTGATGAGTAAGTATTCATGTTACTCCACCCCGTATTTATAGTACATAAAGCACCTAGTTTGTTCCTATTTAAACTCTAGATGATAATGTTTAAAAGATATAATTTGAAATTAAATCTAAACAATATAATAATCCTAACAATAATTTAAAAATAGAACTCGGATTTAAACAAAGCTTTATGTTCATAAATCTCTTATTTGATTTTTTGCTCCAAGTCTTCCACAATTTATATTTTCGGCACCACTTCTTCCCTATTTCTCATGCTGACCCGTTTTACCTTTAAATTCACGCTTTGTGCCCCAAAATTTTCTCTTTCCTTCAATTTAACCCCTACAAGATAAAAAACCATAAACAACCCAAATTAGTAGGATTGTACTCAAAATATATGTGCAATTAGCGCATAAAAGTATGTCATTTTAAAGTATTATCAATGATCTAATTGATAGGAAGATTATTGTTACCATGGATATCACATTTGTTGAAACGCAATCTTACTTTGATTCTAATCTTCAGGCAGGGAATTATAGTAAGGAAGATCCTATAATTGATTAAGAGAATACTAGGAATATACAATATAAGGGTTCTAATAATAGGGAAGGTGAATTTATGAACATAGAAATTAATGATGTTAATGTTGTTAATAAAAAGGAGTATAAAAGTGTAGAATCTAATCATGAGAATAACGAACAAACAAAGGATTTAATTATTTACTCAAGAAAAAATTGAAATCAAGAAAGTCTAGGTAAAACTCATAATCCAACCAATGAATTTTCTGATCTAGATATCCCACTTGCTAAAAGAAAAAATGTTAGAAATGTTGTCAAATATCCTATGTCTAACTTTGTGTCCTATAAAGCCTTGTCTTCAGCATTCTCAACCTTTGTTTCGTGTCTTGATACTGTGAAAATACCCAAAAATGTGAAAGATGCTTTACAAGTTCCTGAGTGGAAAGAGGCTATTTTAAAGGAGATGCGTACTCTTGAAAAAACGGTTACATAGGAAACAATGAAATTACCTATCGGAAAAAAATAGTAGGTTGTAAATAGGTGTTCACAACCAAATTCAAACCAGATGGATCTTTAGATAGATACAAAGCTTGGCTAGTGACTAAAGGGTACACTCAAATATATGGGATAAATTATCTTGAAACATTTCCTCCAATAGCCAACTTAAATTCTATTAAAGTTCTTTTATCTATTGTTGTTAATCTTGATTGGTCTTTATAGTAGCTAGATGTGAAGAATGTTTTTCTAAATGGGAACTAGAAGAAGAAGTTTACATGGATCCTCCTCTAGGTTTTGAAGAAAAATTTAGAACTCGAGTATGTAAGCTCAGAAAATCTTAGTATGGTCTAAAGCAGTCTCCTTGAGCTTGATTTTAATGGTTCACTCAAGTTGTTAAAAAACAAGGTTACTCATAAGGGTAAGATGATCACACAATGCTCTATCGACACTCACAAAGAGGTAGAATAGTAGTTATTATAGATTATGTCGATCATATCATTCTTACAGAAAATGATGTGGATGAAATAAGGCGTCTCAAGGAGCATCTAGCTTTGGAGTTTGAGATTAAAGACTTGGGTCCTTTGAAATACTTTCTTGGAATGGAAGTTGCTCGATCAAAGAAGGGTCTCGTGGTGTCCTAAAAAAAATATGTGGTTAATCTTTTAAAAGAGGCTGGGATGAGTTGTTGCCGCCCAGCTGGCACACCAATTGATTCAAATGTAAAATTCGAAAATAAAGGACGATTAGTTGATAAAAGGCAGTACCAAATGTTAGTTGATAAGTTAATTTACTTATCACATACAAGACCAAACATAACTTTTGCAATGAGCTTAGTGAGTCAATTTATGCACTCCCCAGTGGAGGAACATAAGAAACAGTATTTCGGATTTGAAGATACTTGAAGAGTTCACTTAGAAAGGGCTTATTCTTCAAGAAATTCGAACAAAGAGGGATTGAAGCTTATACAGATATAGACTGTGCAGACTCAATAACATATAGAAGATCTACATCATGATACTGTACATTTGTTTGGGGAAACCTTGTGACTTGGCGAAGCAAAGAACAAAATGTTGTAATAGTGCAAAGGCTAAGTTTAGATCAATGGCTCAAGAAATTTGTGAAATGATATGATTAAAAAGAATTATGGAAGAGCTAAGGAAACCAATAACTTCACCAATGAAGTTGTACTCTAATACCAAAGCTGCCATTTGTATTGCTTACAACCCAGTCCAGCATGACAAAAGTAAACATGTTGAGATTGATACACTTTATCAATGAGAAAATTGAAGAAGGCCAAGTGTACATGTGTTTGTTCCTTCAAAACAACATATTGCTGATATACTCCTTCAAAACAACATATTGTTGATATACTCACCAAAAGGTTCTCTAAGACAAGTTTTGATTTTCTTGTAAGCAAGTTAGGCATGATTGATATATATGCACCAACTTGAGGGAGGGTGTTGAAATACTTAAAACCATATATTTTGGGGATATATTTTAAAGTTATTTAGGTAGATAAATCTTAGAATAAATTATTTGAGATATTCTAAGAATATTGTATTTTTATCTTTTAAGGGAATTATTTTTGCAATTAGGTTATGACTCTTTTCTTTATTTAAATTCAGTTCTTCAGTTAATAAAATACAGAACTACTTTATTAAATATTCTCTTGAAAACTTTCAAAAAAAAAACTCTCAAATTATACATTTCTTAGAAATATGTACAATTATATATACATGTAGGATTTAATTAGAGAAATAATATCTTTTAATTAGAATCTCTAAAAATATCAGTTGTAATATCTAAAGATACTATTTAATAATATCAAATAATTAAAGATTCTCAAACACGTGATCTTCTTTCACTCTTCTATCTAAATTCCTAAGGGTAGAACTGAATTTTTTTTTCTCATTTGATCATTACTTGAACTGACAAGAGTCCTGAACCACGTCTCTAGCTCTCCACCCTCCTAGATTCCCCGTTCCCCTCCAACTTTCCTTTCCCTTCTCAAAAATCTATTTTCTCTCTGAATCACTGATTTATATCTCCCAGTACAGACTCAGTTCAATAACAATGATTGACTAGGCTGTTTGACATACCAAATCGAATGTCAATTACTATATACATTCAAACAACAGCTGAGTTGTCTGCAGCATGAAGCCTATGGTACGATGAATGTCTGCAAAACCCATGAGAGCTGATGTGAAGAAAAGAAATTCAATAAAGCTGATCTAATGCAACCATAACAGAAATTATTCAGTCTCTACTATGGTTGGAGCTGTTTCATCAATGCTTTTATCTGAACTTGCAAAATTTGGGCCTGCAGCCACTTGTTCAATTGACTGGTAAAACATGATCAGTTTGATGAGGCCTAGCTATGTACGAGGTGTCTTAAATACTACACCTAGTCATATGCAAGCAACTTGTGCATACTGCAATGCAGTACAAATTAAATAGCCAATATTTTATGCAAAATGGATCTTGTCAGAAAACAGCTAAACTACCAAAAACATATAAACAAAAATAAAGGTGATGTGATTAATTTGTCTTAACTTCTTCCTTCTAGAACTAATATCACCTGATACATATATTTTAAACAGCATCACGAATGCTCTATTAAGAAGCTATTTAAATTTAAATCCCAGATTTGATAGGAATGCCCAATTTTGATCTATAGTGTAGCATAAAATTAAAACGTATTGCTGGCATCTTATCTTGTACCTTAGCTCTTAACAGACACTATTTGGTGCAACAGAAAAAAGGCATTCCCCATTGAAATCTTCCAGAACCTTAATTAGTATCCTACTTTCCAGCAAGTTCGGGCATCTGATTGGTAAAATTGAAGCATTCTTAGTGGTATAACATAGGAGTCTGCAGTCATAAAGAAAAATAGTCTATAGACAACTGAAAGGAATGTTTCAATAATTCTGTCATACGATGACATGCAATTGCTTATGTCTGACCAGCTTTAAACGGCATTCTATTGATCAGATGAGAATTGCATCTCCCAAATAAAGTTTTGGAACAGTCATGGTGAACATCAATAACCGTGCAACATCCAGTAGATGTTGATTCTTCCTTCTAGCCACACCATTCTACTGTAGCCGGTAGGACAAGGGGTTTGGGTGGCAGGACAAGTGTTTTGGGTGGCTAATTTCATAGGACTGCAAATAAGCATCAAAGTTGTATTCTGTGCCATTATCAGTCCTCAAATTTTCACCTTAGCATCAAAATGAATACTGATCATCTTACAAAAAGATTGAAAACAAGAGAAAACATTACTTTTTTATTTTAGTAGATACACCCATGTCATCCAAGTGCAGAATCAATAAAATTGACAAACCATTGATTACCCGTCAATGAGACAATATGGCTAGGTCCCCAAACATCAGAGTGAATTGTATAGAAGTTTACTTCTATTTTTCCTTAAAGGGTAGGAGTTTCTGATGTGCTTAGCATACTCACGCATCACAGACCAATAAATCAAATTGAATCTTAGAAAATAACCTAGGAAAGAGTTTTTCTAGAACATAAAAAGATGAATGCCCTAACTGTCTATGCCACAGTACTATTTCGTGTTTGACATCCTTACTCCTACTAAAAAGAGCTTGACATTGACTAGGGTCTTTGTTTTCCTCCAACATGTATAAGCCGTTATGCACTCTACCACTGTCAATCCTCTTCCCCGTTTAAAGGTCCTGAAAAACAGAATGGTCAGGGAAGAATTCAACTTTACAATTTAGAGCTTTAGTAATGGTTCTAATGGATAAAAGGTTGACAGAAAATTTAGAAACATAAAGAACGGAAGATAGTAAATATCGGAGGTACGATTAACAGAACCTAATCCAGATATGGAAGTAAAAGAACCATCTGCTAATCGAACACTATCTTTTGTATAGCTGGGAGTAGTTAAAGAGATTTTGCAAAGACCCTGTCATGTGTCTATTCGCTCCAGAATTGATAATACAATATTTAGTATTAAAATAAGCATCAAAGGCAGTACTTGACTTTACAAAATTAGATGTATTGAGGAAGAGCCAAGTTGGGACAAGAGACACCTAAGATGCTATACTTCATTTCAAGAAAATGTTTCAGTGGAAGCAATATCTTTGGATGATTCTGTAGTCTCGGACAAGTTTGCTTGAGCACGAGTTGGATTAGCTTGTTTTCCTCCCCTTCCCTTTGTGGATCGGCCATGAAGTTTCCAACAAGTTTCTTTTGTATTCTTCAGTTTTCCACGATATTCACACTGCATGGTCTTTGTAAGGATTCTTAGCTTTTGGGAGATATCAACAATCAATCTCGCATTTTCAATAGGTGTTGAGTAGAGCATAGCACTCCTATAGCCCTCTTCCCGCAAAACATGAGAAAAGGTCTCCTCAAGTGAGGGAAACGGTGTCTTGCCAAGTACTTGAACCCTTACCTGATCATACTCATTATTCAGTCCAGCAAGAAAATCATAAACTTGTTCCTTTGCAATCGATTTTTTTGAATTTGACTACATCTCCAGTACAATCCGCCTGAAAGTCTTGATCTTAATCGAGTTCTCGCCACAAAGCACTCAATTCAAAAAGTTATTGAGAAATGGTCATCTCACCTTGCTTGGTATTAAGAACCTTATTCCATATTTCAAAGACCTGAGCATAATTCCCAACCTTCGAGTAAGAGCAAGTGCCTCCCATATCTTTGTTGCAGTGTCAAGTAGTAGGTAGGTCTTTTGACATATGTGGCTCCATGGCATTAATAAACCAAGACAAAACAAGTGAATTCTCCGAGTCTCACTAAAGAAAGGCGAAATCACTTTCTGTGGGTTTTTTAACCGTTCCAATAACATATCCCTGCAAGCTTCTAGCTTTGATGAAAGCCAAACACGACCTTGACCATGCAAGATAATTATTAGCATCAAGCTTTATGAGACTACTCTGAAGAAAGATTATCCAAACTAGCAGCCTTATTGCTTCCTGTTGGGTTTTTTGAACTTCTTTTCTCATATTTCATCTGGCAAAATTACTTCTTCTCTCATATTTCATCCAGCAAAAATACCATATGTTGAATTTTTGACAGAAAACAAAGGAGAAAAGAAAAATGGATGCAAAGAAGTTTGAACAAGAAGAACACTGAAAAAATGATCTCAAAGATCTGATTTTTCATTAACTTGAATAACATATATGTTACAATAAAAATATAGCAGTTACCTAATGTATAACTACTCCCACTAAAGCTTAGCTAAAATTACACACAAAATGTAGCTGACATATCAGCTATTACATCAAATTCAAATCATCAACAAATCCTACCAACTTTAAGGTCAAATTACAAAGTAACTAAAGGAGTTACAAATGAACAAAATAAACAAAATGATGCTGCTCCTCTGGTTCAGCTTGGATGTTGGTCTACATGTTGGTTTCCTGTTGCATTGCAGGTGTAACGACCCGAAATCCGTGGGCACCAGAAAAAAGAAAAATGTATTATCGGGCCTCCGTCTTAGTAAATCGAGTTAGTAAATAATCATTAGGAGTAATTATGAGTCTAGTAGTGTGTTTAATTAGATTTTTATTTAGTGAATTTAGCTTAATTGAGAGAAATTAAGAAAAAGGACTAAAGTGAGTAAAGAGTAAAAGTTTAATTGTAGATTAAAAGAAAATAAAAAGGATCAAAATGGCAAATATGCCATTTATCATAAGTTGAGGCGGCATACATGCATAAAAATCTGAGATTTTTATGTATTAAAATATATTATTATAATATTAAATAATTATATTAATATAATATTATATTATATAATAAAGTAAATAGTAAATGAAATAGTAAAAAAAAGAAGCAAAGAAGAACAGAAAAGAACTGAGAAGTTTTCGAAACAGAGGAAAGGAAAGAAAGAAAGAAAAAGAAAGGGGAAAATTGAGGTTTTAAAGCTTGGAGTTTAATTAGGTAAGTCAATCAAGTTCTATTCTCTTAATTTTGATGTTTTAGAAGCTTTAAAGCAAGATTTTGATGAAAGTAAGTTGATATTTTGAGAGTTTATCGGTTTTCAAGTATAGTTGATGTTGAAGAAAAAGATGAATTAAAGACTAAATTGAATGAAATCTAAGTTAGAATTAGTAAAAAGGGATTAAATTGCAAGGTAAGCTATAAGTTTTCTACTATAGGGATTAATTTGGAAGAAATTATGAATTAGGGTTTTATTATGAAAATTATATAATCAAGTTGAATATGGAAGGAATTTAAGTAGAATCAAAGCATGAATTAAGTTAAGAAATAAGTAAACTTAATTAGGATTTAATTGCAAAATAAGTTATAAGAAAACAGTTTTGGGATAGTAGCAGTAGAGTAACTTTGGAAATTCACCAAAAATCGTAGAAGTGGAATTAGAAGTTGAGTGAGATATGAAATTAAAGCTTATTGAGTCTATTTTCATATGAAAGAAACATAGAAAGCAAATAAGTTCTGTATTATGAGATATTTAAATTTTAGTGAAACTGGTTCAGGGTGATTTCGAGATCCCCTGTTCTGACTTGTAAAAATCATTAAAAATTGTATAAAAATGATTTTGGAACATAATTTATATGGTTAGATTCCTGAATGAGTCTAGTTTCAAATGAGCTAAACAAGGAGGCCATCTAAATTCTATACAAAGAGTAATTTAATTCGTAGTGAAGAGAGGTCAGAGCAGTTGGACAGTGAAACAGGGGAAACTTTAATAATAATCTGGTATTGATTGGCCATACCAAAAATTCTGAAAAATTTACAGTAAAAAGATATATGAGTCTAGTTTTGGGGAAAATTTACGGATCTTAATTTGGAGTTCCGTAGCTCCAGATATAGATGATTTAGTGACAATGACTCAGGTAGACAGCCTAGAAAGAACTTATAAGTAAATAATAGAATTGTGTATAAAAGATGTGGAATGAAGAGGAAGAGTAGAAATTGAATAAAATTCAATTATTTATTTTAATTTAATGTTGTAATTAATAATGTAAATTATTATTATTTTCGTAGCTAGCAAGGAAAAAGAGGCATCGGCATCCAAGGGAAAAGAAAAGATCGCTGAGGAGTAAACGTGCATTTCGGGTTTGTATTACTATAATTCAAACTATTTATTTATTCATTAAATGTTAGATTAATTTATGAATATGGCAAGTAAATTATAAGGTAAGTGTTTTTATTGAATTGAATGGAAATTGAGTTGAATGATGAATATGTATTGAAATTGAATTGTATGTGGTTTGAAATGGAAAAGTGTAATTGATATTGAAATTGAATTTGTTATGAAAATGAAAATGAAATTGAGAACTGAATACCCTATTAACTAGTCGGGCTGAGTCGGATATAATTGGCATGCCATAGGATTTGGAAGAGTACGGGATTTATCGGCTTTGCCGATCAGGCACTTTATGTGTCGTAAATCAGGCACTTTATGTGTCGTATTTTAGGCACCTCGTGTGTCGTATCAGGCACCTCGTGTGTCGTTTCAGGCACTTATGTGTCGTATACTGATCAGGTACTATGTACCGTTTTAGGCACAATGTGCCGTACTGGTGTGTTTGGGTTGGAATCCGTGTATCCGTTAAAGTCCGAGTCTATTAATAGGGGTAAATAAAGAAAAGGTTAAATTGAATAAAATGAAATGGTTGAGCCATTGGAAGAAATGCGAAAATAGAACATGAACTGAAAAATGTGATTGGAATATGAGTATGAGAATAGAAAGTATGAACCATTGGTTCAAGAAATGGATAGTGGCTCAACATGATTGTGTATTATTTCAATTGTTGAATGGCTAAAATTGAATTGTATGAATATATTGAGAAGGACAAACTTATATGAAAGTTATGTTTGAATTGGTTTAATTAAATTAAAGTTATATGAATTAATGATATGATTATTATGTTTATAATTTGAATTATGGTAATACCACTTGAGTACATGTATATTCAGCGACGGTTGTTTCCGTGCGTAGGTTGTAGAAGTCAAATCATCGAACAAAGCATCCAAGAAGCGGACCGACTTCAAACAAACTTTTGGTGATGTATATTTCCTTTTCATAATGTGGCATGTACGTAGGTTGTGTATAAAGGTTATTATGTTTTGAATGTAAATGGTTAAAAATGTTAGTATTACAAGTTTAAGAATTATAATGAATGAAGTATATTTATTTTAATCTAACTAATATTTTGATGAATTTAAGTTGATATTATATTGATTGAGTTTGATTAGAAAGTATTTAGAATAGAAAATAAATATATGGAATGAATTGGTTGAATTGGTTATGATTGAAATGAATATGGTTTAATTTACTGTGGGGTTTTATATAATAATAAGCGTAAATTTGCGAAATTTATATTAAACAAAATTTATATTCGTAAATTGTCTGATATGTCCGGTAATACCTCGTAACCCTATTCCGACGATGGTTCGGGGTTAGGGGTGTTACAGAAGGCCAAAGTTTAACAATCCTCCTTGGACTGTATGCAACAAACACCAATCTTTCTCCTTAAGACATCAAATCTTGTAACACCGAGAGACTTGGTTAAGATAGAGCAAACTGATTTTCTGAGCTGCAATGAATCAGATTCACTTCCTTCAATTGTTCAGCCTCTCGAACGAAATGAAATTTAATCTTAAAATGTTTAGTTTTGCCATGAAAAACAGATTTTTGGCTCTGGCAATTGCTGACTGATTATCAATTTTGATTTCAATAGCTTCAATTTGTTTTTCATTCAAATCACACAGCAACTTCCTAAGTCAAACGGCTTGATTAACAGCTATAGCAGCTGCAATGTATTCTGCTTCAGCTGTCGATTGAGCAACAATTTGTTGCTTCTTTGAGCTCCAACAAAAGACCCATGAACCAATAGTAAAAAAGTATCTAGAGGTACTCTTCATATCATCAATGGACCCTGCCCAATCACTATCACAATAACCAATCAATTTGAGCTCTTTTGCCTTCTCAAATTTCACTCCAAAATTTATAGTCTCCTTCACATATCTGAAAACTCTTTTTGCTGCTTTAAAATGAACAATATCACAGTGATGCATGAATCTGGATAGTAAGCTAACAGCATACATGATATCAAGCCTAGTAGTTGTTAAGTAAAGCAAACAACATACCAAGCTTTCATACTCCTTCCCATCAACTCTCTCATGACTGCTATTACTTGTTAATTTTTCACCTTGAGCCACTAGTGTGCTGACAATTTTGCAATTGGACATACAAAACTTGTTTATGATCTTCTGTGCAAAAGCATGCTGACTTATGAAGATGGCATGGTCTGTTTAAATTACTTTCATGCTAAGAAAATATGTCATTTCCCCCAAGTCAGTCATCTCGAAAACATTCTGCATTTGTATTTTGAACTCATCAATCAGCTCTCCCTTGCTTCCAATTACAAGTAAGTCATCCACATAAAGTGAGACAATCAGAAGAGTTTCATGTTCTGACTTCTTCACATAAAGTGTAGGTTCACTAACACTTTTCTCGAACCCGAGCCTAGACAGGTGTGTATCAACCCTGTCATACCAGGCCCTTGGTGCCTGCTTCAGACCATACAAGGCCTTTTTCAGCTTATAAACTTTGTTCTCTTCAACATTCATTAAGCCAAATGGCATGACAAGGAACTCGTAATGGCCATACCTCGTCCGAAATGCAGTTTTCGGCACATCTTGCTCCTTAACCCTCAACTGGTAATAGCCAGACCTCAGGTCTATCTTAGAAAACACCGTAGCTCCCTTCAATTGGTCAAACAAATCATCGATCCTTGGCAAAGGATACTTATTCTTCACTGTCACCTTGTTGAGTTATCTGTAATCTATATAAAATCTCGACCCGTCTTTCTTCTTCACAAAAAGTATCGGAGCACCCCACGGTGAATAGCTCAGTCTTGCAAAACCCTTATGTAACACCCCAAACCTGGCATAGACATTATGGCTGAATCTGGCGGCGTCACATGACAGTGCTTTTAGAAATCATAACTGCGTTAAAACCATTTTTAATTATCTTCAGTTCTCGTTAAAACGTGTCGTGTATTTGTTCGTTATCCATTTTTAAAACTTAATACATTGCGGAAGCTTTTAAAATGATTTGCAAGGTTGTACGTATTTTGATAAAACCTTTGTTTGTTTTGAAAACTCACGTTTGTCCTACTGCTAGCAGTTTATAAAACAATAATCCCAAGTTTTAAACAAAAACCCGAATGGCCTTATTACATAAAATTTACCCCAAATATAATCAAACCAAAATAAACAGAATAAAATAAACTGTAAATGAGTGTCTGAAACCGTGGTCACCGTCGAGTCCTCCGTTGTACCGATCCGTCTACTGCTGGGGATTACCTGAACAGATTAAATAGGAAATGGTGAGTTTCGCAAACTCAGTATGTAATCCCCACAGAAAACATACATACAGAACATCATATAACAAACATATATTTGCAATTTGGGTCCAAGCCCATTATAGGAACGGTGTGGACTCTAGCCCACTCAGATGCAGAATCAGATATGGTCTAGGGCTTTAGCCCATTTCAGTCATAATAAACAGATCGATGAATAGCGAATCCCCCCACGGCCTCAACACACCAACTCCGTCCAACCCTACACATCATGTGGGGATAAAATCAACCCACCCATCCCTACACACCATGCTGTACCAAATGCGGTACATAATCAGAAAGTTGCAGCTAGGCTGCCAGATAACAGGCTAAAGAGCCTTTCAGATACTTCCTCCAAATCATCAACCCACCCCGATGCAATGCAACATACATAAAATGTCATGCTATTATGTAAACACAGTTCATACATTCAGATATCAGAATCCATACTCGGTACAGAAATCAGAAAGTTAAATCACATAATTAGGGGTTTAGGTAAAGCTTACCGACCCTACATTTGGCCTACAGTCGACTAAGCCGACCCGTGCAACCTTACAGAACATTACAGAAAATGGGCTCACATGACCATATGGCCTGCCCGTGTGGGCCTACACACCCATGTGGCCTGCCTGTGTGGGCCCACATGCTCATGTGGCCCACACGGCCCAAATTGACCTTGGTCGTATGGATTACACACCTCGCTCGACCCTCATTCGGTCGTGTGCTTGCACACGGCCAAGCTCGTCGATAACACGGCCTGGCCCAGAATCTCATACGCCCGTATGGTTCACCCTTATGGGCCCACACGCCTGAGTAACCCACACGGTCCAATTGGTCAAGCCCGTGTGTCGCACACAACCTCACCCAGCCATCATAGGGCCGTGTCGCTCGCGCACGGCCTGGCTCGTCAATCACACAGCCGCGTGGTGGCTAATAGTTTTGCATACGACCTACCACACGGGCGACCACACGTCCGTATGGCGTTGACAGAAAGGTTTTCGACTTTCACCGAAACTTCGTTTTCTACATTTTTGGGTACACACCTGGTATTTTTTCAACACAAACCACATCCACGCACTCCAACACCTATTTTGACAGTTGAAAGCCCAACTTTAGTCACTTAATCCAAGTTGTTATGGACAAGAGATTTCCCAAAACTTACCGACAACCTTACCTTTAACGGGCAAGAAGTAGTGTCTTGCAACCCGAGAACCTGATTAAAGCCTTCGAGCAATACCTAAACGTAAGTAAAATGATTCATTCATTAATCACTTAATCAAAAATAACACTAACACTTATAGAAAAACCACTTACCAACCGCGCGTCCTGACTATAGATAACAGACACGGTTGAACAAAGAAGAATCGAAAATAAGAGGGGAAAATAGTAGAATTTCGACAGCCAAAAAAATGAGGAAGGGAAAACGGCAGCCAAAAAGAAAAAGGGAAAAAGGAGGAAGGTTAGCCAAAATTTTCAAATAGAGGAAGTAGTTCTGAACATAAACTGTTAACCCCCAAACGTTTCCCTTAATTCTCTCCCTACTATCAGACTTTTAGTCCATCACAACCTCTTCCCACGGCACAATTAGCAAAAAAAAATAAACCCCTTGTTCACACAAGGATACGAACTCATGACCTCAAACATAATAACATACCACTTAACCGCCAGACCAGCAAGCTCATTCTGCTAGTTACTTACACACTTTAGCTTATAAGCCTATTAATCAGAGTTTGGGCTTTATTCATAAAAATACCAAAATTTACCCAAGTTGAGACTTGAACTTGGGACCTCCCACACACACCCAACACACATAACCACTGAAGCAGACACTCATTTATGCCAGAACTACAAAAGTCGAAATTAAGCAAAAATCGGGGTGTTACACCTTATCTGTTAACTCTTTTAATTCTAACGGTGCCATCCTATACGGGGCAACCGAAATAGGTGTTGTACCCAAAACTAACTCAATTCCAAACTCGACCTCTCTAACTAGAGGCAATCTGGGTAACTCTTCCGGAAACACATCCGGATACTTGCACACCATAGGCACTAATTCAATCTTTACCCCTAACTCTTAAGTATTCAACACAAAAGCGAGATAGGACTCATACCCTTTTCTCATATATTTCTCAACTACCGTAGACGAAATCACTACAAGCATATTATTCGATTTACATGATTCAACCCGAATGACATCTCTATTTACACATCTCAATTCAATAAACTTACTACTACAATTTACTAAAACATTATGTGCAGTTAACCAATCCATACCAAGAATCAGGTCAAATTCATCAAACGGTAACAACATGAAATTAGCCAGAAAACAATAACCTCTAATTATCAAAGGACAATTCCTACATACTTTGTCAGCTAGCACATGTTTGCCTAACGGGTTTGACACTTTTATCACAAATTCCATAGACTCAACAATCATACTCACGCTACATACCAATTTCATGCAAATATAAGAATGGGTAGACCCCGGATCAATCAACGCAACAACAAAAATATCATGAAGAGAAAAAGTACCCGTTATCACCTCTGGAGATGATGCCTCTTCGCGAGCGTGAATGGCAGAAGTCCTTGCAGGTGCTCTACCCTCTGATCTAACCGCAGAATCTCTAAGCGCACCTCTACTACTAGTCCCACTCCCGGGTTCCTTTGTGGTCTACCCCTTGAACGTATATTGCTCGCTCTTACTTCTTATTTTCTGTCTTTCTCATCCCTCTCTGGACAGATCCAAATGAAGTGGTCTGGTGAACCACACTTGTAAAAAGCACGATTGTTTCCCCAACAGTTCCCAGTATGTTGTCTACCACAATTCGAATACTCTGGTTTATTTGACTTTGCATTGCCCACGCTTGCCATCGCGGTGGCTTGAACTCTCGAGCCTGAATATGTATTACCTCGATCTTGGTGTGAATACCCAAATGAAGCAGTCGTCCGAGGGTTCGTCTCTTTGGACCTCTTTGATTGAGTTTGGGATGATTTACTCATCGGCCTCTTCCTTACATTTCGGGCCTCAATCATAGTGTAACAGCTCGATTTTGGGGATAACCAGAATAGTGATTTCAAAACCACTAATCTGAGGTTAAAGGAAATTAATTTGACATCATTTTATGTGTTATGGCATAATTATATGGATGTATGAAAATTTTGGTGCATTAATTTTAGCAATTACATGCTTAATTGTGAAAAAGGACTAAATCGCATAGTGCGAAAGTTCTATTTTACAAGCTAGAGGTGTCTAATAGCCATAGGATATTAAATTGGAGGTCTTTAAAGTGCAAATAGACCACTCTAAGACTGGTGGCCGACCAAGGCGAAAAAAGACATCATTTTGGTAAAAATTTTGGTGAAATTAGGTGACCAAAAATGAATAAAATAAGATAAATAAAAGAGTTGTCATCTTTTACTATTCACACTTCTTCTCCACCGAAAATTGAAGAGAGAATAGGGGTTTTTGGAGTTCAAATTTTCATCCAAGCTAATCTCTTGCAAGTAAGTGATTTTAGAAGTTTTTCTTGATAATTTTTATACTTTTGGAACCCCTAAAGCTTAAGCTAGCTAATGAGGGGACTATCTTGCAAAATAGTTGAAAGTTTAGGGACTAGCCATGAGAGTGTCTAGGTTGTTTGCTGAGTTTTTATGGAAGAAAATGTGTTAGTGGGTTAAGGAATAACATTTGTGAAAGGTGTTACCATGAAAACACCTAAATGGGACTTATTTGTAAAGATTGCAATTTAGTAATAAATGCATGAAATGATTGGTTTTGTGAGTTGCTATAAGAGAAATAAATGTTCAGGTAGGCTTGTTTAATGAGAAAATGTGATGAAAATGAGTTACGAGCCTAGGGGCAAAATTATAATTTTACCAAAGTATAAGGGCAAAATGGTTATTTTTGCCTAAATAGAAATTCTGATGTATCATAAGTTAAATAGTGATTGAATGAGTAAATTTTATTATTATAGATCAAGAAGAACGCAGAAACAACCTTGACCGAGGAAAAGGCAAGGTTACGAACTAAATCGTTAATTAACATATTTTGCACCGACGTAAGTTTATGTGTAAATGATACATCCTTAATGTTTATGATGTTACCTATTGATGCATTGTATGGATGTAACTACCTATTGGTAATATTGATCAAAAATTTATAGATAGTGAGTAATTCTCGTATGAACCTCGGAATAGAAATGTAAATGCAAAAAAATATTCGTAATTATCCTTGTTGGTGGGCTGTGTGCGATACCACCTTATTTTTTATTCACGATAGGCTGTGTGCGATACCATCGTTTATATTATCATTTGGTGGGCTATGTGTGAAACCACCATAATTATTCTTGTTGGTGAGCTATGTGCGATACCACCCTATTGTTGATTAATGGTGCGTTGTGTGCAAAACCACCGGGTACTTAATGTTATTCCGAAGGGTTCATCGAGAAACTGTCTAAGTAAATGTTTCATGTAGCTTTGTGGTGATGAATACAGAGGATGTATGCAAGTAAATGTGAGCAATATATATTATATGGTTGGAATGTGGAAAGAGATGAGATGAGTAAACATGATTATGAAAATGTAAATTCTTCTTACCTAATATGGAATGTTTGTGATTGTTTTGCATATGATATGATGCTTATTGTTTACATGTAGACTTACTAAGCTTAAAGCTTATTCCCTCTCTTTTCCCTTGTTTTATAGTGTCAAAAAGCTAGTTCGAGATACGTAGATAATCGAAAGATCACCCACACTATCGGCTCATCTCGATAAATTTAGACAGCATTTTGAGTATGGGCCAAGTGTGTTGGCTCTTTTAAAGATGAACTTTTTGTAAATAGCCATAGTTGATGGCTCATTATTATTAATATATGAAAAGATGGGTTATTCATGAATGTGTATAATGCATGATTAAGTTGCTTGGTTAATGCTTGAATGTGATTTATGTTGTATGAGTTAGGGTGTATTTAGACAGTGTGTGACATACAGTCAGTCCCATGGGTGTGTGATTGGGTCGTGTGTCCCCTACATGTTAGTAATTCGAGTCAGTGTCGACCACGGGTGAAGCACACGGACGTGTGTATAGGTCGTGTGCATCTTATGAAGTTACTGACATCATAAACAGAATACACAGGTTTTCACACATGAGTGAGGACACAGACGTGTCTAGGCCGTGTGACTGACACGTGCCAAAGACACGGACATGTGCCCGGTCATGTGAAAACCCCTGTAGGTTCGAAATGAAAAATAAATTTCACACATGCTAGAAACATGAGCGTGTGTGACCACACGGCCTGCTTGTGGCCCTGTTTAGGTAAGAATTTTCTAAGTGCATGAAAATTTTCGATTAAATTCTGAAACCCTCTATATGTATGTTTAGGACCTCGTATGCCAATAATAAGGATATTATGAATTTGAATATGAAGTTTTAAGTTGAAATAAAATTTATTAGCTTAAAGTTTTATGTTCAAGCAAGTTGAGTCTGGTAATGCCTCATACCCGATTCCGGAGTTGAATACTGGTAAGAGGTGTTACACATACCTTTTCTTTTTTTCTTATTCAACTCTTCAGCCTTGCAAGCTTTATCGACCAATACCACGAATTCTTTCAATTCCAAGATCCCAACTAGCAATTTGATATCCTCATTCAGCCTATCTTCGAACCTCATGCATAAAATAGCTTCTGTAGACATACACTATTGCGCATACTTACTAAGCCTAACAAATTCGCGCTCATACTCTGCCACAGTCATCTTGCCTTGTTTCAATTCGAGAAAGTCCTTCCGTTTCTGATCAACAAATCGCTAACTTATGTACTTCTTTCAAAACTCTTCTAGGAAGAAGTCCCATGTCACTCTACCCCTTGGACTACAGATGTTAGCGTTTTCCACTAGCGATATGCCGAGTCCCTCAATAATGACAGGCACATTTTAAGCTTTCCTGAGATGTGCAAGAAAGTTCACCAAACACCTTCATAGAATTTTCGAGCCAAAACTCTGCTTTCTCAAGTTCATCATCTATGTTGGCTCTAAATTCCTCGGCCCTTTATTTTTGAATCTTATCGACTAGGGATTTAGTCATCCTTATTAAATCTATACCTTGAAGAGCCACAGAAACTGGTTGAGGTATAGGAGGGGGTAGAGGAGGTTGAACATCAAGGTTTGCTCGTACAAACTCAGTGTACCAATTACTCAACATGTAGAGAAAGGCTTTCCAAACCTTTTCTCTTTAACCCAAAGTCTCGGGTCTACTTTTTACAGGCGCGGTCCCTTGCGTGAGAGCTGACGCATTACTAGCAGCATCATCAGCAGCTGCTAAGTCGAGATCCATTTACTGTACAAAAACACAGTTTAATATTGTCATGAGTCACCACACTATCAATATATATTTATGACATGTATAGCTAGACTCCCACACACGCTACAGTAGTCCGAGAACCGACTAAACTATAGCTCTGATACCATTAAATGTAACACCCCTTACCTGTATTTAATGCCGGAATAAGATACGAGGCATTACTAGACTTATACGCAAACATTATGTAATACTGAGACATGACTTTCCACCCCAAAATTAAAACTTTTCATAACACCTTTTAAGCAAGCCTACGAGGCCTAAATCACACTTTAGAAATGGTTCGGGATCAAATCAAACTCTTTTAAAGATCTCTAAAAAACCTTAAAAATTTTTACTAAACAGTAGACACGCCCGTGTGGAGGAAGGGGCATACCCGTGCCACATCACATGCTCGTGTTCCACACCCGTGTGGATTTATCTTTCAATTCAAATCTATAAGGGTTTTCACACGACCAAACATACACTCGTGTTCCTGACCCGTGTCCCTCACACGGCCACTCGTACCTTAACCCTTATACAAAAACCTTGACATTCTATTTCTGACGTCATCACCCCATAAATGTCACACGGCCAAGACACACGCCCGTGTCTTTTGGTCATGTGGCAAATTAAATTATTAATTTCAGGTACAGACATCACACGACCTGGGCACATGCCCATGTCCATGGCCGTGTCTCCCACACGGTTGAGACACACGGTCGTGTCTCTGCCCATGTGTTTACTACTGAGCATACTAACTTCAAAACCTAACATGCAAGGGAACACACGGCCTGACCACACGCCCATGAGGTTGACCTTGTGTCACACACGTCTAGACACATGCCCTTGTGTCTACCCGTATGGACAAGAACAAGGCTATTTGCCAAGCTCTTTCTATCACCCCAACTCATACAAATATAATTCACATTAAACCTTCAACCCATTCATGCATATTTAAACTAAGTAAACCAATCATGCATCTTGTACACTCATGAATAACCTCATCTTTTCGTAAATTAATAAGAAAGAGCTACCAACTATGGTCTTATACAAGAGTTCATCTTGAATGAGCCATCACATTTGGCCAAAACAATATGAAATTCAACTAAGTCTAGTCCCTGTACATGCCATACTCAAAATGCTAAGTCAAACTATACCAAAATGTGCTAATACTGTGGGTGATCCTTTGCTTATTTTTGTATCTCGAGCTGGCTCTTCGACACTATAAAACAAGAGAAAAGAGAAAGAAGTAAGCTTTAAGCTTAGTAAGTCTATTTGTAAACAATAAACATCATACCACATAATCATCAGTCAAACATTACATGCTTTGTAGAAACAAACCATATCTTCATCATCATGCTAACTCATTTCAAATCTTACCACATCCCAAACACATATCATAAACATTGCTCACCATTACTTACACATATACCCTGCACTTATCACCACAAAGCCACATGAAATTTCACTTAATCAAGTTTTTCGATGAACCCTTTGGAATGATACAAGATACCCGGTGGTTTTGCACACAACTCATCATTAATCAATAATAGGGGGTATCGCACACAACCCATCATTAATCAATAATATAGGGTATCGCACACCGACAATGATAATTACGGTGGTATCGCACAGCCCACCAAAATGATAATATATACGATGGTATCGCACTCAGCCCATCATTAATAAACAAGGTGGTATTGCACAAGCCCATTAAAATTTACATATTTACGAATATTTATCCGTGTCCATATTTCTCTTTCGAAGGTTCATCCGATAATTTTCACATTTTTTACTATTTCTATAATTCTCATCAATAACCAATTACATCCACACAATACATTAATAATTAAAACATACGTAATAGGGATGTATCGTTTACACATAAACTTATTTCGGTGCAAGATATGTCAATTTGAGGTTTAGTCCAAAACCTTGCCTTTTTTCCGGTCAAGGTTGATTCTGCGTTTTTCTCGATCTATAATAATAGAATTTACTCATTTAATCACTACATAAATCAAGACACTTCAAAATTTTTACTTTGGCCAAAAATAATTGTGTTGCCCTTATACTTTGGCAAAATTATGATTTTGCCCTTAGACTCGTAAATCATTTTTCATCAAATTTTCCCATTAAACATGCCTAGCTGAACATTTATTGCTCTTATAAAAATTCACAATACCAATCATTTCATACATTTAGTACTCAATTTACAACCTTTACAAATAGGTCCTTTTAGGTGTTTTCATGGGAACACCTTTCAGAAAAATTGTGTGTTTAACACCCAAGATTCATTTTTTTCATAAAAACTCAGCAAACAACAAAAACACTCTCATGGAAACACCCTAAAATTACAACCATTTTACAAAATAGTCCCCTCTTTAGCTAGCTTAAGCTGTAGGGGTTCCAAAAGTATAAAAATTATCAAAAATAACCATCAAGAACACTTACTAGCAATAATTGAAGTGGCTGAAAATATTCAAAGCTTCAAAACCCCTTCTCTTACTAAAATTTTCAGTGGTAAGGAGAATGAGAAAAGATAATATCCTTTCTTTCTTTATTTTAGCTTATTTTATTCATTTAGTCACCTAATGTCACCAACTATTCACCAATTTTAATGCTCTTGTCCCCCTTGGCCGACCATAACCTTTAGGAAGGCCTAATTGTACTTTAAAAACCTCCAATTAATATTCCATAGCTATTAGACACCTCTAGCTTGTAAAATAAAACTTTCACACTTTATGCGATTTGGTCCTTTTTTTGCAATTAAACATGAAATCACCAAAATTAATGCACCAAAATTTTCATGCACCATATTATCATGATATAACACAAAAAATTATTAAAAATAATTTATCTAGTCTCAAATTAGTAGTTACGAACCACTATTCCGACTGCCTCAAAATCGAGCTGTTACATTTATTGTGTCCAGCCTTGCAACAGGAGCAAAAGTCTCAGTTAAGTCGATCCCATATTGTTGGATGTATCCTTTCACCACAAGTCTTGCCTTTTGTTTGTTTAGAGAGCCATCAGCATTGTATTTAACTCTAAACACCCACTTAACACCAATAACTTCCTTCTGGTCTGGTTTTTCAACTAATTCCCAAATGTCATTCTTATGTACCATCTCCATCTCAACTTCCATTGCCCTTTTCCAACATTCTTCTCTAGCTACTTCATCAAAATTTGAAGGCTCAACTATTGCAGCATCACACCTTTGATAAATGTTTACAATGGCTCTTGTGCCTCTTACAGGTTCATCATCAAAATTATCATCAACTGGCCCTTATTCAGCTGGTTGCAGATTGTTGTCTAGCTGATCTTCCTCAATCAAGCTTGCATCCGTCCCATTCCAACTCCATACTCTTCCTTCATCAAATTTCACATCTCTGCTCACCATGATCTTCTTTGTTGTAGGATCAAACACCCTATAGGCTTTATTGGTGCTGCTATAACCAACAAAGATCCCTGGCACAGATCTTTTTTTAAGTTTGATTCTCTTTTCAGCTGGAATGAGAGCATAGCAGACACAACCAAACACCTTTAGATGTGATATTGTTGGTTTAAGATCATGCTAAGCTTCAAAGGGGGTTTTATCTTTGATAGCATTAGTGGGCAACCTGTTGAGCAGATACACTGAAGTGTTTACTACTTCAGCCCAAAATTTGCTTGGCAATTTGCTTTCAAACAGTAAACACCTAGCCATATCAAGCACTGTTCTATTCTCTCTTTCACATACTCCATTTTGCTAAGGAGTGTAGATGGTCGTTAACTGATGATGAATTCCAGCTTACTCACATAGTTTCTGGAATTTTTCAGACAAATATTCAATTCCAATTGCCTGACCTTAAAGCCTTGATCTTACAACCTAATTGATTCTCAACTAGAGCTTTAAACTTGCTGAATGCTTCAAACAGCTCTGACTTTTGCTTCAGAAAATAGATCCAATAGAATCTACTAAAATCATCTATAAACAGCACAAAATATCTGCTGTCATTCAAAGAAGGAGTCTTATTGGTCCACATATGTCAGTATGGACCAATTCGAGCTAGCCTCGAGCTCTCCATACCTTATTGACTGGAAAAAGAAATCTTGCATGCTTCCCAAGCTGGCAAATTTCATAAACATTGTCACTGACTCAACTTTGGACATGTCTTCAACCAGGTTTGATTTGTGCAGCAAATCAAGTGATTTGCAGTTAACATGGCCTAATTTTTTGTACCATAAACTAGTTGTATTAGTAGTACTAATATAGGCCTTCATTTCCAACTTATTCATGTTCAACACAAAGCATTTTTCAGTCATGGCTAATGTGACTAATTCTTAACCAAGAGGATCTTCAATACTGCAAGAATTATTTTTAAAAACAAGTGAATAACCCTTCTCAATTAGCTGACCAACACTGAGCAAGTTTTAGCTTATGTCAGGCACAAAAAGTACATCTGAGATTACTTTATTACCTGAGTGTGTGCTGATCACGACATTTTCCTTGCCTCTGCCCTCAATGAGGTTGCCATTACCAGTTTTAACTTTGGAAGAGAAGCTTCTATCAAGATTTTTGAACATCTCTTCATCAGATGCCATGTGGTGAGTGCAGCCACTATCTACTAACCAATTCTTCTCACTTTGGCTGAGGTTGCAAGACAGGTTGCTGTGAAAACATGCTTCTCCTGAGCCTGAACATCCTCAGCAGCCTAAGCTTGATTTTGCTGCTGAGTTTATGCCCTTCCTTTGTTCTTACACACCTTCTCAACATGGCCAAACTATTTACAGCTTCTGCACTATATATCTAGCCTGTACCAATAGTACTTCTCCAAGTGTGCTCTTTTATTGCAATGAATACATGGTGAAAATTTCTTCTTTCCAGCCTCCCTCATTGATTTCTCCTTTCTGTCAAGCCATGGTTTCTTCGCGTTGTGGCTCGAACTTGAGCTTTCTTTGGCTCTAGCTTGGAAAGCTCCTTTTAGATGCTCCTCCATCCTGTTGGCCCTCCTCTATCAAATGCATACAGAGAATTTACCAACTTAAACAAGTAGATGGTTGATAAGTCCCTCGAATCCTCCAGTGAGAAGATTTTTTATTCAAATTTTTCAGGGAAAGCTGTAATGACCTTTTCAACAACTCTGCTTTTACTGAAATCATAACCAATGAGACTAATGTTATTAACTGTGGCCATTATCCTATCAGAGTACTACTTGATGGTCTCTGACTCTTTCATCTTCAAATTCTCAAAACTCCTCCTGAGGTTGATAACTACTGCCTTGTATTGTCTAACCCCATAAACTCTTCTTTCAGCTTCTCCCATGCTTGCTGTGGTGAGACACATACCGTTATCCGAGTGAAAATCATATTGGATACTCTATTTTGCAAGCAAGCCATTGCTTTGTGCTTCTTGGCACTCTTCACTGTGCTGTCGAATTTGTGCAATGGTGATATTGGCCCTCAATGGAGCTGGTTTAGTATCATTCTCGACCACATTCCATAGGTCATGTGCTTGCAAATAAGTTTTCATTTTCACTACCCAAATGTGGTAGTTCTCACCAGCAAACACAGATAGTGGTAATGGTGTGGTGAAACTTATTTTGCAGCAACAAAACAACTTTAACTTTTTTCTTTTAAGTTTTCTCCACAAAGAAAGATACCAACAACAGAGGCCTTCAAAGATGACAGGCTCTGATTACCATTTGTTGGGTTTTTTGAACTTCTTTTCTCATATTTCATCCGACAAAATTACTTCTTCTCTCATATTTCATCCAGCTAAAATACCATGTTGGATTTTTGGCAGAAAACAAAGGAGAAAAGAAAAACAGATGCAAAGAAGTTTGAACAAGAAAACTGAAAAAATGATCTCAAAACTTGAATAACATATATGTTACAATAAAAATATAGCAGTTACCTAATGTATAACTGCTCCCACTAAAGCTTAGCTAAAATTACACACAAAATGTAGCTAACATATCAACTATTACATCAAATTCAAATCATCAACAAATCCTACCAACTTTAAGGTCAAATTACAAAGTAACTAAAGGAGTTACAAATGAACAAAATAAACAAAATGCTACTGTCCTCTGATTCAAGTTGGATGTTGGTCTGCACACTAGTTTCCTGTTACATTGCAAGCCAAAGCTTAACACCTCCCAATTAAGAATAGCAAGGAAAGAAAAAGAAAACAATACGGCAACAACGAAGAGGCAATCAAATGGGGTGTGCATCACACGTAATCTTATGAGGAAAACTCCCAAAACTGTTGAGGGCGCATGAATCACTGAAGTTGGAGGTTACGCCGACGAAGAGGTGGCGATCCTTCTAGTGTGGGTGGTGAGAAAAAAAAAAGGCTTAAGGGAGTGAGTACCAAAAGAAATTTCTAGAGTTTTGGGATTTCGAAAAAGATTGAGAAAAAATTCCTCGCAAATCTAGAATTTTAGCTTGACACCGTGTTAAATCAAAGAAAATGAGCAACAAAAGAATGGGAGAAGAATTTCTTATTTTCTCATACATAAACTAAGAAAAGGAAACTAAGAATTCTGTGTTCCCTAAAAATCAGTAATTACATAATTTCTAAGAATCTGCCGTACACTATCAATTAGAATCAATCAATCAACATGTGTAAATAGATGCGAAAGACTAGCCAAATGATCAGATGCACCAGAACCAATAACCCCTGGTGTAGAAGATAGACAGCTAGGAAAAGCGCTGAAAATTCTACCTCTTTGAGCTAGGGAACGACCAGGATCACTAGATACAGAATTGGACTTTAGCAATTCGAGAAGATGATCCACCTGTTCCTTACTAACTGGGATTGTCTTGACCTCATTAGCAAAGGTTGAAGTTTGTGGGTTTTCCACGAATTTTCAAAGAGGTTCACAAGTATGACGCTGCATGTTACAATTGTCACACCAGACCCAAGATTTTCCTTTCATCCTCCGTTGGCTGGTAGTAGTATCAAAAGAGACTAGAGCTGAATTCTCAACGAAACTGGTGGAATCTTTTTTACCCAACATAAGAACTATCGACTTTCCTTTTCCTAACTTCCGAGAACAATAACTGAGGGAAGTGGTTGTCAGTCGATTATCCTTCCTCTCGAATTTATATTAAGGCCAGCAAGGAACTTGAAGATCTGATCGCTCTTCACGGTTCTCTTGTAATAAATACAGCAATCAGGGCTCTTATCATAATAATTACACATATCTAAACCCTCTTCCAGGATATGAAAGTAGTTACTAATATTGTTCTCTCTAATGAACCTCCCTAAATTGCAATCGTAATTCATAAACTTGAGATTGGCTGCCAAGATCAGAGTACATTAGACTTAAATTGTCCCGGGTAGCATACACTGGATCTTCCTTTCCTCCAGTCAAAAATATCCTATCTTTCCACTGCCCCAAAAATACATCAAACAGATAGCGACCAATGTAAAACTTTTCTCCATTTTTAAATGAACATTAATATTTGGATCAAATGAGAATCAAAATGGTAAACTTGATTTCACTGTGATTTGGGATTCAATTGAAATATCGAACATGATTCACGGGAAGATGAAATAATCATGGATAAATATTTCTGATAGTCAAAGGTTGACAATGATTAGATAGAATCAAGGAACAAGACCAAGAAAAACTGCAGCAATAAAGGCTTGCAATGAGTACACTGTTTTGACTTGAAAAAAGAACAGAGTAAAATGAGATTCTAATCAAACTCAACCTAGTTCTGATGCCATATAAGAAAAAGTATTAAGAATGATGTTCTTAGAAATCAAGCACACTGAATCCTCCAATATTCATTAGCTATATATAGGTACAAAGTGATAAGTGTACCCGAGTTTAGATAGACTAAAACTAGAAGATAATTACAGGATAAATATTTAGATAGGTTAAAACAAGAAGATAATAAGATGATATACGTGATAAATACAAAGTAAATTAAAATTTAAAAAATGATAAAAATTCAATCTAATCAATTAAACTATCTTGGGCTTTGTGGCCTTAGCTAAGCAACAAGTTACACATAATTACTACTACATGAAAGATCTCTTCCCTTCTTTCACAATCAAGTTCTCATTAATTACACAAGATACATACACAAAACAAAGCAAGAAAAAGAAAATTAAAAACCAAAACTTCAATATATTACTTCCAATTGCTATCGGGAAAGAGGCTGCATATAAAATATTAGGGCTGAGAAAAAGTTGGTTGAAACCGACTTAATCCCTTTTCTTTTTAGCCGGAGACTTAACCAATTTAATAGATAGTATGTGGCCGAGTCGATTTGGTCAAGCCGGTTAGGTAGGTAAAATCAATTTTACGGTTGGATGTAGTAGATTAAGTCGATCAGTTATCAATTAACAAAATACATAACCAAACCAACCGACTTATAATAAATATAAAAATAATTAGCCAATTCCAAAAGCAAGCCAACTTATCTATCCATTACACAAACCAACCCAACAGATTTTTTTTTCGGCTTAACCGACTGAACCAAAGACTTTAAGGAGGTTCAGTTAGGTCAATTATAACCATAGTCATTAGCTAGTCAGTTTTCAGTTTTTCTTTAACTAAACCAAATGACTGCTCTCCCTTATAAAATATGACAAAAATTATGAGAAGTAAACATGTTCATAGAACTCCAAATCTAACATACGAGAAACAATTTTTTGTTACGAGTTGAGAGGAGATGAAAATAGAGAATAAACTAACTGCAAAGAGAAACAGGACGGGCAAAAAAAAGAACTAACGATTTCTTACCTTGCCGAAGTTTTGGGTTTAAGAATTTCTTACCTTGCTGAAGTTGAGGTTTGTCATGTAACCTTGATGAGAAAAGAAAACCCACCTCAAAAACTTGTAGAAACTCTTGTTAGATGAATTACAAAACTTCCATATATAGAGAAAGATCACTAAGAACCCACTAAGACAAGAAACACATCCTTAACTAAAGGTTTAGCTGAATAATGTTACTCATAACATAGTTTGTATGAAAACTGACATCTTAACTTTTTAGTGGGACAACCGTTTACATAAGTACCGCTTCATTTTCAAGGTGATAATTTTGTTATGAAAAGATGGGACTTTCTTATCTTATGTGACAAGTAGTTTCATGGTTGCAAATTAATGCTTGGAGAACCTATAAATAATGTAAAAAGGTATACGACGGAATTGTTTTATTAAACATCCCAATATTTCATTTCATGATTTCCACCTTCAAGACTAACAATATAAGCGGTGGGAGCGATGGGGGGTAATTATTTTTTAACCAACCAGAAAATATTGAACAATATATCACAATGACATACCAAGTAGAAGTAAAATGCAAGAGAACATGGAACATTTCAAAAGTCTAATACCAAAACAATAAGTTCAAACAAAGACAAAATCAAGGAAATACATGACATAATCATTTCATTTAGCATCCACACATTGAAACGTGAGACTGCTACCCATTTCTCAAATCACCTCCCTCAATGAGATACTCATAACTCAAATGCTCAATCCAATGTTTGATCAAATTGAGTTCTCCTTTTTCATCTTTTAGGAAGCTACTCTCCTAGCTTCTTAATGAAATTTATAAGAACTTGTGGAAACCTATTTCTAGTCAATGAAGAGAAAAAAAATTGACAGATTCAATATATTTACTGCATCAGGAAAGATGGTCAATACCATGCAAGAGCCATAGATTTCTAAACGTAACAAATTATCTAATTTTAAAACTATGTAGACATGCAGTCCGAAACAATAAGCATCATCTGGAGGAATTCTCAAGCCCCTAATACTTTTTCCATACACAAACCTTATAGCTTTGTAAAACGTACAGATAAAATGCTTTTGTATAAACAATCATTTGTACGGACTTGAAGTTATGACAATCTGGTCTGAAATGAATTTTGAAAGTCTTGTGCCATAGTTCAAACAAGTCATAATCTGTGCCTCAACATGTATTAGCGCATACTATATATCATAAATTAACATTAAAAAATCACATGTTGTCAAACAGAAAAATTAGCTAATAAATGCGAGTTATGAATATAAATCAATATGCAATTGTAAGTACTGAATAAAATGCGTACATAAAAGCACTAGCAAGAACAGTCTACAATTGGGCACTCTCAACTCCTTGTGCAGAAATGAATCATTCTAACTCAAAAAGCAACGGCAAAGCAGTCAAAGTGCATCTATCATGTGAACAATGACATATTTAGAAGGGAAACAATTTTCATTTCTAAATAGGAAGTACACTAGAAGTATCATAACAAAAGTAAGATAGTTTATATATCTGTATATATATATGAGATTTATGAATAAGTAAACCTCTTTTGACTAGGTCTTAACAATTTTGCAATATCCTTAACATTTCCATATTAACATAAAAAATACACCGAATATTCTCATTTTGGACAATGTGCATATTACATCAAAAAATAAGTGACCTAACCGATTGCTGAATCATCAACGGACACCAAACTTTTCCAGGACTAGAGAAGGAAATTGTCGATCATGTGGAAAACTACATCTGTTCCATCGGAGTTCAACCAGTAGCTCTTTACCTAAAGAAGGTAAAAAAAAATATAAAAGAAAACGATAGAAGTACAGTGAAGAGAAAATATTGCCAGGGCATGGTAACTAGCAAGACAACATAATTCCATACAGAACAAGCTTCCAAAAAAGATAAAAGAGATAAATCTATTAGTATTACTTACTAAAGAAGGACCAACACATGACCATCAAGCAACTAATTTTCATAATATAATTGTTTTTCAAATTAAAAACTTGAGCCTTAAACATGTCTAGACCATGTTTTGTGAGTCCCTATCCTTCTTTTTTGACATGTCCGCATGTACTTGAAGTGTATGGCTCACGTTGGAAACTAATAAAGGGCATTTCCAGGAAAGAAGAGCTCTACCACACCATGCCACTAAAGAAAAACAAGAGCACTAAAATTGTCTCTTCATATTGGTAGATTCCAGAAACGAGATTCTTGAATAAGTGTAAATGATTATAATAAAATTTTGTATACTCAGAGGCAGTAAGGGACTGACTAGATTTAATCACACCATTATTTTTTTAAAAGACTGGACCGTTGGGACATGGCCTCCTTAAAAAGTGGAGGTCAGATGTACAGATTTATCCTTCCAAGGACCCCATGATGCCTTTGTGCATTTGGATACCTTGTAGTGGATTATCAGCACAAGAGGGAGATGTATGGGCCATATGGCCTACTTGAAACAATGTGTCACAACTTAAGCATAGAGAATGCTACAATTTTCAGTTTTGTATCAAAGAAATGAAATAGTCAAAATGAAAAAAATCCATTACACTATTGAACTTGCCTGAATTGTATTATGAGCAACATATCTCTGTTTACTTTTTTGAAAGCTTACATCAACGCGTTCCCAAGATACTTGATTGAGACCTTGAATCATCACCTCTACAAATTAATAGGAAATACTAAAAGTAAGACAGAAGTTTAAACACATTACAAATCCAATAATCACATACTGTAATTTTAGAACAATTAGAAAAAGAAGAAAAAACTGAAGAGACCTAGGTAACAATTTCAGCTATCCGTTAAATGAAAAATCTGCCAGAGATCCTACTTGTATGCTAGATTGACAATTACAACAGCAGTTCAACAATGTGTAGCAGATTTCTACATTTCTTCCAATCTGCTCTAGGACATGCTATACAATAGCAATCTTTCAAGAATAACATAATCAAATAAAATGAACCAAAAAAGAAAATGTAAGAACTAATCATTCAGGAAAGCTTGCAAAAAAAAAAAAAAAGAGAGATAATTACAAGAGATATGGAGGATAAGCTTTCTTATATATTGACTGCTTCTACAGGACCTTCCAAGGTGAGACTATCAACTCAGTAGTTAACAGTTCCATTGGTTGCAGTGATTTTCAATGGTTGACAAGATAAGCAGCAAATTTATTCACATACACGCTGAGTGAAAACAATTTTACTGAGGAGCTTTTACAATTATAGTATTTTGTTATTTTAGTCTTATTTAGTAATTATTAGACATATAAATCTAGGGCTAGGCTTATTAGTAATTTCTAGGGGTTGAATAAAAGTGTAGTATAAATAAGCTGTAAATATTTACAGCCACAACATTATTATTGTTGAAATATAGCTTGTACATAGAAATCTTAGGAATCAACAAAATGATTTGTAGAACTAATTGTAGGGGGGTTAGATATTATTTTCTTTCCATTTTCTAGCACTCTTAACATGAATAACTATCTTACCTTTGAGTGGAATAATATACAATTCTTCCATGTGGCTATTCGTATCTAAATTTTTCTTTATTTTTGTTTACATGGTATCATAGCCTTTCACCTCGCTTTTTTGAATTTTGTGTTTTCATTGTTTCAATAGTGAAACATTTTGGTATTTTCGTGGGTCACTTTTAAAGTAATCTTTAGCATGCACTAGTGGTAGAGGATGAACGCCACCCTTCTTCGGCTGATCTGCTATTTCCAACAACCTGGAGGTCCGCGCATGAGGCTCATGCATCGGCCAAAGTTCAATGCTCTTTCTTCACGTACCAGCATGTGGAGACGCATGCAACGTCATCTAGCCACCATTTTTCTCCTCCAACATTGACTCCTAATTTCAACCCAATTCTAGTGATTAGATGTTTGATTGGAGGTGGTGCCAAAAGGTGTTGCTGCGTATTTCGAACTTCATCACTGTTCCTTCACTGTTCTTTGTAGCGTTTATTTTTGGTGGTGACAACATGGTTATTTGTGTATTTTTCGGTATCAGATTTCGTAAAATTCCAATAAAATACTGCAAGGTTTACCAAGAACTACTTATGTAAAGAGAATTTAATACCAGACTTTCAAGTGAAATTTGGAGTGTTACAAAGTTAGACATGCTTTTTACAATTAAAAGGTGCTTTGTAGAAGCTATTGTTTCTAAAGGTTCCAAAGCTTCAAAAAACTTGAACAATCTTAGAACTAATTCTTTCTTAGAAGATACAACTCTAATATATTAAACTGTTGACATTAAATTAGTGGATTTAAATTCAATTAGTCCAAAATATGCAGATACCTAACCCCTGTCATTCCTAAAGCAATAGAGATAATTCCACAGTCAACTTGATCAAAGATCGTGCAATGCTTACCTTTCAAAATAACAAAATAGTTCTTCTCAATAAGCTGACCAATACTTAGCAAGTTTTGATTAATCTCAAGAACTAACAAAACATCAATAACAACATGTTGGTACCTGATGGGATTGATCATTGTGAGACCTCATTTTCCCTTTGCATTAATGTAACTGCCATTTCCAATTCTTACATTTTAAGCGGAAATTTTGTCAATCACCTTGAACATGCCTTCATCTACAACCATGTGGTTTATGCAAACACTATCTATTATCTAGTTCACTCTGGTTTCATTAGAGGTTGAATAACAAGATGCAACAAATAGCTACTCTTCATGCTATTGGCTCTCATCAACAACTTGAACCTAGGTGTTCTGTTGTTGACCTTTGTTCTTGCAAGCTCCATATGTCCCATTTGTTTGCAAGCTTGGCATTTGATGTCTAGTCTAAAACAACAATACTTCTCCAAGTGAGTTGCCTTTTGACAGTGTGAACAAGGTGGATATTTTTTCTTTCCACCATCTTTTGCAATATCTTTGTCTCTTGTTTCTCTCTCTTATCACAAATTCTTTTCTTTTCTTGGATGAACATTCATCCTTGCCTAAAAGGCTCCTTCAGCATGCTCCTCTTGTCTATTTGCTCTTCTTTGTTATAAAGCATAAAATGTACTGGTTAACTCTAACAATGAGATGTCAATTATGTCTCTTGAGCCTTCATGAGATCAAATCTTCAACTAATACCTCTCAGTGGAATCATAGTAACCTTCTCCACAATCTTTTTTTATCACTGAACTCATCTCCAAGCAATCTAATATTGTTGACAATAACGTAATTCTATGTGAATACTGCTTGATAGTTTAATGTTTTTCATTTTAGGTTCTCAAAATCTCTTCCCAAGTTAATGAATTGCTACTTATTGGCTTTTTCTAAACCTAGAAGGGCCCTCGTTAGCTTATCCCAAACTTGTTTTGGTGTCTCAAAAGACATGAATTTGTGAAATAACATAAAGAACTCCTTTTTGCAGACATGAGATTACCTTTTATTTGTTGGCACACTTCTCACTATGCTACTTGATCTAAGCTATAGGTGGATTGGCCATCAATGGTGGTAGGTCTCTACCTATTTCCATTACTCCCAAAAGTTAATGTGTTTGCAAATGTCTTCATTTTTGCCGCCAAAATGTGATAATCTTCACTACCAAAAACAAGAACTGGATGTGGAGAAAAACTGTTTGAGCTCATGGTTCTAGAATCTAACAGTTTAGAATTGTGTGCTAACAAAAACAACTTCGTTCTTTCAAGAACTCTCACAAAAAATGTATCGAAGTGCTCAAGTCCCCTAAAATAAAAGCTCTGATGCCAATTGTTGGGGTTGAGAGCAAAACACCAAAGAAAATGGAGGGAGAAAACTAAAGAACAAAACTTGATTTCAAAACAAACAAAATTTTCACTTGGATGTCTTTTAGCCAAATCTTCACACATTTATAGGCAACTTGTAAGCCAAATTTCAATAAGAATTGTATCTAAAATCTCACCAAAGCATATCCTATGCACATGATAATAGTTGGATGTTTCACCATATTTGGGAAGAAACAAGAGATGCACTCAAGATTAGTTGTTGCATCTTCACAATCAAACTAGGAAGAAGATGAGGCTAGAAAATTTTGAAAAGAGAGGGTAGAAATCAATCAAAATGCTAGTAGTAAAAGAAATCTGAGAGACCTTATCTATTTAGAATAATGCTTGATGTTTACGACCACTAAACAATAGAATACACAATCAAACTTTTCAAAGTTTATTAACTAATATAGTATATTTGAGTTTATTAAGAACAAGCTATCTAAACTTTTATGCAAATGTAAATCATGAGTGCGTATCTCTATGTATGTGTATGCGCATATAAATATGAAGTGGCTTGTTTCATTGGAGCAAGCACAATTTTGGCCATGCACTTCCAATAATACAAGGATCCTAGTGCTTGTAAGGGCACCTTTCCCCTTAGACTAGACTATACTTGGTTTGATTTTAATCCTTTCTATTAGTAAATTAGTTTCATCTCTCTGCAATGCACAATTTTATTGTATTTAATAATTAAAATATATTAAATTACTTCATAGTGTTCTTTTAAGAAGTAAAAGGATTTACAAATAGTATAAGTAAAAAAATAAAAATAATATATTGAAAAATAATAATTAAAATAATTCAAAAAAATAATGTCTAACTAAAATATTGTAATAAATAGAGTTTTTATTTTAAAAGAATATACTTGAAGATCAATTCACCAAATTCTTTGGAAGTAACCAAGCTAATATTTTATTTGTTAGAGCCTATAAGAATATGATATACACACACATATCATATTCATATATAAGTACATATGTTCACTCTACCTTGAGAGGAAGCTATGAAAAGCATTGCATTGCTATGAGTGTGTATATAAATATCCTCATACATGAGGCATTTTAATATTGATGTAAAGCATGGGTAGGGAAAGGGAAAAATAAAGATATCCAGAGGAGGGAAATAAAGGTAATTCCTCAAGGGATAGAATAGAGAGAAAAACACAAATCTCTACCATACAAAATCTAAAGCTACAAGAAACTGAAATTACATAGATAATCATAAACTACACCCTAAATGCTAATAGTACCAAGACATGCTATAAATAACTAATGCTAAAAGTCATAACAATATCTAGTTCCCTCTCCCTTTCTCCCTCTCCTTACTCCTCCCTCTAATCTACCCCTCACCAAAACATAACATAGAGAATAACAAGCTACACCTTTACCCTAATATTAAAGTGAAAAACAAAATACAACCTTAAAATGCCATATCAATTCCCTAAAATCAAAGAATTTCCCATGATTTCTCTGCCTCTCACTCCTCCCAACCTTCCAAATATAAACCCTAAATGCCATAAAATCCCCAACAACTATAAAAAAACCATTTGCTGTACCAATATGGAAACAAGAATCCAAATGCAAAAAAGCTCAACAAACCTTCAACATCACTTGTACTTGTTTGGGACCTAGCAATAGAGGAAGCTTTATTTTGGATCTTGCTTGTAGTTTCCCTCTCAATGTATACAACATGTGGATATTTCTCATCTAAAACAAGAAGATTTGACTAGAAATAAAGATGAAAATTGTTAATAAAACTAAGCAGTTGGGACACAAAGTTGAATAATACAAGAAAGCAAATCCGGGATAAGAAAACTAACCTTTGGAAGTTCATTTTGACGCCGGATTGATGATGTTCTCCAGCCAACCATATCTCAAATAGAAGTCAAGATAAACATAATTTTTGTACCAAAAAAAAAAAAAACACAGCCATATATATAAACTAGATGTGGTTTGACCTCAGACCTCAAAAAGGATACGATCATAATTTGCATTTGCGTATGCCACACGTCGCTTGAATGCATGTAGAGCAGATCTATATAGATTGATTAATAGGACATTATCAAATGTGTAAATATTAAGAATAAGTGTTAAGACAATTGTAGAGAATCAGAAAATTAACACTGACATGAATTTCAAGTCATCACCATCATCAACCATTCTAAGGAGAAGTGGGGGTTTTCCATCATCATTGTCAGTGAGAAAAAGATGCTTTCCTGATCTTCCAACAACAAAGTGTGCAGTCTGAGATGCTCTTTTCTCAAGAAAAGGAAGACCACAAAGAAGTGGAAGCTGCAAAACACAGACAACAAATGTCATCTATGCTAGGCACAACTCAATTTACATATACATCAAATAGATTTTAAATAAAGAACAGGAAGGCAACAAAAAACCAGTAGAAAGAAGTCTCTAAATGAGAGAAACATGGCAAACAATTTAGGATGTCTAAGGTCAGCTTTCAGGAACGTGCTGCATCATTTATGAGTTATCATGTCCAGACTCCAAACATTTCCAATTATGCAAAGCTAACTTCAAACTATGGTCTGTCGTTATTGGAAAACCATACTCCGTAAAGAAAAATTATATCATACCCACCACCTTTTATCCCATAGTAACTGTTTAGCATTCTTCCCAATGTATTTCATGTTATGATTGGGAGTTTCGGATCGAGTCATGAACAATGGACAAAAGTATCACTCAAGCTCATCAAACGGAATTTGAAACCTTAGGAATTCTTAGAGAGAGATCTAAATCTCTTAGGGTTTTGATAAAAATGTGATTTAGGTTTTATTACTCCTTTCATCCTATAAATAAGGATCAATCTTATTACATAAATAGAAAACCTATAATTTAGGCTCCTCGCAAACGGAAATAAACAACTAATGTTCTAGAAAGGAAAGAAATCAACAAAAATAAAATCGCAATCAAGAAACCTAAGGAAAAAATCCGAAAGCATCATTACCTTAAACTATTAAAGGAATATGTGGCGAGGATAAATTTCAAGGAATAAAAAGGGAAATTTCAGTTTGGGAACATCCTGGGGAAGAATTTTGACCAGTGTTGTTAAGGCGCTCGCCTAGGTGCTAAGGCGCAGCGAAGAATGAACATTAAGCCTTTAATATTATCAGGCAAAGCAATTTTACCCGGCGCTCGCCTTAATGCGCTTTTACTACACTTTGAGCTTCTAAGCTAGGCGACAAAAAGCTAACTTGAGTGAAGCGGTGAGCCAAATTTATTTCTTTTAGTTTTTTGTTTAAACTCAAATACGCCACTTAGTGGAGAGGCAACCTTTAATTTTTCTTTGAACTCAAAGACCCACTCAATGGAAAAAACTTTTTAAAACCCAGATACCCATTGAAGCCGACTTTAAATTTTTAAGCTTCTTTTTTTATTTTTCTATTTTTTAAAGAAAAACTGAATTATTAATTTCTAAGCTGACTTTAAGTTTTCTTTTTTATTTTAAAACTCAATTCTCTTTATTTTATTAACTATAAACCTACTATTCCTCAACCTTATTAGTTAAAACCAGATACAGACCCTACCAAGCAAAAAGTAAATATGTTTTTTATTCTCTATCTATTCTATTATTGCTTAATCTTTAATTCTTTTTTTCCTCTATTTTATTTTTCTATTGCAATTTCTATTTGGGTAATATGCATTTGGAGCAGAGATTGATATTTCTTTTTTTGTTTACCGTTATTATAATGGTGAAGACATGAAAATAATGTAATTTTCTTTTAACCAACAGATCAACCATAATGTAATGTAATATATATCTATATGTATATGTATGTGCCTTATTTTACTCAGGCAAGCGCTTTTTTTGCGCTTTGCACCTCAGGCTATATAAAGGACTTTGTGCCTTGAGTGCGCCTAGCGCCCTTAACAACACTAATTTTGACAATTGACAACTTCCAAAAATAGTAAACTTTTCTTCCAAATAGATGATGAGTGTGCAAATAAACATCTTGTGCTAATCTACACTAAGTTATTAAGATTTGATACTAGGCTTGTTATATGCTTGGCATCTCTTTGACTGTAACGGATTTACCTGATTGGGTTATGTGGACTCGGAAGGCCCATATTCTTAGATGGAAGGTTCTTCAAGTGAATAAGTGACCCTCATCATGCACTTGTTTTTTAACAATTAGTCTTTGTTCAATATTGAAAATATTGCAAGTCAATAACAAGTAAAACAGCATGCACATATAAAATTGAATCCAGATAACATGTAAAAGTATGCTACTTACCTGTTTATGTCCCCTTGAACCAAGATGTGGTGTTGCAAATGTTATAAAATTCATTGGTTCCAATCCAGCAATTCTATCTTTAGAATGCTGCTCAAGATCTTGCATTGAAGAATTTGTGTGCTCTCCAGTTAAAGTGCTCACAAAAGGACCTGATTGACCTAACTTTGTAGAATTCTCATAGAGCCTCCCTATCGCATATCTTGCAACAAGACCACCTAAAGAGTGAGCCACAAAAGAAATCTTCCGTACCTGAGGCCTACGTTTGACAACATCCAATACCTACATCGTGTATTAGTCCAAAAATGAAGATATTTATGATATTCTCTCCCAAAAAGTTCCCACAACTACAATTTTCAGAACAAAATTCATGGAAGTGTTACATCAATCAACACACCACAAAATAAGATGAAACTTTCATCACCAAATTACCTCTTGAGCTAACCTTTCACCCATCATATCAACACCATCAAATGTCAATTTTGAGTAGTTGCATGCACTGCCTGTACACAAACATCAAGTCAAAACCTATTACACACACACACATGCAAGGTAGAATATCCCAAATAGATGCAATACATGCAAAGATATGTTATTATCAAAATTCAGAAGAGCTTCCTTAATAATAATTTCGCTTTAACTGTGACAGAAATAGGACTTAGGAAAACAGCTGGTCTGACATATTGAGCGAAGAGAATACTGTCTAACAAAACAACTGGTTTGAGCAAAGAGAATACGGTCTAATTTGCTAAGGAACAAGCAAAAATTATTTCGCCAAACTTGTTTGATTTATTGAACTTGTACAAACTTCAGACAGGCACTATCACTGTATTATTATCACTTTTGCTTAAATTTATCCATTTTCCTTGCATTAATCTCATCTTTTCAATCAAACAGATAATATTTGAAAAGAAGGGAGAAGAGACAAGAAAAATGCACAAAAGAAACTCACGGTGCACTATTACTTTGTCAGGTAGTTTCGCCACAAACTTTTCTGCAGCAAATCTCCAATCAGCAGCACTGCAAACAAGGATAAAATTATCATGACTAGTTTATCACTTCCTTGAGTGAAGAATGCATAAATTGAATAGAAGGGAAACAATTTATTCTAGATCACAAGCTAGGGTTGTGGTTAAACAAAGAATCATTAACCAAGAAAATGCTAGTAAAGTTCAAAGACTTCACAAAATTCTTGTAAGGAACAGCTCCAGCACAATATCTTAATATATTTACCAACCCAAAAGGACCACAAATATATTTAACATTTTTTGTACATTATCGCTTTGTAATACTTAAATAAATGAAGATCATAAAAAGAATAACCAACCCCTTTGTGGAATTTCTAATATCCCCCAACAGTGCAATAAATAATGATCCTTAAATAAACATCTATCCACCCCTTCTTATGGATTTGGAGGAGCAGGTTCAATATAGGACAGATACTTATAAGATACATCTGTTCACAACCATATCAACTTTTATGAAACAATAAAATATGACAAGGATATGACAACAAAACAACACATTTTTCTTTCTTCTTTTTTTATTTTGGCTCGGCCAAAAGAAATTTTTTATTTGAATAATAGAAGAGTACAGTCCCAGAAATCTCTCCAACTGAGATTCCATAAACATGCAAATATGACTCCAAAACAGATAGAGACAGAGCAACTTTCTAAACACCTGTTTCAAACTATCATCACCCATATTAGTCCTCTCATTCCTTCAAACACCCATACACAATTCAAATATGGGCTTGTGATTCACCGCCCCTAACACCAAAAAGCCAGGTGCTCCATACAGCAATCAAAGCAGCATCTCAATAAGAAAATAACATTCTATACAATGAACATGAGAGATAACAACCAATATGAGAAAATCCCAAACCATGAAACTCTATCCAACCCATGAAAACAACAGAGAGATTTTCTGCTTTAGTCATACAAAGTTTCACCGTGCTAGAAAATCTTTGGAACCATGAACCTCGTGAAAAGGATGAAGGACAAGCTATATCAAAACAGTGCACCAAATTCTAACATAATGACCAAAATTGTCAATAGCCTGTTTGTTTCCTAAGAAGGGGGAAAACGTATATACAACTAAAATTATTCCAAAAAATTCATAAGAAGACCTAAAGTATTGTTAAAACATAAAATACCTAAGATTTTATTGACATATTTGACAAAGAGAATCTACAACCAAATCATATATAAAGAAGCATATTAATACAAATGATTTTCCTAAAAAAACGTTTATTGAACATCAAGTACATAAAATAGTTTGAAGCCTAATTATTACATATCAAAGCAAATCCAAAATCGAAGTCCTCAAGTGGAGCTACCCTAATCCGCCTAGAATAAAATACGCCCCCATATAAAATAGTTTTTTCTTTTAAGTGTTTCAATGCCAAATGGATGAAGAACTCAAGAAACTGGTATGGACAGAGATAAAGTCTTTCGCTTCTCTTGTTTCTATATTTGTGTTCCACCACTTTCACATAAGCACTAGCATCTAGCACAATCTTCAAACTCTAAACCACCATGAATATCATGGAGGAGCAAAGTACTATTGTAGACACCAACTCCACAACATCAATCAAGGTGCTCCGACACGTTGGGTGCTTTGATCATTCCCTATCTTATTCTCACCGCTCTATGTCTCTAATGACAATAGATTTTACCTTTCACGCTTCTTTTATCTTCATGCATCGTGGGTTTTCTGTCCTCCTGTATTTCGCCTAAATGGACAGTAATAAGATAAACAAATTATTTTCATTTTATCTCATGTTCCCAAGGGTCTCTAGAGGTTTATCCCTTTTAGAAGTGATAACTCCCAAGTATAAACGGAACATGTTGTGCACAAAAATAAGGATGCAAAGGGTGTTTAGGAGCAAAAGTAAGAAACCTGCATAAGGGTATACACAGAAAACCTATATACGCTTATAAATATAGTTTCAATTTAATTACTAAAAATGCCTCCTTGGTAAAATTAAAACAGTAGAAATAGCAATAGACAGAAGCGATATAGATTCTGAGCACGTTCTGTAGGCTTTAAATTTTACGCAAAGGGAGCAGGCGAGATTTGAGGCAGCTGCCCAGTCCAGAATCTTTAAACCTTAAATCATTTAAGAATCAACGTTTTGATTTTTTATTTTTTTTAAAAAAAGCAGCTTGATTTAAAATTCAAATAAATATTCTTAGAAATATTTACGTTTAGGTCAAATCAATTGGAATTGCAAGAGGTTCCATCCAATCCAAGATTTCAAAATTACTTTTGAGGTTTTTATCTGTCAAATGCAGCGCGGCTTTAGTCAGAATACAACAAAAGGGTTTCAGATTTATGAGCTTGAATAAATCAAACATAAAATTCAAAAGTTCTAAATCCAGATCCACATTTACATTATATTTGGTAGGAATGAAGGAAAATGCAAGAGAGATTCAAAAGAAAAATTAAAAAAAAAAAATCAAAACTTAAAACATTCACAAACTAAAACTAATATCCAAACCTCTACCATGTGACTGCAATCATTTGAATCTTCAAGCATATTTTTTCATCTATTTGGATCCTCAAACATCTATTTACACTCAAATGAGCCTTCAATAGGACTGACATCGATGATGGCTTTTAACATCAAAGACTTAATTTAACTAAAGAAGATGCTTAAGATATCAGTTGATGGCAATAACAAATGGACTTGGGATAATTATTTAATTTTAGTTTTTTTTTTTTTTTATATTTAAACCAACTTAAAAAAATTAAAAGGCATAAAATTAATTAATGTGAGCTAAAAAAAAGAGCGAAGAAGTAAAGTGAAATAAATTATAAAATATATAATTAATAAGAACGAAAAATAAAAAGAAAAGAAAAATGTTTATTTTTATGTAATATACAAAGGAAAATTATTAGGTGCACTGTCAATGGATTAAAAGTAGAAGTGTAATGTTGTCATGTCTTTTGAAAGAATATTTAAAAATTTATTAGTATTTAGTAAATTGGTAGTATAAATTTTTAACCACTAATTTTATTTACGAATTCTACTAAATATTTTCTCTTAAAAACATTAAAGATAAATTAAAACAAATAGGTATGATGTACTAAAACTCTGTGGAGTTAAAAAACTCCATTAACAATGGACAGAAGACTAACCCATATACAAAAGCAAATCATTTCAAATTTTTATGCTAAATATACGGAATGAGAGATAAAAGCTTAGTGGGAGATACAAGTTAAACATGCATATTTATAGGATTATGTATCTTTCGGAAGTTATTTTTCTCTTATATCATTTTTCAATTTTACCAGTTAATGAATGAAAAAGAATTCATGTTTCCATCATTCTTATTAAACACATAACAAAAAATATATTATTATCTTTTACGTTTTTTCTCTTTCAATGTTTCGTTTTTCCGAGCAACGCTTTAGTAGAAAAGAGAGAAATTAAATAAAGTCGCAAATAAAATGATTTGTTTTCCTACCACATCTAAAAGTACCAGATTTTAAGAAAGAAAAGAAAAGGCGCAGAGCTAATCCATTTTCATTCATTTCTCTACTTCTCTTGTTTCACTCCTGCGAAAGTAAATTTGAAAAGAAAACAAGGTTACTTTCGCTTTCGACTTCAGGAAATAGAAATTATTTTCGTTTTCTTTTGGTTAAAATGTTTTAAAATGATTTTTAAAAATAAAAATAAAAATATGTAAATATTAAAAAATAAAAAAATATTTTTCTTATTTTTCACTAAAAATATTTGTACAAAATGAAAATGACGAAAATGAAAAGTTAAAAATCATATTTTTATTTTACTTCTGTTAAAAAATTTAATTAAAAATAGAAAATAAAAATAGAACAATGGGTAGCCTAATTTTCCTTTCGTACCTTTTTCTTGCTTGGGTTCGTTGAAACAGGTTTCTCCGTCCAAAATTTGCTCTTGGACCCAATTAAAAAATGCGGCTGTGCGTTTTTCCTTGAAAATCGAATCTCTCTCATACGTTACTATTATTTATATATTTCAATTACATTCGCTTTTAAAATTACACCAAACATTTCGGAGATTTTAAGTTCACATTTTTTAACCACGTTTTTTTTTTTTTTTTTTTTATAAGAGGAGGAAGACTGAAGTTTTTGGCTAAAATTTCTTCACCAATTTTTCCAATTGTAACAACAAAATACCAAACTCAATATTTGTGAACTACATTACAAATTTCAAAATACGCTTATGATTGAGGTAATTACAAGTTCAAAATTTTGGTTACTTGATAGTGAATTTACACATTGATCCCTAAAAGCTTTAAATGTTGCAGTCAAAAATATATTTTATATTTATGACAATTAAATTATGCTTAAACTAATTAATGGCCTGAATTAGGAGGATATGATGCCAACAAAAAACTATTTAGAAAAACAAAAGTTTATGTCAATATATTTACTGGCAAAGCTAGCTTTATTATTATTATTATTATTATTATTATTATTATTATTATTTAAGGCAAAGCTAGCTTCAATATTACTAATCATCACTACCTTCCTTCGAAAAATGAATCATATTACCTCTCAGATTACAAAAATTACTAGTATGAGTTTAAACTTTTTTTTAACACAGTATTAGTTTAATTGAATTATTATTCTACTTAAAATTTTAATATCATATGAAATTCCTATAAAATGAAAGGTACCTTCCAATCAGGCCATTGACCATGATGACAAGATGCTCAGGCGAAACCTTGGAGGCCATGGCATCGGGATCGAAAAAGTCTTGGCCGCCACTGTCTTCTTCGACCTTGATCCGGAGTTCAGGCAGCGGCTCCTTACTCTTGAAGCAACCACCGGCCATACTCCGGACCCACGCCATCTGCATCTGCTGCACCCGCTCATACGATAGCCAGTTCAGTTTCGGCTTCCACAGCAGGAACCCTAAGTTACTGAAGCGAATGGAATGGCGGTTTGAGTTGGGGACTCGGATCCTTCCAGGGCCTAGCGTGGCGGTTGGAGGTGGTGGAGATATGGCGGCAATCATGTGGAGGAAAGAAGCATGGACAATAAAGAAAAGGAAGAACGAACTGAAGTTATTTTAGTTTTTAGGATACAAATCTTTTTAATGTTATATATTATTTTGCACAAAGAAATTCAAAAGGAGGAAGATGGAGAAAATTGCGATTTTGTTCTTTCACGGAAGATATTTTTTGAAAGGAAAGAGCAGGCTAGGGAAACGGGTTGAGATTATTGGGGGGTGGGGGAGATTCAATTCAACAGTTATATAATAATAGTAATAACTAGTATGTTTTACTAACCTTTTGTGTTGGGTTTGTTATTTGACTATATTAAAATATAGAATAAATTTTAGAAAATTAAAGATATCAGGATAAATTATTTAATTGGTCAGGTTACTAGATATGGTTTAACTGAATAAATCACTAAAAAAGAAAAAAATATTAAAAAATAGTTCAAATTTTTAACTTGATTTAATCGGTTCATACTTATTTTCAAGTCAACTGGTCTGATAGCCTGACTAGTTCAAACAATCATGACTCTATGTTTGGTTCACTAGAATGGAATAAAGCAAAATTTGAATAGGATTAATTAGGAATTGAATAGATAGATAATAGATATTATGTAGTTTAGTTAGTTGAATAGAATAAACAAATAATAGTATTACATTATTTGGTTGAATTACATGTTGATAAAGAATAAGTAAGCAATAAGTGTGAAAATAACATTACTACCCTTAAATAAATAATATTTTATTTTTATGTCAATTTTCATATAAATTTGATTTAATTATATTTTTTTTTTGTAATAATTTATATTAGTGGCCAGCTTCGCATTATTTCTAAGGAGTACTTTTAGGATAAAAAATACTTTTGAGATAAAAATATTGTTAAATTTAAGCTTTTTAAAAGTTTTTTTGGGATAAAATATTATTTGAAAAAGTACTTTTTTAGTCAAAAGTAAAAATAAAAAATTTTAGCTTTTACTTAAAAGTGTTTTTTGGTCCAAAAGCACTTTTAAGAAGTAATGTTAAATTAAGCCTTTATAAATAGAAACTATGGTTTCATTATATATTGAAACATTTTATAAGAAAAAAATAGTAAATTTTAATAATCTAACTCAAATTAATTAACCAAAATAAATTTGGAGGTGTATTGATAAATGATTTATATGCAATAAGACTTAGACTTAACATTCAAGATTTCAATACCAATTTTTGCGACACAATCAAAGTTTGAATGGCGAATCTTCAAGAATACATTAAAAAATTTATCTTTCTTTGTATATATCAATTCTGTTTAGTTTATTTGTCTGAAAAATTATAAGTTGATGTAATTTATAATTCTTTATAGTAATATTTTATAGTAAATTTTAGTAATAAAATTTTAGATTATTTAAGATGGATTTTAGTAATACAATTTCGGTTTATTTGCAAACTATCACCTAAATTATATCTTATTTTCAAATTAGTATTTAAAGTATTTTTTTCAATTACAAATTATACATAAACTATAAATTTTGTCTTACTTTATCTTCTATATATATTTTCAAGGTTAAATAAATTATCTTTTATTCTCTTGAGCAACCAATTATTCTTTTTGCTGATAAATGCCCTCTAATAACTTACACAACAACTAAAGCTTTTGCAATGATAGCATTAAAAAAATTTAATATGTACAAAGAAAATGTGTAACCTAAAAAAAAGAATTTAAAGACAAAAAGTAAAAAAAAAAAAAAAAAAAAAAAAAAAAAAAACTAAGCAAAACTAACTAGTTATAAATTAAAAATCACCTAATTAGCTATGAAGAACATTTTAAAGTTAAATTGATTCATTAAAAATTAAAACATAACTAACAAACACCACCCTATTTATCCCAAATAACCAAAGAGGACATGATAGATATAAGCAATAAAAATATTATTTTTTTCATTATCCCATTGATAATATATTTATGCAAATAGATCAAAATACAACACCAAGAAACATAAACTTCATAACATGAGCTTTCATATCCTAGTTCAGTTCATTGTTAAATTTTGTCACCAACCCAAGGAATATCAATATACAATCTTTCATCCATGCACGTTCCCTTATAATAAAATATAATGAAAATCATAGTTAGCATTCTTTACGAAGAATTACACATAAGAAAAAAAAAACTAAAAAGCAAACTTGAATTAAAGAAGTTAACAAATACCAAACAATTTTATAAACTAATCAACTCTAATGGTTCAACTCCGGGCATAATGAATCATTGCCCTTCAACTATGTTAATTTCCTACTCACTTACCATTTTCCTCTCAAAACTTTGAATCAAAATGTCAAATTTCGACTTCAACTTGTTGGGGCAACACCATTTTAGTGCAAGCTTCTCCTTAATCCAAGTAAAGATGATTACATATGTAAAAAAAAAAAAATATTGTAACATCCATAAAAATTAATAGCAAAAAATTTTAACAATAGAAAAAATTAAACGACAAATTAAAGTATTTATCCGGCATATAAAAAAATATAACTGTTTGTTTTTTTTTTACTAAAAAATGTAACTGTTAAAGAGTAATAAAAAGGATATTGAAATATTTATTAATTGATTAAAATGTAACAATGGAAAAGGAAAAAATCAAAACATTGAACCAATGATAAAAATATAAAAATAAATTATTTGTTTATAATTAACAAATTAATCAAATCATATCTACTTATTAAAAGAATGAATAAAATATATATAATTCTTTACTTGAACAATTTTAAAATTATGTTATTATATCTTTGTCATCATTTATGATTTAGAATATAAAATTATTATTATAAACTATTCAACATCTAATAATTTAAAAAAACTTATAAGAAGTTAACTAATTTTCTTGAGATATAGAAAAAGTTCATGTTAGTACTTACAAAACATTAAAATAAAAAAAATTACATGCTTGTTATAAGGTAATTAAGTGTCACACCCTCAAAATCAACGAATCCAAAAATATAAGTAAAGTATGTATATAAATTGTTTGGCGCATTGTGTAACATAATCCGCCACCTTGTTGACCTAATGGCGAGTCAAGGTATTGATGCATACTAGCGTTAAAGCATCTATCCATTGGCGGTATCTAAGGAATTAATTGTAGGATGTTTTCAAGTGAAGAAAGATTACGTCCAAGAAAGTGCACGCCTAAGAAGAGTATGCCCCAGAGTTTTGTTTGAGCACTAAGAGCCTGTCAAGTGTATGAGGAAGCTGTAAGAGACTTAATTGTCTTTAAGACCACGACGAACATGAAACACTGCCAAGACATAGTATGCTTGATTTGCATTAATACTGTTCAAGTGGATATTGTACTGGGTTTATGTAACACCCCTAACCCGTATTTGTCACCGGGACAGGGTTACGGAGCATTACCGGAGTTTTGAAAATATTTACAGATAATTCGTATCATTATTGTTCATTTTTCGATATTAACCATAATGTCCCTAAGATGGACCCTCGAGGCCTAAAATATACATTAGAATCGAGTCGGGACTAAATCAAGAACATAGAAAAATTTAAAAATTTTGTCATGTACAGGGGTCACACGACTGTGTGTGTAGGTCGTGTGGCTCACACGGCCAGGGACACACCCTTGTGTCCAGGCCGTATAACTTTCTATTTTAAAATTTTAAAGGTGCAGGGAACACTCGGCCAGGCCACACGCCGATGTGCTAGGTTGTGTGTCACACACGCTTGTGTCTCTGCCCGTATGGACGAAAATAGGCTATTCCATGACAATTTATTCATACCAAAATCAAGTCTTATACATTACAATTAACCACATACAACCAATGTACCCATAGATACCTCAAATGACAATTTATTTTCGTATCAATCTTAAACTCATATTTGCCTAGATACCAATTTCACATTTATGCATATTATATCAAATATGCTAACTAACTTCAATCATCAATATGCCAATACAATTTTATCAATCAACCATTTCAAACACATACCATGATATGGACTTTTATACATAAACACCAAAATATATTCATCACTAACCGTTCCAATGACTAGTCATAACCAATCATTTACATGTCATCATTGGCCAAATTAACTTATACATGCCATTATAATCAGAATCAAATAATCCAAAATTATCGATAGAACCAATGGATAGTATGATATATTTCTGACAAGCTTCCAACCTAATCAAGCTTTTGATTATCCCAATACTCATGAAGCTATATTCATCAATTCACAAGGTAAACAAATACACAACATTACTTATACATATTATCCCAAGTTTAGTAAAATTTTAAATATATTTAATTCTTCCAAGTTTCTTTATTTTCATTTGTATTTTTTTACTTTCCATACTTATTCCAATGCATGACACACAAGTCAAAAACATATCAGTCAACCATGGTAACAAGCTAGTGCATTTAGCCAAAGTCTTTTTCGAATTGATCACATGATAAATCGTTTCATAAGAAATTGAATAATTTAAACCTTACCACTCTTTCATGAGCACTGACGTGTTTTCACTTAAATACTTACAATTCCAATGCATCATATAAATAAACATATCACCATTCGATCAATAGCTTGCCACTTGTCTAAGTATCAAGCAACAACACTGGTTAGCGTACTTGTACACATTACATATAATTTCAACATTGATAAACTTATTTTCCCGATAGGTTACACTTGAGTTTGTTACTCATCACAACATACATAATTTCCTCGTATCAACATAATAAAGATAATCACATATTTACATGTCATAATACATATCATTCTTTTGTCATTTGTTCATAAACATATATCATTCATTTCATTATATCAATATTTCATGTACCATCATTTCCATGTATTTCAGGTATATACCAGTAATATTTCATTTCAAACTCATGTTATCTCATATCAGAACTTTGCTCGTTGGAACATTTAAATATCAATGGGTACACTTATTCCAGATCAATATCAATAATAACCATAAGTCTTTCAATATTAATCTCATATGTCACTTACCAATTTTTGTCAAATTAGAGAACGTCTTACGAATTTGAGTACATCGTTTTCTTTATGCCATAGTCCAACTATGGTCTTACACTTGTATTGCCATGGCCCAGCCATGGTCTTACTCACGTAGTGCCATATCTCAGATATGGTCTTATCATCTTCATGATGCCACAGCCCAGCTATGGTCTTACACATGCACATATACCGCCATGGTCCAACCATGGTCTTACGTTCACGATGTCATAACCCAGTTATGGTATTTTCACTGAAATGCCATAGCCTAGCTATGGTCTTACATTTACACACTTGCCATGGTCCAACCATGGTCATATTCGACAATTCATCACTTATCATTTCACTTGTCACTGAATGATCGTACTCGATCCAGCGTTCTACTCAATTTGAACATTCAAATCACTTTTCATGTACTTTCAATAGTCAAAATTCAATCAAAAACACATGAAATAATACATTATATCATTTCTAAGTTAACAAATAATCATAAAAGTTCAACCATATGAACTTACCTGGCTAAATTGCAAAAATACCACGATTTAGGGGCATTTTAGAAATTTCTATTTTCCTCGATTTTCCACCCAATCTTGATCTAAATTAATAATTTCATTCAATTTATTAATTTAGACAATAAAAAATTCATTTCCTTCAATTTGGTCATTTTTGACATTTTTACAAAATTACCCCTAAAGTTTTACTTTTATTTAATTTAGGCCCTAAGTCTAAAACATGCAAATTTGCCATTTTTAATGTAAACCAAAACTAGCTGAATATTCATATATTTTTTTCCTCATCCTCTTCACTCCATATCCTTAATGTATATATATAATTCCACTATTTACTTATATGTTCATATCAAGTTGTCCACTTGAGTCATAGTCACTAAATTATTTATATCTTGAGCTATAGAATTCTAAATTAAGATCCGCTTGATGTTTTAGAAATTATAATAAAATATATTTCTACCATAAAAATTTCAGAATTTATAGTTCAGCCAATAAGTACAGTAAAATCTTCAAATTTATCCCTATTCTGCTATTTGACAACTTCGACCTTTCTTCACTAAAAATTAATTATCTCTTAATATGGGATTTAGATGATATTTCCATTTGTTTCTCTTAAAAATAGACTCATTAATAATTTAAATATATAAATTTAAACCCATGATTATTTTTTTACAATTTTTTATGATTTTCCAAAGTCGGAACAGAGGAACCCGAAATCATTCTGACATTGTCTCATAAAATTTATTATAACTCATAATTTACAATTCAATTGCTTACACATTTTCTTCTATAAGAAACTATACTTAACAAAATTTAATTTCATATTTTATTCAACCTATAATTCAATTTCTACAATTTTTGGTGATTTTTCAAATTTAGACTATTGCTGCTGTCCAAAACTGTTTTAGTGCAAAATGTTGATTACCAAGTTTATAACACCCTTATTTCCTTTCTCTACAATATTTCCCACCACTTTCTCTTATTTCCCTTCACTAACATATCAAGAACATAGAACCTTACATACGAAAACTCTACTTTAACATCATTTACATGCTTTTTCAATAATATCAAGCTTAAAAATATATTGAAATCTTGTTATTCTTACCTTGTCATATTGATTTCAATCTTTAGCTTGATTTTCTCTCTCCTCCAGCTTCTATTTCTTGAATCTAATTTGATATTCTAGCTCCCTATGGTCTCTTTATTATTTTTCTCTCTTGGTAACCATAGAAATTCTTTTGATTTCTAGGTGAAAATGGTGAATTTTTGGTGGAAGGACCAAATTGTAAAGAAAGCAAAACTTTCTTTCTTTCTCTCTCCATAACCGTTGGAAGCCTTGAATGAAGATGAAGAATTTTTTTCATCTTCCCTTCTTTTTATATTAGCCTTAATTAAATAAAATATTCAAAAATATCTTATTAAAATATTAATAAAATAATATTTATCTAATTAATTAATTTAAAATATCATCAACATGATCATTACATTCTAGAATTCTTTCTCTTACTAATTGACCATTTTGCCCTTCATGATATTTTAAAATTCCATCCTTGAATCATCAGTTAATTTGGTAAAATTGTGATTTAGTCCCTCATAATTCTTCACATATTCAATTTGGTCCTAATTCATCCATTTTCCTTAGTTTCTAGATCATTCCACCCTTAAAATATTTACACTATTGGTCCTTCAACTTTTTTCATATTTACACTTTAACCCCTTAAATTTTGAGTATTTACTTTTCGGCAACAAAACTTTTCTCACTTTTACGATTTAGTCATTTCTTGAATTAATATATCATAATATACTTCCCAATGTTGACATATCTCAAAATTTCCCTTTTCGTCACTTTATTTCCTTTTTTTACTATATCAAGGATAATATCTTACATATCTCAAAATTTCCCTTTTTGTCACTTTATTTCCTTGTTTTACTATATCAATGATAATATCTTACTTTCTTACTGTAGAAATTTTTGGGGTATTACAGTTTAGTTGGGAGTTATTGGGATTCCGCAGCAACAAAAGTAAAGATCAAAGTAAGGAGCAGAGTAGCAAGATATACGAAAGATTGTTTGTACACTAAAACAATCGAACTAAACAAATCATTAAAACAACATAGTTGGCCACTTCTCAACAGGAGTCAATTGGATTGATTTGACCTTCCCCATGACTGGTCAATAGTAATTGGATTGATTTGACCTTCCCTATGACTGGTCAATAATAAGTTAGACTTTCGCCAGATTTTCTTTTACCTACCTTAGATTTGGTAGGGAAATCAAAGGGACCGAGAGTATATTTATGGGAAGGGGACATTTCAAATGTTTTTTCCTATCTAATTAATGTTCAAGTTCTTCTTTCTAACATCAACATCTTCTTCATCATCATCATCATCATCATCATCATCATCATTAAGATCAAACTAAAATCTCGTTTAATGAGTAGATAATTTAGCCTTCTGGTAAGTCTTACAACTTTACGCGTTACGATTATAGAAGGGAAAGGTTTTACTGGAAGGGTCTACTTGGGGGTCGCATGTAGTTGAAATGTTAGTAAGTTGTTTGTAATGGGGATTCTAATGGAAATCTTATGATCTTTTAAGTAGTTGTTGCTACTGGATTGAGAAAGGCAATCGAAACAGAAACTCCAGGTTGAAATAAAGGTCGGTATCTGGTAAGTTTCTAAGCCCGACTTCTTCACACTATATTATAATGATTCCTTGTAGGGTCGATGAGCATATCTTCTTGAGAAGCTATTGTGTGTATGTATGGTTATATGTGTAACACCCCTATACCTGGTCTGATCGTACGGACCCGGTACAAGACTATTTCGTTTGGTGCTAAAACGGTTTTGGCTAGATGCTATTTAATTTAAACATTTATACATAGTATTTTAACTTATTTAACCAAAAAATTATTAATATAAACATGTGGGGTCATTGTTGGATGTTAGATTATGTTTGGAAATGATTTTAACATTGTTTTTACTCAAAACAGGGGAAAAGTATACTAAAACAAAATGTATAGATACCTTTTAAAAAGGTATCTATACCACTAAACAAAATCAATACCAAAATAGCATTCTGGAACTCTGAAAATTCAAATTTTGATGAAGGTATCGATACCTTAGGCTTAGGTATCGATACCTAGCCTTCGATATCGATACCAATGACAAAAGCGATACCAAAATCACTTTCTGTTTTGGCAATTTTGTATTTCAAAGCCTAGGAATCGATACCTATACCCTTGGTATTGATACCTTGGGTAAATTTTGGCAAAAATCAGTTTAAAAGTTCACTAAACCCCTTGCAATATATATTAGATTCTTCTCAACACATAAAACCAATTCAAGATGTATTAAAACTACTTAAAACAACTCCAAATCGATCACAATTATCACATTAACAAACCACATTTGCAAACATACCTATAACCTCAATAAAATTATTCAATTTAATACATGCTTACACACATACTAAATTCATACACTATACCTTGCTTTAACAAAATTTAACTTACCTTTGAAAGTTACTAAACTTACCTTAACACTTTGATAATTCACCTTTGTTTACATTTCATATCTTTAGCCCATAGTAAACTTTTATAGAACATACCGGATATACGGAACAAATACAGAGGTGCATTATTATGCACTATTGAATAGAGATTGTGCTAAACGGATAGCACTAATGTGCTAATAATCGGAGAGCATGTTAAGGTCCCTTAATGGCATGCCACTAATATCCTAGTAGTTCTAAATTCCGTCTACTTAGGCATTAAAACTGAATTTCATACATTTAAATATTTTACATCAGTATTTCGGAAAAGATTTCTCATTTCTCCATATCTACAATTTAGTCCCCATTTCAAAAATCACAAATATCACATTTTTTCACATATATGCTTTTACCGCAACATCATTACTTAATGTTCAAACAAATATACCATTTCATATTCTCCACCTATAATTTTCTTTACAAATTTCATAATTTCATAATTTAATCCCTTTTTATTATCAATTTACAAATATAAATATATATTTAGTATTTCTATTCTAAGTAACTACATATTACAATATAAGCATTTAAATAAAAACAATTTAAAATCTGGTAGTACTTACAACAAAAAAAAGGTTGAGGATGTATTTTCATCTTCCTTCACTCTTTAGCCTTATCCTTTCCGTTTCCTTTAATTTTATCCTCTCTCTTCTTTTATTTCTCTTCAATTTCATATATAACATATATAATTTATAAGTTAAAACTAAAATCATATAACTTTCCTATGCTAGTTAATGAAAATAAACATGTATGACATGATAATTTCATCATCTCTTACCTTAGCTCTTTGAAAACCCAAAACCCTAACTCATAATTTTCTCTCTTTTAATCCATCTATGAAAGTGTTCTCATGAAATAATTGTTCACTAGCATTCTCTTTAGTTTTTACTAAAGAAATTTCAAAGAAAAAGGAAGGTCTAAAGCTTGAATGGTTCAACAATGGAGGAAGGACATGAAGGGAAATAAAAGAAAAATTGGATGAAAGTTGGGGGGAAAAGAAGTAACGGTTTGGGGTGAAAAAGATGATAACTTTTCATCTTTTCTCCCACTTTCTACACCATTCTACTAAAAATATCTCACATTTTTTATTAAAATGGTCAAACTGCTAATTAGTCCTTAAGCCATCCATCTTTACACTTTTACCCATCATCATTACCCCTAATAAATATCTACTTGACTAATTACCACTTTGTCCTTCCTCATCTTTCATATTTCCTAGGATGACTCATACAACACTTTGGTTAAATTTCTTCTTGATCTTTCCTTCGTTTCTACCACTACTATGTATCTCCTAACTTATTATTTTTCCTACTTTGGCCACAACAAATCCTTTATTCTTTCAATTAAGTCAATGTATTTATTTAAAATTTTCCTATCTAAGGAGTATTTTCTAATTTCTTATTGGATCTAAATACTTCCTAATTTAATACATAAAAATCCTATTTATTATATTTCAAAAAATTTTGCACTAATTCTTGACCCGATCCATCACTGTAACTAACACCGAGTTAAAACGCAAATGTTACACTATGTTCTCTGTGAAGCATTCGTATGTATGCTGTGAAGTGTATGATGCGCTACATGAATATGACAATGTGTGGTAAGCATGAATGAGAAGTTATACATTAGGAAGTATGACTTTGTTAAGATTATGAGTGAAGTCTGTGTAGATGTGTCTATTATGATTATTTGAGTGATGCATGACAATGCATGTTGGCGTTAAGGGGGTTTGAGTAGAGTGTTGGGAAAATATGTGATACAATAACTAACCCCGCATTGGTGCTTTGATGATGTTTGTCAGGACAGTAAACATGAGAAAAGGCCAGTGTGGTAATCATTGTGAAAAGACCATGGCCACAACATATTCTGTAAAGCCCTTGTGGCGAACTTTTTGTAAGCCTTTCTGGCAAACTCTCTGTAAAACCTTATTGGAGTATTATTCGGAAAGCCTCAATAGCGGAGAAATATGGGAAATGCTTGTGTAAGTTTTTTAGAAGGTCTGTATTGTAAATTTTGCAATGCCGGAATGAGGAGTTGGCATTCCACCCTTGTGGCAAGACCTGGGCATGTCTATGAGGTATTATTTGAAAGAGTTCTCGATAGTGTACCTGTTTAAGGATTCTGCCATAGTGATCTGCCATTTCGAGTAACTTGTGTATTTGAACTATTGGTGGTGCAAGTGTCTGCCAAACTTGGAATTTCTTAAGTTTTGTATTGAAGTCATCTGAGATTCTATTACTTAAGTTAAAAAGATATATTCTTCTAAGCAAGTCTGGTTGTCTGAACTGATTTGAAAATACGTATAACTGGTGTTCTGATAATTGCTAGATCCTGTAAAGGAATCCTTCAATGATATCATCCATTGGGTATCATTTTGAAAAGTGCATTCAACTACCATCCGCAAAGAAATTGTGCAATGGAATTTGAAATATAAGGTGAAGTTTGTGATTCGCCAATTGGGTGAAATGTGTAAAAGATGGTTAAATGTAAAGATTAACGCATGGTTATCTGCCAAATAGAAATCAGAAATGTATCTGCCAAGGTCTGAAAGGAAGTCCAGAATCTTAAAGTCAAGGATTTTAACAATAAAAAGGTAATGTTGGTTGAGTCTCATTATGTTCCATTGAACTTATGGGTGTTTATTTCCAATGCAAAATATTAGGTTTGGACCAATTCACTAGAGGGGATCAAGTTAGGAATGCACCAATGTGGATGGTTGTAGAGTGATATTATGCATACAAAGGGACACTTTTGAACATATGTTTTCAAATGGCGAATAGAATTACACGTCACGATTGGGTCCTATTTTAATAAAGTTTTAAGCGATATTGTATACTATCATTGAAAATCAATTGTAATCAAACCAACGTTTACCGTCAATATCTTTGACTTAGAATAAAAATAAATAGGTAAAAAGCATGTTTAGTAAAGTCTTTGCCTATTTTAAAATTTTTGTTAAGTGTTTAAGTTTGATGGCATCCCATATTCGAATCTGGTAACTCAAGTTAGGTATAAGGTGCTACATTAAGGATATAATGATATTATTCTAAAAAAGATATATTGATATTAAGTAGAAATAATTTCATTTTGATTAGTTATTTAATAATAAATTTAAAAAACAATTATAATTGTAACATACCAAACCCGGCCTAGACGTTACGGCCAAATCTGGCGATGTCACATGGAATGAGATTTGAAATCGAATTTATCAAGTTAAGACCGTTTCCATTTATTAGCTTTTATTTATCCCTCGTCAATTTCAAAATTATTTTCTCGTTAATTTGATACATTTAAAAATATATTCTGTAGCGGAAGCTTTTAAAACTGTGATATTTAAAGAAAATCGTTCGCGTTTAGGAAAAACGTTGTTTTTAATTAAACCGAGTTTTCATTGAGTTTTGCAGTTTAAAAGTCCATGAATATAGTTAAAATCCAAAATAAAGGCAAACAATCCAAAAGTCCCAAATTACATCAAAAATACCTCAAACAAAATAGGAAATAAAAACCATAAATGAATTTAAAGCAGTTCAGTAGACATGTGGTCACCGCTGAGTCCTCCGCCACACCGATCCGTCTAAGTCTGGGGATTACATGTACAAATAAAATAGAAAGGGGTGAGTTTACGTAAACTCAATGTGTAATCCCCACAGTAGACATGCATACAGTCAAACAATAGTTATCAGTCAAATGCAGCCTGGGGCCTAAGCCTATTATAGATTCAGATACAGTTTAGGCCTTAGCCTATTCAGATATAGTTTCAGATATAATTTAGGGCTTTAGCCCATCTCAGATTGTAATATCCTGAAATAGGGGTTAATTTTCATTAAATTATTTTGCATAAGTGTGGTCATTGTGGTGTTGATTGAGGTATTCTAGGTGCTAGTTATAAGCTAAGGGAAGGCCCGAGCTATAGGAGAAATTTTGTTTTTAAGTGTTAATTAAGGGGAACTAGGCTAAGGAGGCTTTAAGGGAAATTCGTAAGGGATTTATGACACAAGGGTTGGCCTGGTAAAGTGGCAGCAAGGCGCTACTTAAGGCTTGGGCAAGTGACTCCTCAAGTAGTGGGTAGAGGGCCCAGGTTCGAGTTGCGAAGGAAGCAGGAAGGAGCTTTTATTTTTGCGTTAAGAAGGCGCCTGGCGAAAGAGGGTTTAAAAGAAATTCTTGGGAGTTTATATCATAAACAGCGCCCTGGCAAAGTGGCTAGGGACGTTACCTGCAGCTTGCGTCAAGGGCTCCAGCAAGTCTCAGGTTCGAACCATGTGGGCAGCCAATGGGTGGCTTTTATTTTATTTTGCATATGACGTTAAGGGAAGGGAGAAAAGGTTGGACGGCACATGGATGAGGTTGGACGGCACATGGACTTTGGTGTATGGGATAAGGCTTGTTTTACTTCTTTTATTCTGGCATGGGACTTTGTAAAGGTAGGGATAAGCTTTGGGATTTTTTTTAAAATTGGGCTAGAGTAAGGATAGTTGCTTTTATTTATTCTATTTATCTTAAATGGGTTGGTATGGGATAAGGGTGGTTTTAATTTATTTATTTTAATTAGTAAAGAGATAATACAGGAAATTGCTAAGGGATGTGATGAATTTTTTTATTTTTATTATTTTATTAAGGTGATAAGAGAATTAGGTGGAGATTAGTGAGGGAAGGATGAAGTGGCCGAATATGGGTCTCTTTGGGGGGTTGGTATATTCAGCCATGAAGAGGAAATAAGTGCCGAAATTTGTTTATTTCTTCTCTAGTCTCCTTTGCCGAATTTCTCAACTGAAGAGAAGTCTTTCTTTCGAATTTTCTTGTCATATTGGTATTGTGCCGAAAGTTTGCACCCTATTTTCCTTTGTCAAAAGCCGAAAGGTAGAACCATTGTGCATTTATTTTCTTTTAATTTATCTTTGCTTAAACCGAAACCCCTCCACCATTATTCTTCATTATCGATTCATTTGATGAGCCATAGCCGAATCTTTATTTGAATCTCCTCATCACTTCTTTTCGCCTCTTGTTCTCATTTAAATCGAAAGTTAAGAGCCTAACTCCTTTTCTCCTCTATGGACGAATATAGGAAGGTGATCTCGGGAATTGATCGTTGGTGGTAAATACTTCTGTTAGTAATCAGTTTCATCTTCTTTTCATGGATGTGCCAAAATCAAGTGTTTAAGCCTTGGTTTTAGGCATGGCCGAATGTCCATTAAGCCTTAATATAGGTTCTTTTGGTGTTTAGTTGAAGGAAGGAAGCGCTAAGGAGTAACTTTCGGGTTTTACGAGATCAAGGTAAGTGTCATGTTGAATGCGGCCGAGGGCCACTTTCCTTAGATTATTGTTTAAGCCGATTCTAATAAGTTGTTAAGCAGGGATATTGGTAACTTTAACAGCAAGCAGTATTCGGGATATAGTTGGGTAAGGTAAGTGGTTGTATTATTCGGCCTTAGGCCATATTTGTTTGCTAATGAATAACCGATTTTGGTTATGGTGATTTAAGGGCAAATAGACAGGAATAAAGAGTTTCGGGATCCTAGATTGTGCTAGATCCATATAGATCGGGTTTTTGCTGAATAATCAGGTGCGTAATTATCGCACTATTCTCCTGTTATTTGTATGTTGTTATGTATGTATGTCTATGATGTGTATGTTAGCCGGAAATAATGGCTAAGATGGTGGATACCCGTAGTGGGTAATCAATTAATCAGGTCAGTGCTCTATTTTGCCTATGATATATGTGTGATATTTGTGGTGAGTATGTGATGAATATTTACTCTAAATGTTAATCTGACATGATACACATATATGCATGGGACTTAGGATATAAATATTGAAGGAAAGCGTGTACATATTTATGTACGTGGTCTGATGTTAGCCTTGTGCTACATTAGCGCTTGATGTTAGCTATGTGCTTCATCAAGGGAGGTGTTGGCTAGGTGCCCATCTCGGCGGTTGATAGCTGTGTGCATCACCGTAGACTAATTGATATGTGTGATCACTTATGTGATCGGTGGCTTAGCAGCAAGTCTGCCGAGGTAAGATATATGGGATCACTTGGTTGATCGATGGATTAGCCACGGCCTTGAGCAGCAGGTCTGCTAAGGTAGGGGTAACGGATGGACACTAGGTGGGGCAGGGCTTCATAATTGCATGATTTTGTATGTGGACTGTGTGGATATGGGCCAAGCCCATATGTGTGGAGACATGTGAAATAACTATGCACTGAGTCCGTATAACTCACCCAAATTTTTACCAACATCGCAGGTGACATGTGAATCTTGGACCGGGTTGGAGTGGATACAAAGGTGGCCATGCAGAAGCGGATTTTCATGCAGAAAGATATTTTAATTTATTAAGTATTTATATTTTCAGTATTTTGATTAAGTGTTTATTGTAATAAGGCCCATTAAAGTATTTAAGTATTTTTATTAAGTACCTTTATTATTTATTTTTAAGATGGATTGATAACTGAATTATGATTTGGAAATGAGTTATTTTCAGCAACTTACATTTTGAAATATTTATTAAAGTTTTTAAATCCGGAAATGTGTGGCAATATTATTTTACTTAGAATTTTAAATAGACAAGGAGTTTATAAAAGTCAACAAAATTTTATATTTTCACCTTTAAGTCAAAATATTTTCAAACGTTTTTCCGCAGTGACATACCAAATCCGGTCAAGACTCGTGGGTCGGGTTAGGGGTGTTACAGTTTGGTATCAGAGCCCGGTTCAAAACTCGGCTTTGAGGTTTTGGGTCCGAAAACAGTTTTCAAAAAAAATGGGCTTTGCAAAGATATGGACTTTTATGAAAATTTTCAGGTTATTCTAGCATGGCACCTGTATCTCCGACCCGAAGTCCACCAGGTAAGTGCTTCTAATTACCGAAGTGAATTGAATATGTGAATTTGATGGGCAAGGTGGGCTCGTAGATTAGAAGATTAGGGCTATTGAACCCTAGGACTTGTCTACTCAAACACAAGTACATAAGACTTAAGGACCATTAAACAAACCTATGATTAAGTCACCGAGTTAAGGTGTGGCAACTGTTGTGCGCATGTCTAGTAGTGGATTCAGTAAGAGCTTGGTATTTAAGTAGTACTAGTGACTCACCTCCTCTTTACTCGAATCCTACCTGGTGCGTAGTAACCATTCACCCTAACCAAGAGGACTTAGTCATCGGCTAAACTCGATAATTAAAACCCGAAAGGGACTAGCCATAGTTTTATAAAACCCTCGTTTAAAAAAAAAAATCAACAAGTTGCCCTTTTAAATTGAGAAACTTATTTTTGAAAATTTTCTAAAAATTCCCAATTTACAAAATTACTAAAATGCCCTTGGTTTTTAAAATTACCGTACTACCCCCGATTTCAGTAAAATTTTCTTACTTTGCAAAAGTATCCACAATACCCTAACTTTTGAAAATTCAAGATACCTTGATTTGGAAAATTATTGAATTACCCCTAGCTTGCAAAATTACCAAAATGACCCCGATTTCTGAAATTTCTGCAACACCGCTGATTTGGAAAACAAATTTTCAAGATAACCCCGAGGTTTTGTAAATTTTGAAATAACCTTTGATTTGTAAAGATTTTGGAATTGACCCTGAATTATCACCAAAATACCTCTATAGGACGAATGACAAAATTACCCCTGGGTTGGGAAAGGGCTGAAATGGCCATGGAAGTGTAGTGAATGATGTTGTTGATGAATGAATGTGTCTCTATCGAGATGGATGAATGTGATTCTCTGAGCTAGAATAGTGAACTTGAACTAGAAACTTTGGTTGATCGAAAGAACAACTTCTGAAAACTTCGTTTCATAAAATTGTTCGCGGATAATCAGTGGAACAAAAGTACTAATGCATAAAACTTTTAATCAGATTAAAGCGCGATCGTAGAAATAAGCTCTAGGAGACGTGGTCGTCGTGGACGCGGTAGAGGTAGAATGGCCGTATCGGAACCCGTTAGATCGGGTCAAGGGTCTGAGAATGAGGTACCACCACCCCCAGCTTTTGGTGAGGAGCAGCAAGATCAGACTGGGGATGATGCTGTATCACAGGCGGTGCTGCGAGTTCTTGAGATGGTGGCTGGAACAGGTGGAAATATGAGAGCTAGGAAGTCTGTACCCGAGCGACTCCGAGCCAATGGAGCGGAGGTGTTCCGTGGTGTGTCGGGTGTGGCACCCAGTACGGCTGAGTATTGGTTGAAGGCGACCGAGCGAATTATGGATGAGCTCGATTTAACCGCTGAGGAGAAAGTGAAAGGAATGGTGGCGCTACTTCGCGACGAGGCATATCAATGGTGGCTCACCGTTCGGGATAGTGCTACGGCTGAGGAACTCACTTGGGATTATGTTAAGGCGGCATACCAGAAGAAGTATGTTGGTACTCATTACATTGATACATAGAGGAAGGCATTTCTGGGGCTGGTTCAAGGGAACAAGTCCGTGGCAGAATACGAGGCTAAATTCCTAAGGTTAAGCCGATATGCTCGAGGAGTAGTTGCGACAGAGCATGAACGATGTGTCCGGTTTGAGGACGGATTAAGGGACGACCTAAGATTGTTGATAGCTCCACATCAGGAGCGGAGGTTCGCTGTGTCAGTAGAGAAGGCTAAGGTAGCTGAAGGGATTAAGGGCTCTGTGAGGCAGAATAGAGATAAGGATAGGAATCGAGATAGGAGAAGTTTTGGACCGTCGGAAACGTCTGAGAGTCTTCAGAAAAGACCTAGGATTGAGAATTCTGCTCGTGTTACTAAGCCAGCTATTGGAAACCCGGACTGTCCGTGTGCTCAGTGTGGAAGGTATCATGTTGGCGAGTGCTGGAACCAGGATCGAGAATGTTTTAGATGTAAGTCTAAGTCTCATTTGATTAAAGACTGTCCCCAGGATCCGAATAGGGCTCAGACAGTAGGCTAAGGTTATGAGTAGCCGGGCAGGAATGGTCAGCAAGCGATGAGGGGTCGTGGTCCGAACCATGGAGGAAATGGTTCTGGCAGAGGTCGTGGAACACCAAGTGGAGGTGCTGAAGGTTCAGATGCAAGGTAGCCAAGGTTGGTTTGTGCAGTCGACCGTCGCGAGGAGAGTGATGTGCCACATGTGACAACGGGTAAGTTTCTTGTTTCCGGAGTGCCTTTATTGCCTTGTTCGTTGTAAAGTCAGTTCGTTCTTATGTTGCTAGTGATGTGTATGGAACCTTGATTGTGAACTTAGAGAATGTGCCTAGAAAGTATGATAGTTCTTTAAGATCAGAGTGCGCAGCAGTAGCGTAGTGTGGTGAGCTAGGATGTACGACTGTTCGTTAGTAAGTAATTTCGAGGACGAAATTATTTTTAAGGAGGGTAGAATTGTAATATCCTGAAATAGGGGTTAATTTTCATTAAATTATTTTGCATAAGTGTGGTCATTGTGGTGTTGATTGAGGTATTCTAGGTGCTAGTTATAAGCTAAGGGAAGGTCCGAGCTATAGGAGAAATTTTGTTTTTAAGTGTTAATTAAGGGGAACTAGGCTAAGGAGGCTTTAAGGGAAATTCGTAAGGGATTTATGACACAAGGGTTGGCCTGGTAAAGTGGCAGCAAGGCGCTACTTAAGGCTTGGGAAAGTGACGCCTCAAGCAGTGGGTAGAGGGCTGTGTTCGAGCGAAGAAGAAGGGGAAGGAGCTTTATTTTTTGCGTTAAGAAAGCGCTCAGCGAAAGAGGGTTTAAAAGAAATTCTGGGGAGTTTATATCACAAACAGCGCCTTGGCAAAGTGGCTAGGGACGTTACCTGCAGCTTGCGTCAAGGGCTCCAGTAAGTCTCAGGTTCGAACGATGTGGGCAGTAAATGGGTGGCTTTTATTTTATTTTGCATATGACGTTAAGGGAAGGAGAAAAGGTTGGACGGCACATGGATGAGGTTGGACAGCACATGGACTTTGGTGTATGGGATAAGGCTTGTTTTACTTCTTTTATTCTGGCATGGGACTTTGTAAAGGTAGGGATAAGCTTTGGGATTTCTTTTAAAATTGGGCTAGAGTAAGGATAGTTGCTTTTATTTATTCTATTTATCTTAAGTGGGTTGGTATGGGATAAGGGTGGTTTTAATTTATTTATTTTAATTAGTAAAGAGATAATACAGGAAATTGCTAAGGGATGTGATGAATTATTTTATTTTCATTATTTTATTAAGGTGATAAGAGAATTAGGTGGAGATTAGTGAGGGAAGGATGAAGTGGCCGAATATGGGTCTCTTTGGGGGGTTGGTATATTCAGCCATGAAGAAGAAATAAGTGCCGAAATTTGTTTATTTCTTCTCTAGTCTCCTTTGCCGAATTTCTCAACTGAAGAGAAGTCTTTCTTTCGAATTTTCTTGTCATATTGGTATTGTGCCGAAAGTTTGCACCCTATTTTCCTTTGTCAAAAGCCGAAAGGTAGAACCATTGTGCATTTATTTTCTTTTAATTTATCTTTGCTTAAACCGAAACCCCTCCACTATTATTCTTCATTATCGACTTCCTTTGATGAGCCATAGCCGAATCTTTATTTGAATCTCCTCATCACTTCTTTTCGCCTCTTGTTCTCATTTAAACCGAAAGTTAAGAGCCTAACTCCTTTTCTCCTCTATGGCCGAATATAGGAAGGTGATCTCGGGAATTGGTCATTGGTGGTAAGTACTTCTATTAGTAATCGGTTTCATCTTCTTTTCATGGATGTGCTAAAATCAAGTGTTTAAGCCTTGGTTTTAGGCATGGCCGAATGTCCATTAAGCCTTAATATAGGTTCTTTTGGTGTTTAGTTGAAGGAAGGAAGCGCTAAGGAGTAACTTTCGGGTTTTGCGAGATCAAGGTAAGTGTCATGTTGAATGCGGCCAAGGGCCACTTTCCTTAGATTATTGTTTAAGCCGATTCTAATAAGTTGTTAAGCAGGGATATTGGTAACTTTAGGAGCAAGCAGTATTCGGGATATAGTTGGGTAAGGTACGTGGTTGTATTATTCGGCCTTAGGCCATATTTGTTTGCTAGTGAATAACCGATTTTGGTTATGGTGATTTAAGGGCAAATAGACAGGAATAAAGAGTTTCGGGATCCTAGATAATGCTAGATCCGTATAGATCGGGTTTTCGCTGAATAATCAGGTGCGTAGTTATCACACTATTCTCCTGTTATTTGTATGCTGTTATGTATGTATGTCTATGATGTGTATGTTAGCCGGAAATAATGGCAAAGATGGTGGATACCCGTAGTGGGTAATCAATTAATCAGGTCAGTGCTCTATTTTGCCTATGATATATGTGTGATATTTGTGGTGAGCATGTGATAAATTTTTACTCTAAATGTTAATCTGACATGATACACATATATGCATTGGACTTGGGATATAAATATTGAAGGAAAGGGTGTACATATTTATGTACGTGGTCTGATGTTAGCCTTGTGCTACATTAGCGCTTGATGTTAGCTATGTGCTTCATCAAGGGAGGTGTTGGCTAGGTGCCCATCTCGGTGGTTGATAGCTGTGTGCATCATCGTGGACTAATTGATATGTATGATCACTTATGTGATCGGTGGCTTAGCCACGGCCTGGAGCAGCAAGTCTGCCGAGGTAAGATATGTGGGATCACTTAGTTGATCGGTGGATTAGCCACGGCCTTGAGTAGTAGGTCTGCTAAGGTAGGGGTAACGGATGGACACTAGGTGGGGCAGGGCTTCATAATTGCATGATTTTGTATGTGGACTGTGTGGATATGGGCCAAGCCCATATGTGTGGAGACATGTGAAATAACTATGCACTGAGTCCGTATAACTCACCCAAAATTTTAACCAACATCGCAGGTGACATGTGAATCTTGGACCGGGTTGGAGTGGATACAAAGGTGGCCATGCAGATGCGGATTTTCATGTAGAAAGATATTTTAATTTATTAAGTATTTATATTTTCAGTATTTTGATTAAGTGTTTATTGTAATAAGGCCCATTAAAGTATTTAAGTATTTTTATTAAGTACCTTTATTATTTATTTTTAAGATGGATTGATATCTGAATTATGATTTGGAAATGAGTTATTTTCAGCAACTTATATTTTGAAATATTTATTAAAGTTTTTAAATTCGGAAATGTGTGGCAATATTATTTTACTTAGAATTTTAAATAGACAAGGAGTTTATAAAATTCAACAAAATTTTATGTTTTCACCTTTAAGTCAAAATATTTTCAAACGTTTTTCTGCAGTGACATACCATATCCGGTCAAGACTCGTGGGCCGGGTTAGGGGTGTTACACAGATATAGTATGCACACAGTAACAGAAATTAGTATCCTACCCACTAGTCTCTACACACCATCTCCAACCATCTTTACACACCATGTGGGGTTTAAAACACCCACCCAGCCCTACACATCAAGTCGTATCGAATGCGGCTATAATAACTCAAATTTCAGTGATATTAGAAATAGTGGTTCGAGGCCATCAAATCTTACAAATGAACTTGTAGATTGTATTATTTAATATTTACGAGCCAAATGTAGCTTTTAAAATATTTTTGAAATAGTAAATTGTGCTTTATAAAGATTTATTTGGTCAAGAAATCGAGAAAAAGAGGTATCGAGATCTCGGTGTTATAAACCGAGTCATAAATATTTTTATGAATATTTACGGAATGTCAATAAGGTAGTACAAAAAATTTCATTAGAAAATTTTGACGTTTGGGTAGTTAATTAAATAAAAAGGACTAAATTGAAAAAGGTATAAAAGTTGCTAGAAGGATTAAATAGCTTAATTGTCAAATGAGGAAGGACCTAAAGTGTAAATAAGCGCAAAGGAGATATTTTGGGCGGCAATAGTTGAGAAAAATCAGGAAATGGGTGAAATAAGGGTAAAATTGGAAATTACCAAAATTAGTTAAATAAATATGGGACCAAATTGGAATATCTAGAATTCTCTTCATTTCTCTTCATTTTCTTCAGCTGAAAAACAGCCGTGGGAGAGAGTTCAAGCTGGTTTTCATACTCAAGTTTCATGTAAGTTTAATTCTTGCTTTCTCCTTGAAATTTTTATGTTTTTGGACTTCTACAATTTGGTCTAACTTATTAATTCATTAGTTTTTGATTCTATGGCTAATTTTTAAAGTTGATGTGGATTAGTGCTGGAATAATATGATGAATAAATATTGAATTGAAGCTTTAATTTTGTTATATGATGATTTTATCAAGTAAAACTGATGGAAATTGGTTTTAGGACCTAATTGTGGAAGAGTTGAAATTAAGGCCTAGAGTTAAAATTCTGATTTTCAAAGGTTATGAAGTAGTTTAAATTGATAGAGAATAGTATTAAATGAGAAAATTAGCTCAATTGAGGGGTTAATTGAGAAAGGATTGAATTGTATGAAATGTGGAATTTGGGACAAAATAGAAATCAACATGTTATACTAAAGCAGTTTTGGACAGCAGCAGTTGTCTAACTTTGAAAAATCACAAAAATAGTATAAATTGAATTAGAAGTTTATGAGATATAGAATTAAAGCTTGTTGAGTCTATTTTCATATAAAAAGAAACATAGCAAGAAAAGGAAGTCTACATTTTGAGATATTTAAACTTTTGTAAGACTGGTTTAGAATAACTTCGTGATCCCCTATTCTTAATTTAGAAAATCACTAAAAATTGTAAAAAAAAATAATTATGAGTTATAATTTATATGTTTGTATTCCTTAGTGAGCCTATTTTCATTAGAAATAATCGGAAACACTATATGAAAATCGTACTATGAGATAATTGATTTTTAGTGAAGAGAGGTCAGAGCTGTGGGACTGTGTAACAGGGGAGAACTTAACTAATAAACTATACTAATTGGCCACACCCAAAATTCTGGAAAAATAATAGTAAGAGGATATGTGAATCTAGTTTCAAATAAAATTAACGGATCTTAATTTGGAGTTCTGTAGCTCAAGATAAAAATAATTTAGTGACTATGACACGGATGGACAGCTTGAATATTCACATAAGCAAATAGTGAAAATTATAGGTAATGTTACTTACAAGTGTGTTGTTTATACTAAGGATGTGGATGGAGAGGAGGAGGAGGAAAAATAATATATGAACGACTTGTGTATAAATTGATTATATGCTCGATTATATTTGATAAATGTTGAATTAGAAATGATATAATGTTTTATTTGGAATAGTTATTATGAAATTATGATTATCGTTATAATACAAAAATTAAACTTGTGAGTTTATATGGCTAAATTTTAGTAATCATTTGTTAATCTTATGAACTTCATGATGTGTTATTTCATATGTACTGATGATAAAATCGTGAAAAATGTAAAAGCATGAAAATTGAATAAATGATAAAATTGAGCACTTCAGTTTAATGACAAGATGAATTGACGAAAAAGACCATGGTTGAACCATGGCAACAAGTGATAAGTGATAGCTTCGGCTACACTTATCTGATCAAGGACAAGTGAAAGCAATAAGTGATAGCTTTGGCTACACTTATCTGATCAAGGACAAGTGAAAGTGAAAAGTGGTAGCTCCGGTTACCTGATCAGTGAAAAGTGAAAAGTGGTAGCTCCGGCTACCTGATCAGTGAAAAGTGGTAGCTCCGGCTACCTGATCAGTGAATAGTGGTAGCTTCGGCTACAAGTGACAAGTGATTTTTATGTAAGACCATATCTGAGATATGACATCGGTGTGATACGTGTTTAAGATGTAAGACCATAGCTGGGCTATGGCATTCTAGTGAAAAGTGATGAATTGACGGATAAGTCCATGGTTTCACCATGGCATAATGACTGAAGATGTAAGACCATGGCTGAGCTATGGCATTCTAGTGAAAAGACCATAGCTATGTTATGGCATCAGTGATTATCAGTGAAATTCAATGCATAATGGTGCAGAATAATTCCGTAAGACGTTCACTAATTTGACGAAGTTGGTAAGTGTTACATAGAATTATGTGATATAAGGAAGTATGAGTTGATGAGACATGAACATAGAACTTGGTTGATGAATGAGTTCATTTGTGATTATATATTTGTACACCCTTGAGTGTATTATCCGTATGAATTGGTATTCCAAATGAGTTAATGAGAAGCGTTCTAATATGACATAATCTAAATTCGAAATGAAATATTATGATAACGTACTTGGAATACATTGGTATGTCTTGTATATGTTATTTGAGTTCATAATATGGAAAGTAAATGTATGTGAAAATACGAGGTGATGATACCTGTACATGGAAGTTATTGGTGGATACGTACCTCCTAACAGATTTTAGTGAACATTGAAATTGGGCTCAATAAGTGATTTGTCAATTTAAATTGTGATTGGCAGGAAGAGTTGGCGAATTGCATGTTTATGAATTGTTACATGTATTTGTCAAAATACAAGGAAATAATGGTAATTGATACATGGAAATATGAGACTATAATATATAAAAACATGGAATATGTTTGATAAATGTGTTCATTCATAATTATAGAATTGTGCATCTCAAGTGCACTATATATGTAAAGATGATGTTTCAAATAATTTGATAAGTAAAACTCAAATATGAAATAGTTTGAAACCGAAATAATTTGTTATAAAAATATATATGAAATACAGATGTGTGATTGTTATATGTTATATGAATACATAGTGTGAAAAAGTATAAGTACAAGAGAAATTTAATGAGAATTGAGCTCATATACGTTTCTTGTTATTTATATGAAGTGTACGACTAACAAATGGTATTAAGTATAAGACTCAGTTGAATATCTTAAATTGGTTTTTTTATGTATTAAATATGGATGAAGAATAAGGATCGAATGAGTGAGAAATATGACTTGAAAAATAGCCTAATTTGTGAAAATTAACTTTACCACACGGCCTAGCAGCACGGGCGTGTACTAAGGCCGTGTGACCCAATTTCTTTCTTAGATGCAAGTCAGAGAGTTATACACCCCAGAGGCACGGCCATGTGAGCCACACGGGTGTGGGATCCTTGTAAATGAGATAAACTTAGGGATTTTGCAAAAAATTTCATACGATTCTGATTTAGTCCCGACCCAATCCCAATGCATGATCAAGGGTCCGTTAAAGGAACTTTTATAATCAATTTTGATATTTAAGCGATAAATGGTTTAAATCATTTGTAAGTGTTTCGTGCTCCTCGGTAATGCCTCGTACCCTGTTCCAGCGTCGAATACGGGTAAGGGGTGTTACAGCGGCACATTTCAGTAATATTGCAGCTGAGCTGCCAAATAATAGGCATGAAAGCCTTTCAGTACACTTCCTCCAATAATCAATCATCCCACCCCAATGCGGGTGCAACTAAACATGCTCAATACAGACATATAGAAATACATGCTTACATGCTAAAATCCAGCTATCAATCATACATACGGATCAGTAAACATGCATAAATTTAACATGCTCAATACATACATTATATAATCAGATCACACGATTTAGGGTCTAAGTAGCGCTTATCGACCCTACAGTAGGTTCACAGTCGACTTGGGCGACCCGTGCAACCCTAAGAAACATTTTAGCTAAATGGGCTTACATGCCCATGTGGTTTGCTCGTGTGGGCCCACACGCCCGTGTGGCTTACATGCCTAGATTGGCCTTGCCCGTGTGGATCACACAACCTGGCCCAGATATCACACGCCCGTGTGGCCCATACGCCCAGTTCGGTCTAGCCCGTGTGGCCCACACGGCCACACCCCCGCCATCATACGTCCGTGTACGCACGGCTTGGCCTTCGTCGATCACACGACCGTGTTATCGCACACGACCTGCCACACGGGTGACCACACGCCCGTGTGGCATCGATACTGGCCTTTTTCAGCTTTTGCCAAAAGCTCGATTTTTATGTTTCGGGTACACACCTGGTATCGATTCGCTGTAAATACCACTCCCGGGACCTTCAAAACTAAAACATAGTGTTCAAATACCCAATTAGCAATCAATCAGGAAAAGATACCAAATCTTGAATTAACGCACAACACTTACCGACGACTAGCACAAATAATAACACAGTTCACTCATCAAAACGCGTTTCTTTCTTCACCACCTTCACCTATACCAGAAATACTGCAGGAATCAACCTCTAATCGTCAAAATCACATTACAAAGGACGGTAAACCAAACAGTTACTGAAAATCAAAATGGAATTGACCCCCTTACCTAAACCCCACGGCAAGCACCAGACCACGAAAATAGCATGAAGAACAAAAGGGAATTCCACCGATTGCCAAAATGAAAAGCAAAGGCAAGGTTCACGTTAGAGAAAGCAAAAGAAAAATAGCCAAAAAGTTTGGCATCAGATTCTTCTTTGGATGAAAGAGAAAATTTGAACAGAGGAAAATAATCCCCAAAAATCTCTACAATCCCTTAATTTACTCCCCCTAATCCCACTAACCTACAACCACTCCAGAATCCCCACTCATCCGAAATTCTTGTCCATCACTGCGCAAAAGTAACACCTATGCTAAAGCAAGGATTCAAACTTCAGACTTCCAACACACCCACACACATCTTAATCACCAGACCAGCAGACCCATTCTGTTATATACTTATAAACAATTAAACTTAAATCCTTTGAGCAAGGTTAAGATTTTATTCAGAAAAAGACAAAAATTCACCCAAGATAAGGCTTGAACTTAGGACCTCCCACACACACCTAGAACACTTAACTACTGAAGTAGATAGATATTTGTGTTACATTATAACAGAAACAAAAATAAAAATATTGGGACGTTGCAATAATTCTAATAAAATAATTATTATGTTTACATACCTATTTTAAGTTTATTTATTTCATAAAGTCCCTCAAGAGGTGGTTTTATATAATAAGTGAAAATTATTAATTTTTAAGAAAAATGAAAAGTCTAACATGATATTATATAACAATAATTGCATTTTGATATTATATAAAAATAATTATAATTCTAATGAAAAACTTATTATATAAAAGTGAAATATTCATTTTTACTCTTAAATTTAAGTTTACTCCATAAAATTCCTTTAAGAGGTGGTTTTATATAATATATAAATATTATTATTTTTTAAAGACAAAGAAAAGGTCTAGCATTATATTATATAAAAATAATTTCATTTTGATTAGCGAGTTAATAATAATTTAAAATATTATTATATTTTAATTCTCATAATGCCCTTATTCATAACAAAAAAGTGTTGAAAATTTATCTATTTTGCCCCTATTAATTCTTAATGACTGCAAATTACTGCAATACCCCTATTTATTTCTAATGGCTCCCTTAAAAGCTCGTTTTATAATATATATATATATAAAGTTCAAGTAATGAAAATATCCAATTTACCTTTAAGTTAAATAACAATATTTTAATTATAGAAATTTGATTTTTTAATTAATATATTTAAATATTAATTTTAGAAAATAATATTAAAACATATTTAATGACTGATACTAAAAATACTATACATTTTGATTATATAAGATGATACTTTATAAATGTTTATTTATAAAAACATAAATCTATTTTTATTTTTATTATTTTTATATTTGCCACTTTTTTTTTTAATGTTCTTCATCAAATTGTAGAAAAACCCATAAACATCCCCATAAGCCTACATTCTTGATCGATCGTAGCGCATTTGTGGCTATCGTAATGTTCCGCCTCATTGTTGTTAACTCAAACCCGTAAATCATCGCTTTGAGCCCCATAAGCCCTCATCATCTTGATCGACATTTGTGGCTATCGTAATGTTCCGCCTGCTGTTGTTAACTCAAACCCAGAAATCATCGCCTGAGCTTTCTCTCTCTCTCTCTCCTCTTCTCATATTTTTCTCTTTTTTTTTTTTAGAAAAAAACCCAAATTTTGCAAATTCTGTAAAATATCTCATAATTTCAAACTCTTTTTTCTTCTACCCAAACGTCTGTATTTTCTTATATGTTGTTCGGCATGGTTATCTTAACCACCACTCTAAATTGGAAACACAACTATTTGGTCAGAAATCTTAGAGAAGGATTTTCTCTTTTGAATTTGGTTAGCAAAATTATTTCTCTTTTCATTTGTTTCAACAAATCTTTTATTTATGGATATTCTTGGGGTAAAAAGAAGAGTTGGTTCTATTCGGCTATTCAGACCTCCCACCAATGCGTATTACTGTGTTTTATGGAATAAGGTTTGAATGCCGAACTGTCCTGTTCTTTATTCAGTGAAGCAAACAATGAAATGATTGTGCTGCATGGAATAAACGCGCAATGAAATTAAGATTCCGCATAATCAAATATAGTTCACTGTAGTAGGATAAGATTATAATTGAATAAAATTGTCAGCAGTAATTTAATTGTTTAGTTGATTGGAATGGAATAGAGTTATAATAATATTTTTGTGTTTGATTAAATGGAATAAACATTTTAATAGTATAAGGAAAAATGCTTAAATGACCAAAATACTCTTAGCAGAATTTTTTTAGGTAGACGACTATTGTTATTGTTATTAAATTTTAATAAAAATTATTATTAAATATATTTTATTAAAAAATAATTTAATCATATTTTAACATAATTATTATTAAATATAATTTAATAAAATAATATATAATTTAACAACATTCTTAATATAGTTATTATTAGATAAATTAAAAAAATCATAATATATAATATTATAAAAATAATATATAACATACTTTATTATTTTTAAACTGTAATACATATTTAATATACTAAAATATCATTAGTGAAACAAATAATTTAATTATTCTACAATAAAAAAAATATTAGAAGTAATAAATAGCTTGAGAATTATGTTTCACTTCCAAACATAATATTCATATATTAACAAAAAGTTACATGATTTCATTAGCTTATATGTCATAATCCATACGTTAAATTTTACAACATCAAAAAGTTACAACATTGTAATGACATTATATCATGTAATTATACCATCTAAATATTACAAACACAAAAAGTTACCAAAATATCATCAACACAACCATGATTTTAATGGTTAGCAAGGAATCTTCTGACTCATTCTAATCGCATAGAAGAAGGTAAACTAAAGAAAATGAGTATTTGCATTGGATAGTCTGGAATTTTGCTCAATGCGCGATAGCGCTCATCCTCAATTAAACCTTCTACTCCACATAATATTGGATATATTTTTAGAGCACTTTCTTGAATGGTCATTTATGACTTTTGTTGAATTAGCACTTCAGAGGCAATACTCCTACTGATTTTAAGGCCAACAGTCCGTATGTTTTTCACCAATAAAGTGGTAGCATCAGTAAATGAAGTAGAAGAAATATAATCACTTGCATCAAAAATATTTTTTTCTTCTTTGAAAATGTGCAATCGTCTTGGTTTCTAGGTGGTTGCAGTTGTGTAGCTGAAAGATCCATGTCATCAAAAGAAACATCAGCTTCGCATCCATAGAAATCGTTTCTTTCTTCATGAGTATTTGTAGTAGCTACATCCTCAGCATCTATTTCTTCAATAATATCAGCGGCTGTTTGAGCATCTTTCTCAATTCTCGATCTTTTGTATAGATGGCAGTAAGTTGGTCATAATAAGGGAAACTACGATGTTTGAATTGAACGGCTTTTTTATGACTCTATAAAAAATGAGGAATCTATAATAGATATAAGTTTGGTCAAAACATGATAATAAAGATTTGAAATAATTCTTACATTTATATATGAATTCCACATAACATCTTTAGCAACAACAAGTTGTCTATGCTCGTCCCAAACAAAGTCGCTATCGTTTTTTCTCATAAGCATGTCATAAACAATTTTCCAATCCCTTTTCAATGTCATAATCCTTGATTCAAGATTAGATTTAGCCTTCATCATAGCATGGGGTTTTCTAGCTCATTTAAATAACTGGCTTTGAATCCCATATCTGCATTAGAGGTTCTAACATTGTGCAAGTCGACCATACAGGCAACCAACGCAGCATCTTCTTTTGGAACCCATTTCCTTTTGGTTCCTTGAGAATTTTGGGAAAAAACACTTGATTGTGAAAAACCTGACATAACTATATTAAGAAAAAACAGAAATTAAAACTAAGTTCAATATTATGAATCAAAAGGTCAACACTTTGTAAAATTATAACACATGATAAATCAAAAGAAAATAAATTATAATTCAACAAGTGTAGTACAATACAAAAAATAATTCAAACACCACTAAAGTTTCATAAACTAGATACATGAAATAACATAAACAAATTAACGTTTACTATTTTTACCCTAAACCTAACTAATTTCTAGATGCTTGCTATTCACCGAACATTTGATTGGCTAGTTCCATCCTCCAAGTAGCCCATGCATCCGATGGATGAATATTTATAATATTCGGTTCATCGTCATCTATCACATTACTAAGTAATCCTTCTCCCAACTCTGTTTCATTAGGATCAAGACTCATATCGGTTCGAATAAAATTATGGAGCAAACAACATGCAATAATGATTCTATTGTACACCCTCACATGATAGAATGATGGACTCCTAAGTATTCCCCATCTAAGTTTTAATAACCCAAAGCATCTTTCAATAACATTACACGCTGAAGCATGTTTCATATTGAAAAATTCTTCTGGAGTACTTGGCTGGTAACCCTGACGCCACTCATTCAAATGACATATTTATCCTCTAAAAGGCGCAAGAAATCCCTCACGGTTTGTGCATCCAACATCAACTAGATAATAAGAACTTATAAAAAAATTATTTATTATGGTTAATTTCCAAAAAAAAAGTATGATCTTAAAAATTAATTCAAATTCCTCTAATTTTGCACTTTACCATGAAGAACTTTTAGTTCATGTCTCCTACTAATGACATCTTGAAGAACTCATCCATCAGCAACAGAATTTTCCTAATTAGGAATAACATAAACAAAATGCATATCAGGTGTACAAACACCTAACATATTTGTTTCCATGTCACCTTTTCGCGTTCGATATCTAGGTTTATTAACTGTTGGAACCCTAATTTTGATGTGGCTTCCATTTAAAGCACCTAATCAATTCTACATCACATGTATAAAACCTCGGGTTAGGATACTATATTTAAATCTAAATCAACTAAATTATGTACGAGCTATATATGTAACTCACTCCAATACCTTGAACCGTTTCCACCTTGGGTCTGTAGAATTAGTTGTAATTGGCTCTACCTTTTTAAATAACACATCTAGTAAGCGTATGAAAACATTTAAAGCATTGTGAAATGATCTGCTAACAGCTTCCCTGGACTTATTAAAGTGATGCTTGGTAACTCGATTTTTAAGGTGATAATAAATGATTTGTAAGAACATTGCCACTTGCTCATCAACAAGCATGTTCCTTGACGACTTCAGTCCCCCTAAAGTTTGTAACATCTCACATAGTTTAAAAAAGGTAATTCTATTCATCCTAACTTGTTCAATACAGGTCTCGTCACTAGCATATACAAGTCTTTTCACATAATCTCGTTTTACATAAAAATTTAAAATCTATGATCTAATCCTTGGTCTATAAGTATGTAGGCTATGGATGGACCCAATGTAACTAAGAATCGACTCGTAACTGTACACATTTACAACTATATTGTCAATGCAAGACCAATTCTTTTACGCCTCTCACTTTGTACTATTAAAGGTAGATGAGCCATTACTGCAAGTTATTAAAGTGTTACATATCTTCAATCATAGTGAAAGGGTCACATTTCTTCAATACTAATTTCAATAATAGTAAAACAAAATCAAAGAATTTAATTGCCAAAGAACTTACAGTGATTCAGTGAATATAACACGCTCAACTGTGGTGGAAGAAGCAATCAAAGAAACATAAACAATACATATTAAGAATCTTTGCAAAACACAAAATAGAAATTACAACTATCTTTGTAAGTAAAAAACTTGAAATTCATTTCTTTATCAATCACCCAAAAAAGAAAAAAAAAGAAAGAAAAGAAACGAACTTATTTTTGTGGATTTGATTAATTGATGACTGATGTTTAAGAGTTATTTTTAAAAAAATTAATATTTAATACATCCACATCCTAATTATATAATTTCTAGTTTTACAGAAAAATATTATATGAAATTTTTTAAAAATTTGTTTTTTAATTTACCTTTTAAAAAGCTTGTATTCATCCTCACTGGAGGTGTACATGGGCTGGGCCGGGCTCAACTAAAAATTTAGGCTTAATTGCTAGGCCCGAACTCGGCTTGGCCCGAAAAATGGGCCTAAAATTTTGCCCAAGCCCGACCCGGATAAAAATACTAAAACCCAGGTCTGACTCGACCCACCCATATTAATTTTTATATAATTTTAAAAAATATATAATACATCAAAAATACTAAAAACATCAAAATAAATATTTCTAAACAAATTGAAAATAAATTTTAAAAAATATGTATACTTAAATAACACTAAGATAGATGTAACTTAACAAGAAAATGTCTCTGAAATAATAACAAAATTAACAAATGTCTTTAAAATAATAACAAAATTAACAATAAATAAGTTTTATACAATATCCAAATAATAACAACAAAATAGTAGCAAGATAATAGTAAATGGTAGCAAAATAGTGAGAAAATAACAAGAAAATAATATTTAAAAAAAGCATATTTAATACGGGTTAGGGATGTTACAATTATAATTAACACTACGAACATATTTTATTTCAAAAAAAATTATCTACAATTGTTAATCTAGTGTATTTAATTTAGTATATTTTTAAACTAAGATTTTAAAATTAATAGTAAATAGTAATGAGTTCACATGCAGTTTTGGTATTATTATTATTAATTTTAAAATCTTAGTTTAAAAATATACTAAATTAAATACACTAGATTAACAATTGTAGATAATGTTTTTTTGAAATAAAATATGTTCGTAGTGTTAATTATAATTGTAACATCCTTAACCCGTATCCGTCGTCGGAACAAGATTATAGAGTATTACCGAAATTTTCAAATCAAACGAACAAAATTTTTGAACATTTCAAATAATATAGATAATCATATTAAATCCAATCCAAATCATACATGTTGTCCCTTATAGGAGCCCTCGAGGCCCTAAAAACACGTTAGGAACAAGTCGGGACTAAATCAGAAACTTAGAGAATTTTTCAAAGAATAGCGAAAATTTTCAACACTGTAGGTGTCACACGGCCAGTGTGGGCATTTGAAGTAGGGACACACGGTCGTGTTTCAGCCCGTGTCTGTGCGTGTGTAATTCACTGACTTGGGTCACCCGTGTGCCAGGCCGTGTACCCTTCGAAATAACCTCACTCGCCTGTGTGCCAGGTTGTGTGCTAGGCCGTGTAATAGCCTGACTTGCAACCATTTGAAAGCTATAGGAGACACACGGCCGTGTTACCTGGCCGTGTGTCACACACGGCTGAGACACACGCCTGTGTCTCTTCCCGTGTGGATGAAAATAGGCTATTTTACAAACCATTTTTCTCACCCATTTTGGCATGTACCTACACCCAAAATTTCACATGTATATACAAGCTATAACAAGGCACAAAAATCATGTAAAATCAAGTTATATGCATATGATATATTAACATACAACCAATATGCCTGTAGGCACCTGAAATGTCAACATATAAACATGCAACCATGTACTCAATTTAGCCAAATAATATTCACTATCTTTTAAACTAAATTTGTTTCAACATATGCCATTAAAATTTACCTAGCAACCAAACACCAAGAAGATACAATTTGTATTATTCCACTACTATCACCAATAGACTTATATGCCATTGAAAACAAAGGTACCAAATCCACATTTAGAACATATCACATAACCTATATAACATGCCTTTTCAAACTAGTCTTTCATCTTTAATTATTCAAACGCTTAACCAAATACAAATACTAGCATAACAACTTAAATTCATTAACAATAAACCATTCATAAGTGATTGCATTCATACCAATTTATCAAGTCAAAAGATACATATGTACAACATAGAAAACAAAGTATCCAAACATACAACTTAGTAATTCACTTTTATACCAAAATGAACTAGAAAAAAATACATATATACTTATAGCCACATATACATGCCACAATCCCAAAAGAGTTCAAAAGCTACTAACGATGATGGATAGTATGAGTCGAAGTTTCGATTCGTCCCAAGTCAGCGAAAGTAATCTATAAAACAATACATAAACTCGTATAATCTTATAAAACTTAGTAAGTACAGAGCAATTTATTTAACTTGACATTAAATGAATGAACTTCTATTTTACTTAATAAATGTTACTGAAACATAATCTTGCACGAAAGTGCTATCAGGGGTACCGAAGTACAATAGGGGCACGTATGTGTGATCAGGGTACAATCATATGTATAATAATTAACTACTTGATTATAAAATACAAATACATAAGGAAATCAAATGATATATGTAACACCCCAAACCCGGCCCACGAGCCATGACCGGATCTGGTATGTCACGGAATAAAAGAAGTTTGAAAGGTTTGGATTAATAGTAGAAATTAAGAAAAAAAAAATTTGTTAAGGGTATAAAACGGTGTTCGTTAAAACTCAAGTGGGTTAATTTGGTAAATCCGATTGAGTTGAAAATCCTTTCTTCCTTTAAAACCATTTGATCATTTAAATTTTTGAACAATAGAGTGATCAATAGCTTAGAAAATTTCGTTACCCGATGGTAACATTTTTTTTGAAAACGCTGCGTCACAGTACTTATTTTTGAAAACGTTATTTTTAACCGATTTGCATAACCGTCAGTAAGTTCATCGGCTTATACAATAAAGTAAAAACAACTACCTAACCATCCAAAATAATAATAAGCGGCCATATTACAACCCAATCGAATTGTAGTGAATAATAAACTTAAAACGGGGAAAAAATAAAATTTCAAGTCCACAAAACCAACATGGCCGCCTCGAGCTCTCCTCGGCTCCGCATCCGCGCTCTACTCACCTGCAAGATGATATGGGAAGGGGTGAGTCACCAAGACTCAGTGTATAAATCCCCAACCCGGAAATAACACTCATACACAAGATATTAGTATGACATGCAATTATGCAACCCAACCTAGCCATCCATGCTCCTTTTTCTACCCTGTGTGGTACCAAAACCACTGGTGGTGCCAAACCACTGGTGACTTATAGTCACGATATCCGTCAATACGTGTGGTGCCAAACCACTGGTGGTGCCAAACCACTGGTGACCCGAAGTCACGATCAAATGATGGGGCCAACCCATCGTGTGATACCAAATCACTGGCGTCGATCCCGTATCTCAAATGTGGGGCCAACCCACGGTGGAATTAATCCACAGGGACGAGACGCTATGAGGTGCCAAACCTCTGGAGGTACCAAACCTCTGGTGACCGTAGTCACAATGTGTTACCAAAACACTGGTGTCCGTCGACACAAATATTACTCCCTCTCATCAATCCCACCATCATCATGCTCACATCACAAGTATCATGATCCCATATATCATGCAATCGTATATAGCATAGCATTACACAGCATATGATGGCATATACAACATATATCGTAAATCGAGTAATAGGGGACTTACCCGAAAACCAAGCTTATGCCCACTAGGCAAAGTTACCACATGAGAGGTTATAATATCATCAAATAACAGTTTATACTGATAAAGTGTGTAAGAGCTTACACACCTATTTAATCGGGGGTCTAAAAAAATCCCGGATCTACGTGATATTATAAAAGTCCCGAACTTGTCCTCGTATAGCTCCTATTATTCGGCCATCACGGGTTAGTATTTAGGGGTCTCATATGATTTACTAACAAATCCCAAAGTCATTCGTAACATACCCAAAATAGGGTTCTAGGCCGAACCTTTATCAACACGAACCAACGTGATCGAAAACTCAAAACCTCTGATTTCTTGGCCGATTAGTCCCCTCCTAAAATCATAGTACAAGATTCGGTTATCACTCAAAATATCAAGAATGGCCTTTGGCCGAAAATGCTCAACTATTCCTAAGCTTACCGAAATCCCAAGTCATTGTTTGACTCGTTGAGATCCTCCGAAGAATCAAAATCCAAAGTACTCCTTGGTGTCGGCTACACATGTAAACATTTACAAATTAATATGGCCTATACCCCTTCGGCCGATCCTTACAAGGACCTTACTCATATTTTCGACATAACTCTCAGAACCCCTAGGCCATTCGGCCAAAGCTTATCTTCAATACCACAGGAGTTAGTCGTCCCTTACCTTGATGGTTGATTCGGCCCTTCAACAACAATGCTCGACTCCCCCTATAGGTGTCCACAGGTTTCGGTTACTACATAATCACGAGAGTAAGGCTTAAAACTCGAGTAATATTGGTTGGAGAAAGTATTGACAGAGAAACAAAAGAGATTCGGCATAGTCAAATCAGTAGAGGAAGGGATCTATTCTTACCAAAATATTCGACCATTCCTCAAGAATAAAATCTTGATTTTCGGCACTGAAGAAAATGAAGAGTTGATGCACAAAGAGAGGTCTTGGGAACAAGGTATTCGGCCTTGGTGATAGAGTGGTGAAGTTTTGGCCAAGCTTTATCTAGAGAAAGGTTTGAAAGGTTGATGGCTTCAAAAGAATTCAAGGGGAGGAAGAAGGAAATGAAATTTTTGGCATACACCAAGGGCATGTCCAGCCGAAATGTCTCCCTTTTACAAATCTCCTAGCCGGCCATGCTCTCTCTCTCTTTTCTTCTTTGTGAAATTGTCCATCACCAATTTGATAATCATTGTTTAATAATGTTTCCATCACCAACATAATTTAACAAATTGTCCATCATATGCTCTCTTCTTTCAACAAATAAAAAGATAAAGAAAGAATTTAAATAATGTTCCCAATGCAAATAAAATAAGAGAAAAGGGAAGAATAATGGCACCCCATCCAGTGCTTCTGCATGCGCCCAAGCCCCCATGCAGCCACCTTTCCCACGTCGGTTTAAAAAAAAATAAAATCAGCTGCAGCCCCCAGGTCTCGAACTCGAGACCTGAGGCAGAATCCTTCCCCCCCACGCTTCAACCACTCGGCTACTGGGTGTTTCATGACATAGGCGCAACACAAATTTATTTAAACACTCCTTTGGCAAGCTCCATTGCCACGTCACTAAGACAAAATCAAATAAAACCTGCTTATGAGCTATCCCAAGGATTCGAACGCGTGACCTCCATCCTGCAGCCCTCCAGCAGCGCCTTTAGCCACTCGGCCACCTTGACTTTCATGTCAATATCGCGTCGCATATTTCCTTTAAACCTTCATTTGCTAGCGTCCTTTGCCTTAATCGCCAAAGGCCAAAATAAAATACCTCGCACTCCAATCGTGGCTCGAACGCGCGACCACTTGAAGCCCGCCTTGTAAAGCAAGCGCCCAAGCCACTCGGCGGTGTTCATTTCTTGAAACAAACGCATTGAAATATTCTTTTAAAGCCTTCCTCAGCGTTATTGCCCTTTCAACAAAAAAATAAAACCTATGCCGCATGCCTTGACTCGAACTCGCACGACGTGTGCGGCACCATTCAAAGCACTCTAGCGCCTCAACCATCCTACCAAGACTCCTTTGAGGTATGTTTCGCACCAGAAAAACTTATTTAAACCCTTATTTCTTTAAGCATGTGAAATGAAATAATTATGAAATTATGAACTACCCCCAAATTAAGATGTTACAGCTTCTACCTCTTAAAATAATTTCGTCCTCGAAATTACAGGTCGGAAGAGTTGGGGGTATTATTCACAGATCGCATCCTCGGGCTCCCACGTAGCTTCCTCCACGCCATGATTCCGCCATAGGACCTTCACTAAAGGAACCGACTTCCCACGCAAAACTTTTACATCCCGATCTAGGATCTCGCATGAGTTCCTCTTCCATCGTCAAACGGACTCACCTCAACTTCCTCAATCGCCAAGACGTGTGATGGATCGAACGATAGCGTCTAAGCATGGAGACATGGAACACATCATGAATTTGACTCAGTTCTGCAGGTAACTCGAGCTGATAAACTACTGGTCCCACTCGTTTCAACACCTTAAACGGTCCAACGAACCTTGGACTTAACTTGCCCTTCTTCCCAAATCTTAACACTTTCTTCCATGGTGAGACCTTCAGAAAAACTTCGTCTCCCACGGTAAACTCTATGTCCCTTCGCTTGAGATCTGTGATATGACTTTTGCCTATCCGAGGCTTCTTTCAATCGAGCTTGGATCTTCTTCACCTTATCCTCAGTTTCTGCAACCAATTCTGGTCCTAACATCCGTTGCTCACCCAACTCCGTCCAACAAGTAGGTGTACGACACCTCCTACCATATAACGCTTCATATGGTGCCATCTTAATGCTTGCTCGATAATCTGTTGTTGTATGCGAAACTCTAATGGCAAAAATTCTTCCCAACTACCTCTCAAGTCCAAAACGCGACCTCTTAACATGTCCTCCAAAATCTGAATAACTTTTCGATCGCCTCGCCGATCGTGGATGGAATGTTTGATGAAATCCAACCGTGTACCCAAAGCTTTGATGTAGTGCTCTCTAAAACCTCGACGTAAATGCGGGGTCTCTGCATGCGAGATGATCGACACCGCACACCATGCAACCTCACTATCTCTCGCCACATACAACTTAGCTAACCTCAAGCGAGTAATCCACTTCATTGGAATGAAATGAGCCGACTTGGTCAGACGGTCCACAATCACCCAAATTGCGTCCTTCTTGCTGGGCGTGAGGGGTAGCCCACTGACGAAGTCCATAGTGATCCTCTCCCATTTCCACTGCGGAATCTTCACGGGTTGAAGTAACCCTGATGGCAACCGATGTTCGCCTTTACTCACGACACGACACGTGAGACACCTTCCCACGAATTGGCCACCTCACGCTTCAAGCCCGCCACCGTAATCGCTCAGTAAATCTCCATACATCTTGCTACCTCTAGGATGCATAGCGTAGGGACTGTTATGTGCATCCTGAAGAATTCTTTGCCTCAAGCCCATATCATTCGGCATGCAAGGCCGTCCTCGAAAACACATCACCCCATCACCAGTCAAACTATACCCTTCCAAACCGCCATCTTGAACTTGCACCCTCCGTGCGTTTAAACTGTCATCCCCTAATTGCTTTTCCTTAATCTCCTCGATCCAAGTTGGCTTAACTTGCAGCCGCCAAAAGACTTCCATCGTCATATAGATCGAGAGACGAGCAAACATCGCCTTAAGTCTGTCACGACCTTTTCGCTCAACGCATCACCACCAAATTAGCCTTGCTCGGATGGTACTCAATTGAAGCAAATCGTAGTCCTTCGCCAGATTCAATCCATCGGTGCCGCCTCAGATTCAAGTCCTTCTGAGTCAAGAGATACCTCAAACTTTTATGATCCGAGTAGACTATCGATTTCTCCCCATATAAGTAGTGCCTCCATATTTTCAAAGCAAAAACCACTGCCGCTAACTCCAAGTCATGGGTAGGATAGTTAACCTCATGCGGTCTTAGCTGACGGGATGCATAGGCCACTACCTTCCCTTCCCCTGCATCAACACATATCCCAAACCATTATGGGACGCATCACAATAAACTGTGAACAATTTCCCTGCCTCAGGCTGTACCAAAACGGGAGCTTCCGTCAGAATCTTCCTTAGCTTATCAAAACTTTCTTGCCGTTTCTCTGACCAAACAAATGGGACTCCTTTCTTTAACAGCTTAGTCAACGGCGCTGCGATTAAAGAGAATCCTTCCACAAATCTTCGATAATACCCGCTGCACCGTAAAACTTCGAATTTCCGCCATCGACCTAGGTAGTTTCCAGTCCAACACCGCTTCAACCTTGCGAGGGTCCACTCTAATCCCTTCAGCTGACACCACGTGACCCAAGAAAGTCACCTCCCTAAGCCAAAATTCGCACTTACTGAATTTGGCATACAACTGCTCCTCCCTTAGTACTTGTAGGGCTACACGCAAATGCTTATCATGCTCCTCCTCCGTCTTTGAGTAAACCAATATGTCATCTATAAACACCACGACAAATTGATCCAAGTATTGCTGAAACACCCTATTCATCAAGTCCATGAACACTGCCAGCGCGTTGGTCAACCCAAACGGCATCACTAAGAACTCGTAATGCCCATACCGGGTACGAAATGCCGTTTTGTGCACATCAGCCTCCTTCACCTTAAGTTGGTGATAGCCCGACCTAAGATCTATCTTCGAGAACACCGATGCACCCTTCAATTGATCAAACAGGTCATCAATCCGAGGCAACGGATACTTGTTTTTGATCGTTAACTTGTTTAGCTGACGGTAGTCGATACACATCCGCATTGACTCGTCTTTCTTCTTGACAAACAACACAGGTGCTCCCCATGGAGATATACTAGGTCGGATGAACCCTCTATCCAAGAGTTCCTGAATTTGAGCCTTCAGCTCCACCAACTCCTTTGGTGCCATTCGGTAGGGTGCTATTGACACAGGTGCCGTTCCGGGCAACAAATCTATACCGAACTCAACTTCCCGATCTGGAGGCAGACCTGGGAGTTCTTCCGAAACACATCGGCCAATTCCTTCTGATTCGGACCTTCTCAACTGCTAACTCCTTAGCCTCCAAGGCATAAATTCGAACCAACAATGCCTCACAACCTTTTTTGATCATTTTCTCGGCCTTCAAGGCAGACACTACATTGGATAGATAATCTCTTCTGTTACCTATCATGACCACTTCATCACCCTTAGCCGTCTTTAGAACCATGCGCTTAGCGGCGCAATCCAACCTTGCCTGATGCTTAACCAGCCAGTCCATTCCAAGAATTAGATCGAACTCCCCAAACGGCAGTTCCATCAGATCGACCACAAACACTACCCTTGGAGTTCTAGGGTATATCTCTATATAGCTTGCTTACTACCACGAGTGTCCTAGAGGGCTAATTACGTCATCTCCTAGAAGCGATCTCAAGTCTAAGTTCATAGTCTCTACCACACTACTAGCAATGTATAAATGCGTTGATCCCACATCAATTAATGCTACATAGGGAAGACCAAAAATTAGGAACGCATCGGTTATGACGTCCGGTGCGTCACCTCCTCGCGCGCCTCACGCATAGACTAAGCCAGCAGCTGCCTAGCTTCCGTGTTGCCCGCACCTCTGGCCTGAATTCCACGACCTCGATTAGGACCATTGCCTCCTCTACCATTACCATGACCCCTCTGCGGTGGTCCCACATTCCTTCTTTGGAGTACGGTTACGCCTCCGGTGATTCCTTGCCAACTTTCGAGGACAATCTCTTACGCGATGATCCATTGATCCACATTCAAAGCAACCTCTCTCACCAGCCCAACAACCTCCCCAGTGCGACTTCCCACAACGATTACATCGAGCGGTCTCGATTAGTCGCCATGGCGCCCCAACCCGATTCGACCCACTCACTGCCGGCCCTCTTTTTGTGCACTATTTCCGATCCAGATGACCCAACACCTCTTTTTGCTTGTTCCTATCACGATTCTGTCTCACGACTCTCTCCGACCTTTCGGCTACCTTGGCCTTCTCTACTGTAACAAGCAAAGTCACGACCTGCTATGAGCAATCAACAACCTTAAATCATCCCTAAGTCCGTCTTTAAAGCGGACACAACGATCATGCTCAGTTGACACGACTCCCCGGGCATAGCATTTCGGCCTCAGAATTTCGCTCATACTCGTGATCGACTTATTTCCTTGTACTAATCCCGTAAAAGTTTTCCTCCGAGTATCAAGATAATCTGGTGCCCACATACTTCTTCCGATAAGTAGCCTTGAAGTATTCCCAAGTAAGATCATCCGCCATAGCACCATCTCGAATCGTGAGCCACCATCGGTATGACTCATCTTTTAGAAGCGACACGGCTCCCTTCAACTTCTCCTCATTTGTTAAATCAAGATCGCCCATGATCCTCTCCGTTGATTCTAACCAATACTCGCCGTACTAGGTGCAACACCGACACACCCTGAAATACTTGACTCCGTTGGATCAAGCCGCTCGAGATATGCACTTTCGAGCTCCTGCACTTCACCGGTCTCAAACCATCATTTCTAAAACACGCAAAGACGTCCGCTGATACCGACTCACCTCCCGTCTCGATCTCGATGTCCATCACCAAAAGTCTGGGGTGGGTGGTGGAGGTGGTATCTCATTATCCGATCCTTGGCCCGACCTAATCTGGTTCTGTCATGGCTATCCGGCCTCTATCAAGGCCCCCGACGGCCGCGACCTCTAGAACTCATTTCTTATAGCATAACTGCCTTAAAAAAGTTTTATGAGTTAGCCAATGTTCCACTGATTATTAGCAAAGAATTTTATGGGCGAAATTAAGAAGTTGTTCTTTCGATAAACAAGTTTCAAGTCTCCTATCGTAATTCGAAGACACACATTCGCTTATTCCATCCCTCTCTTTGAACGATTCCTAACCCGGGGGTATTTTCGTCGTTTACCCTACGGGGGTATCTTGGAAATAAAACAAGGTAAGTTTGTAAATCTTGACAAATTAAGGGAAACTTTAAAATTTGCAAAACTTGGGGTTCTTTTTGAGAAATTGCCTTTTCAAATTGGTAGTACTGCAAAAACCTCAAAAATCAGGGTCATTTTGGTAATTTGCAAATTAGGGGCAATTTCGTAATTTTCCAAAATCACGATTTTTTTTATTTTTTTTTTGATATTTTGCAAACTAGGGATTTGGGTATAAGAAAATTTAAAATCTTGGGGTAGCTTAGTAAATTTTAAAACTAGGGGCATTTTTTGTAATTTACCACTAAGGGTATTTTAAAATGTCCATAAATCAAGAGAATTTTGTAATATAAATCTCACAAGTTTGAGGGAAGTCTTTAAAACTAGAGTTTTTATCAAAACGCGGCTAATTCCCTTTTCGGTTTTAATAATAGGGTTTAGCCCACGAACAAGTCCTCATGGTTAGGGTGAACCGAAGCTACGCACCAGGTAAGATTCCCGCGAAGAGGAGGTGAGTCACTAGGACCGCTTAAATACCAAGCTCTTCCGGATCCAATCCTAGACATGCGTACAAGGGTTACCACACCCTAACTCGGTGACTTAGTCATGGGTTTGTTTAATTAGGCAATTATAAATCTTATGTGATTGTTGGGGTAAACTAGTCCTAAAGTTCACATACTTTTTATACTATCTACGTCCCATTTCTACCCCTTTACAGATAATCATTCACACATAGATTAGAGATACTTACGAGAGCGGATCGGTGCCGGGAACTCGACGCCATGTTGTTCAACCAAAACCAATTTCCTAGAGGTTTTCAAAAGTCTATCTAGAAAAACATTTTTAGGCCTTAGGCCCTCACAGTCGAGTTTTGAACCCGGCTCTGATACCAAAATTGTAACACCCCAAACCCGGCCCACGAGCCATGACCGGATCTGGTATGTCACGGAATAAAAGAAGTTTGAAAGGTTTGGATTAATAGTAGAAATTAAGAAAAAAAAAATTTGTTAAGGGTATAAAACGGTGTTCGTTAAAACTCAAGTGGGTTAATTTGGTAAATCCAATTGAGTTGAAAATCCTTTCTTCCTTTAAAACAATTTGATCATTTAAATTTTTGAACAATAGAGTGATCAATAGCTTAGAAAATTTCGTTACCCGATGGTAACATTTTTTTTGAAAACGCTGCATTTAGTACTTATTTTTGAAAACGTTACTTTTAACCGATTTGCATAACCGTTCGTAAGTTCATCGCTTATACAATAAAGTAAAAACAACTACCTAACCATCCAAAATAATAATAAGCGGCCATATTACAACCCAATCGAATTGTAGTGAATAATAAACTTAAAACGGGCAAAAATAAAATTTCAAGTCCACAAAACCAACATGGCGCCTCGAGCTCTCCTCGGCCCGCATCCGCGCTACTCACACCGCAAGATGATATGGGAAGGGGTGAGTCACCAAGACTCAAGTGTATAAATCCCTAACCCGGAAATAACACTCATACACAAGATATTAGTATGACATGCAATTATGCAACCCAACCTAGCCATCCATGCTCCTTTTTCTACCCCCGTGTGGTACCAAACCACCGGTGGTGCTAAACCACCGGTGACTTATAGTCACGATATCCGTCAATACGTGTAGTGCCAAACCACCGGTGGTGCCAAACCACTTTGGTGACCGAAGTCACGATCAAATGATGGGGCCAACCCATCGTGTGATACCAAATCACCTGGCGCCGATCCCGTGATCTCAAATGTGGGGCCAACCCATGGTGGAATTAACCCACTGGGGACGAGGCGCTATGAGGTGCCAAACCTCCGAGGTACCAAACCTCTCCGTGACCGTAGTCACAATGTGTTACCAAAACACCGGTGTCCGCTCGACACAAATATTACTCCTCTCATCAATCCCACCATCATCATGCTCACATCACAAGTATCATGATCCCATATATCATGCAATCGTATATAGCATAGCATTTCACAAAGATATGATGGCATATACAACATATATCGTAAATCGAGTAATAGGGGACTTACCCGAAAACCAAGCTTATGCCCACTAGGCAAAGTTACCACATGAGAGGTTATAATATCATAAAATAACAGTTTATACTAATAAAGTGTGTAAGAGCTTACACACCTATTTAATCGGGGGTCTAAAAAAATCCCGGATCTACGTGATATTATAAAAGTCTCGAACTTGTCCTCGTATAGCTCCTATTATTCGGCCATCACGGGTTAGTATTTAGGGGTCTCATATGATTTACTAACAAATCCCAAAGTCATTCGTAACATACCCAAAATAGGGTTCTAGGCCGAACCTTTATCAACACGAACCAACGTGATCGAAAACTCAAAACCTCTGATTTCTTGGCCGATTAGTCCCCTCCTAAAATCATAGTACAAGATTCGGTTATCACTCAAAATATCAAGAATGGCCTTTGGCCGAAAATGCTCAACTATTCCTAAGCTTACCGAAATCCCAAGTCATTGTTTGACTCGTTGAGATCCTCCGAAGAATCAAAATCCAAAGTACTCCTTGGTGTCGGCTACACATGTAAACATTTACAAATTAATATGGCCTATACCCCTTCGTCCGATCCTTACAAGGACCTTACTCATATTTTCGACATAACTCTCAGAACCCCTAGGCCATTCGGCCAAAGCTTATCTTCCATACCACAGGAGTTAGTCGTCCCTTACCTTGATGGTTGATTCGGCCCTTCAACAACAATGCTCGACTCCCCCTATAGGTGTCCACAGGTTTCGGTTACTACATAATCACGAGAGTAAGGCTTAAAACTCGAGTAATATTGGTTGGAGAAAGTATTGACAGAGAAACAAAAGAGATTCGGCATAGTCAAATCAGTAGAGGAAGGGATCTATTCTTACCAAAATATTCGACCATTCCTCAAGAATAAAATCTTGATTTTTAAGAGATCAAGAAAATGAAGAGTTGATGCACAAAAGAGAGGTCTTGGGAACAAGGTATTCGGCCTTGGTGATAGAGTGGTGAAGTTTCGGCCAAGCTTTATCTAGAGAAAGGTTTGAAAGGTTGATGGCTTCAAAAGAATTCAAGGGGAGGAAGAAGGAAATGAAATTTTTGGCATACACCAAGGGCATGTCCAGCCGAAATGTCTCCCTTTTGCAAATCTCCTAGCTGGCCATGCTCTCTCTCTCTTTTCTTCTTTGTGAAATTGTCCATCACCAATTTGATAATCATTGTTTAATAATGTTTCCATCACCAACATAATTTAACAAATTGTCCATCATATGCTCTCTTCTTTCAACAAATAAAAAGATAAAGAAAGAATTTAAATAATGTTCCCAATGCAAATAAAATAAGAGAAAAGGGAAGAATAATGGCACCCCATCCAGCGCTTCTGCATGCGCCCAAGCCCCCATGCAGCCACCTTTCCCACGTCGGTTTAAAAAAATAAAATCACAGAATTTCCTGTGTCTCGAACTCGAGACCGAGGCGTAATCCTTCCCCCACGCTCAACCACTCGGCCATCGGGTGTTTCATGACATAAGCGCAACACAAATTTATTTAAACACTCCTTCGGCAAGCTCCATTGCCACGTCACTAAGACAAAATCAAATAAAACTCGCTTATGAGCTATCCCAAGGATTCGAACGCGTGACCTCCATCTTGCGACCCTCCAAAGAGCGCCTTTAGCCACTCTACACCTTGACTTTCATGTCAATATCGCGTCGCATATTTCCTTTAAACCTTCATTTGCTAGCGTCCTTTGCCTTAATCGCCAAAGGCCAAAATAAAATACCCCGCACTCCAATCGTGACTCGACGCGCGCGACCACTTGAAGCCCGCCCTGTTGTAAGCGTCCAAGCCACTCGGCGTTGTTCATTTCTTGAAACAAACGCATTGAAATATTCTTTTTTAAAGCCTCTCGCCGTTATTGCCCTTTCAACAAAAAAATAAAACCTATGCCGCGCCCTTGACTCGAACTCCAGACGTGCAGCACCATTCAAAGCACTCTAGCGCCTCAACCATCCTATCAGCAGCTCCTTTGAGGTATGTTTCGCACCGAAAAACTTATTTAAACCCTTATTTCTTTAAGTATGTGAAATGAAATAATTATGAAATTATGAACTACCCCCCCAAATTAAGATGTTACAATATAATTTAATTACTATGAACTGATATCGACAACTATCGCGTAGGAGTATGATTGGTTAATCTGCGAGTTTTGCCTTTCCTCGATTTAGATTCGGTTGAGATTTATCTTAATCTAAATAAATAAATTCAACCAATTTAATAACTATTCTATTCAATTCAATCCAAATTCACATGTCTGCAAAATTACTCTTTTCACCCTAAACTTTTGATTTCTTTTCAATGTAGTCTCTAGCTCATAAAAACGAAAATTCTACCCATCATAGTCAAATATCAATTAGGTCCCTAACAAGCCCTATGTTTCATTTATTTCACCATTTCACCATGTATAGTTTTCTATTTTTCAAATAAATCCCTATTTGTCAATTTCATAAAAAAATCACTTAATAGAAGTATTTTATCTATCAACAACTAACCATTTTCTTCCGTAAAACATCAAAACTCTTACACATTCATCAATAGAAAAACCCTAATAGTTTGACAGTTTCACAAATTAGTCCATGAGCTAGTTAGATTAAGCTGCAATGATTTCGAAAACATAAAAATTATTAAAAACAGGACAAAGTACATACCAATCTAGTAAGAAATTTTTTCACCGCAAGCTCGAGCTCAACAATGGCTTTCATGCCCTAAATTTCGGTTCTTAATTGGAGAAATAAAGATGATACTTGATTTGTTTTATTTAATTATCATTTATTTACCAATTACCTTTATAACATTTTAATTTATTACAAATTTCAAAAATACCAAGCCATCTTATTCCACTATCAATATTTATGGTCTAATTACCATAGAAGGACTTATATTTTAAGGTTCCATAGCTATTTAATACCTTTAGCCACTAGAACTCAACTTTTGTACTTTACGCAATTTAGTCCTTTTTATCAAATTGAACACATAAACGGTAAAATTTCTTAGCAAAATTTTATACGACGCTACTATCATGCTGTAATCGTTAAAATATTAATAAATATTTCCACATCAAATTTGTGGTCATGAAACCGCTGTTCTGATTTCACTAAAAATGGCTGATATAATTCTCCCTCCCTAAAGAAATTTTCGTCCCCGAAAATTCTTACTAGAAAAGAGGTTCAGATGTTGCTTTCTCATAGCTTCCTCACGTTCCCAGGTAGCTTCTTCTATTCCGTGTCATTGCCAGAGAACTTTTACTAAAGCTATGTTCTTATTTCTTAATTTTTTCACCTCTTGCGCCAGAATTTTTATAGGTTTCTCACTGTATGACATACTAGGGTAAACCTCGACATCCGTCAAAGAGATAACATGTGAAGGGTCAGATTGGAACTATCGTAACATAGACACATGAAAGACATTATGAATCTTTTCTAATTCTGACGGTAAAGCTAATCGATAAGCAACAGGTCTAATTCTTTCAGTAATCTCATACGGCCTGATAAATTGCAGACTTAACTTTCCTTTGCGACCAAACCAAAGAACTTTCTTCCAGGGCAACACTTTCAGGAACACTCTGTCGCTGATTTGAAATTCAATATCTTTACGCTTAAGATCCGCATATGATTTTTATTGATCTGAAGCTGCTTTCAAATCGAATTATTTTTACTTTTTCTTCAGTTTTACGAATTAAATCAACCCCGTGTATCTTTTTCTCACTAAGCTCAGTCCAATATAAAGGAGTTCAGCATTTACGATCATACAAAGCTTCATACGATGCCATCTTTATACTAGATTGAAAACTGTTGTTGTGCGCAAATTCAACCAATGGTAAATATTTCTCCCAGTTGCCTTCAAACTCTAATACACAACATCGAAGCAAATCCTCGAGAATTTGTATTACTCTGTTGGACTGACCATCGGTCTGAGGATGAAATGCAGTGCTAAAATGCAACCGCATACCTATAGCTTCCTGTAACCTTTTCCAGTGACGTAAACCACGGATCTCTATCCGAAATGATGGAAACTCGTATAACGTATAATCTAACAATCTCAAAAACGTATAACTCAGCTAATTTCTCAGGGGAGTAATCTGTACGTACCGTATTAAAATGCGCTGACTTCGTCAAATGATCAACGATAACCTAAATGACATCTTTCTTTCTCGGAGATAGGGGTAAAATTGATACAAAGTCCATAGTAACTCGATCTCATTTCCACTCCAGTATTATTATTAGCTGCAATAAACTAGAAGGTACCTGATGTTCAACTTTAACTTGCTGACATACTAAACATCTCGACACAAAGTCTGAAATCTCTCGCTTCATACCCGACCACCAGTACATCTGTTTCAAATCGTTGTACATTTTAGTGCTACCAGGGTGAATGGACAAATTACCACAATGAGCTTCATACAAAATCTTCTAAATTAACTTTGACTCCTTCGGTACACAAACTCTGCCTTTAAAAAGTAAACAATCATTGAACCTAATTTGAAAATCTGAATCAAGAGTCGACTCACAAAATTTTTGTTTAGCTACCAACGCCTGATCGCATTTTTGAGCCTTACAAATCTATGGTAAGAACAACGATTTAACTTTTAACTCAGCTAAAATTGCACCACCAATAGACAATGAAAATTGTGTATTCAACACTCACAAAGCAAAAAAATATTTTTTACTCAGAGCATCAGCCACTACATTTGATTTTCCCGGATGATAATCAATAATTAAATCATAATCTTTCAACAACTCGAGCCATATACGCTGTCTCAGGTTCAAATATTTCTACGACATTAAATACTTCAAACTCTTATGATTGGTAAAAATGTGACATTTTTCACCGAACAAATTGTGTCACCAAATTTTCAACGCAAACACAATAGCTACCAAATCTAAGTCATGTGTCGGGTAATTCTTTTCATACGGCTTTAATTGTTAGGAAGCATAAGCTATTACTTTGCCTTCCTGCATCAAAACAAAACCTAATCCATTTAAAGATGCGTCACTGAAAATCACAAATTTTTTACCTGATTCAGGCTGAGCTAGAACAAGTTCCTCAGTCAATAGTGCTTTCAACTAATCAAAACTTTGTTGACACCTTCCAAACAATTCGTATTTCACATCCTTCTATAATAGTCGTGTCATTGGTGTAGCTATCATCGAGAATCATTTGATGAATCTTTTGTAATATCCAGCTAGTCCTAGAAAACTTCTAATCTCAGATATATTTCTTAGAGGCTTCCAATCAACAATAGTTGAAATTTTGCTTGGGTCTGCTCTAATGCCATTCGCCGACATAACATGTCCTAGAAAACAAACTTCTCATAGCCAGAATTAACATTTGCTAAACTTAGCTAATAATTATTTTTCGCGTAAAGTTTGCAAAACAATTTGTAAATGCTCAGCATGCTCGGATTTATTCCATGAATAATCCAAAATATCATCGATGAAAACCACAACAAATCGATCTAGATACGGTCTGAATATTTTGTTCATCAGGTCCATAAACACTGCAGGCGCATTGGTTAAACTAAACGGCTTCACTAAAAATTCATAATGTCCGTACCTGGTTCAAAATGCAGTTTTTGGCACACCTGTATCTTTAACTCGCAATTGATAGTAGCCAGAATGAAGATCAATCTTTGAAAATACTGTTGCACATTTCAACTGGTCAAACAGATCATCAATAAGTGATAATGGATATTTGTTCTTTATTGTCACGTTGTTGAGTTGTTAGTAATCGATACATAACCGCATAGATCCATCTTTCTTCCTAATGAATAAAATAGGAGCAACCCAAGGAGAAAAGCTGGGCCGAGCAAAGCCTCTCTCTGTCAACTCCTACAACAGTGCTATCAACTCTTTCAATTCTGTAGGTGCCATGCTATATGGTGCTGTAGATATTGGGGATGTTCTCGGCTTAAACTCAATTCCAAATCAACCTCCCGAGTTGGAGGTAGTCCAGGTAACTCTTCTAGAAACACATTTGAAAATTCAAACACCACTAGAACCTATGCTAGTTTTATTTCTGAGATCCTGGAGTTAACTACATAAGCAAGATATATTTTACAACCCTTTTTAACATATTTATGTGCCGTCATAATAGAGACTATACTAGGTGTATCGTCCAGTCTGCCTGATTCAATTAAGACCCATTTACCATCCAGACATTTAAGCACAATAAATTTTCTTTTACGATTCATAATAGCATCATGCTGTGTTAACCATTGTATTCTCAGAATTACATCGAATTCATCAAAAGGTGACAATATCAAACTAACGGAAAAGTCGTAACCCCTAATTTTCAATGGGCAAGACCTACATAACTGATTAACTAGAACACATCGACCCAAAGAATTTGTGACCTTAATAGTATATTTAGTAAATTCAATAGGTATTTTCTTTTTGTCTACTAATGTTGTGTATATATACAAATGAGTTGATCTAGGATCAATTAATACATATACATTAATATCAAAGAGAGAAAAAGTACTAGCAATAACATCTAGAGTAGCAGCTTCTTCTCGAGCCCAAATTGCATATGCTCTAGCCAGTGTTCTCGCTTTTGACCGTTCATTCATCTTGTTATTCTTTCCTCAACAGGAGGTAGTATTTATAGCATTTCCAGATCTTCTACCCCTATGAGAGGTGGCTTCAAGCTTATTGTATTGATTCCCGAAATAGCTTTGCTTCTTAGGATAGTTACAAAGAAAGTGGTCGGTAGCTCCACAACAGAAACAAGCTCCTAATTTCAATCGGCACTCACCAAAATGTCTTTTATTACAGGCATCACACGTTGGAATGGTTCTCTCCATATTTCTTACACTTTCAACAATCACCGTTAGAGCATTGACTGAATGGAAATTGCTTCGTCTCGATTTCTCTCGGTTAACAAACTCTAAAGGTGTAGTTGATCGACTTGTGTCATTTCTAAATTGACTGAGCAGGCTTGAATGACCCTCTCTTGTTATAGTCTTTGTATCTTGAATCTGATTGTCATTTACTTTTACAAATCTCTTCAACCTTTTGTGCTCACTCAGACAGTTTTACAAATTCCCATAACTTTAGTACTGCTACAGCTAACCGGATCTTATCATTCATTCCACTTCAAATCTAATACACATTTCCTTCTCGGGATATATAATGTTACAAGCATACTTGCTTAATTACACAGATTCTCGTTCATACTCAGCTACAGTCCTGCTTCCTTGCTTAATTCGAGAAATTCTTTCTTTTCCGATCGATAAACAATCGGCTAACTACTTTTTCTTGATTTCACTCTAGAAGAAGTATCAATTAATTTGATCATCCGATACTATCGTGCTCAAGGTATCCCCCCGCAAATATGCCTCGTCTTTTAGCAAAGACACAGCGTATCTCAAGCAATCATCAGGGGCACATAATAATTCTGCAAAAACTCTCTTCGTATTTAATAGCCAATACTCGAGTTTTGACGAATCATCATCAATCGTGCCTCTGAACTCTTCCACTCCACATTTCTGAACCTTATCTACAGATACCTAAGTAGCCAACACTGGTACAGGGGTGGCAGTATTCAAGGGTGCCGAAGGAGGCACAACAAGGGGTGGAGGAGGCAGAGTAGCCTTATTTGCTTGTTTGAACTCGTTGAACCATTGGTTCATCATTCCCATAAAAATATGATTGATTTCATCACTAACCGATTGAGAAATAGGAGCACTATTACTTACTTTTAGATTCGAAGCTTGAACATTACTTTCAGCTTCGTTGGCTATAGCTCGATTAGATTCTGTTGACATCTTGAATATATGAGAAACAAATCGTTAGAACAGATCAAACGTATCACACTATATGTGGCATGTATATACTAATTCTTATTTCACTATGTTAGTCCTAGAATCGACTAAACCATAGCTTTGATACCAATAAATGCAACTCCCCTAACCCGTATCCGTCACCAGAACAGGGTTATAGAGCATTACCGGTGTTTTCAAATCAAACGAATAAAAAATTTCAAACATTTCAAATCATATAGATAATCATATTAAAACCAATCCAAATCATACATGTTGTCCCTTATACGAGCCCTCGAGGCCTTAAGAACACATTAGGAACAAGTCGAGACGAAATCGAAAACTCAGAGAATTTTTTAGAGAATAGCGAAAATTTTTAACACTGCAGGATGCCAGGCCGTGTGACTCACACGGCCAGTGTGGGCATTTGAAGTAGGGATACATGGCCATTCCTCAGCCCATGTCCATACCCGTGTAATTCACTGACTTGGGTCACACGGCCAAGCCACACGCCCATGTGCTAGGCCGTGTACCCTTCGAAATAACCTCACACGCCCATTTGCCAGGCCGTGTGCTAGGCCGTCTAATAGCCTGACTTGCAATCCTTTGAAAGCTACAAGGGACACACGACCGTTTTGCCTGGCCGTGTGTCACACACGGCTGAGACATAAGCCTATGTCTCTTCCCGTGTGGACGAAAATAGGCTATTTTACAAACCATTTTTCTCACCCATTTTGGCATGTACCAACACCCAAAATTTCACATATCTATACAAGCTATAACAAGGCACAATCATGTAAAATCAAGCTATATGCATATGGTATATTAACATACAACCAATATGCCCGTAGGCACCGCAAATGTCAACATATTAACTTGCAACCATGTGCTCAATTTAGCCAAATAATATTCACTATCTTTTAAACTAAATTTGTTTTAACATATGCAATTAAAATTTACCTAGCAACCGAACACCAAGAAGATACCATTTGTATCATTCCACTACTATCACCAATAGACCTATATACCATTGAAGACAAAGATACCAAATCCACATTTAGAACATATGACATAACTTATATAACATGCCTTTTCAAACTAGTCTTTCATCTTTAATTATTCAAACACTTAACCAAAATACAAATACTAGCATAACAACTTAAATTCATCAACAATAAACCATTCATAAGTGCTTGCATTCATACCAATTTATCAAGTCAAAAGATATATATGTACAACATATAAAAAAAAGTATCCAAACATACAACTTAATAATTCACTTTTATACCAAAATGAACTAGACACAAATACATATATATACTTATAGCCACATATACATGCCACAATCCCAAAAGAGTTCAAAAGCTACTAACGATGATGGATAGTGTGAGCCAAAGTTTCGATCCGTCCCAAGTCAGCAAAAGTAAACTACAAAATGACACAAACTCATATAAGCTTATAAAACTTAGTAAGTACATAGCAATTTATTTAACTTGACATTAAATGAATGAACTTCTATTTTACTTAATAAATGACACCGAAACATAATCTCGGCACGAAGGTGCTATCGAGAAGTCACAAATGCAGGTGTAATGCATCGAATTTGACCCTAATCGTAATGGTGGTTTTGGGACCACGAATCCGAAGTCCGAGAAATATTTTGATATTATATTTTGTGTTTATTATATGTGAATTAATGTGTGTGAAAGTCTCGTAGAAAAATTTTATCATTTGTATGTTCAATTTAACAAAAAGGATTAAATCGCGTAAAGTGTAAAAGTTGCATACTATAGTGTAAAGTGCTAGATTGATTATGGCTTTTCAATATGGGGCATTAAAAGGGCAATTAGCCCATTTTCAAGTTAGTGGGTGGCATATGTCATAACTAACCTTAAGTTTTATATTAGTTTTATTTTGTTTTAAAGGTTAAATTAGTAATTAAATAATTATTTACTTTATATGTTAAAAGGTTATAATAATAAGCCATCATCTTTTTCATCCATCTTTGGCCGAATGTGGGAGAAAGAATGAAGCTTTGAAACCTTTTAATTTTCGGCAATTCTAAGCTAAAATTCAAGGTGAGTTTTTAGTCGATTTTTGTTAATTTTAACGTTTTTGAGATCGTTGCTTCGAACGGTAGCTTACCCATGTTGAAATTTTTGAATCTAAGCATGTTTGATATTCGGCCATTGATGTGTTCATTTAGTTTTTGATGTTTGATGATTTTTTCTTAAAGATTAGTATATTTTGTATTGGAAATTTTAGTGAATTTGAGTATTTTGGACTAAATTGCAAGAATAAATTTTAGAGGGGCTTATTTGCGAAATAAATGAAAGAAATGGACTTGTATAGTCCTTATACATATTCAGCCCTTAAGTAGTGTTGAGAAATTTTGTGTATTTTGTGTTTTATGCAAATAGGATTAAATTGTGAAAATGTGAAATAGTAGGGGTAAAATGGTAAATTACCTATTTATATGTTTAGGGACTAAATTGAGATGAAATGTACTTGAATGAGCTAAATTTTAATGTGTTTAGATCAAGAACAAAGAAAAACGAATTTGGATCGGGGAAAAACAAAGGTTCTCGAGTAGCCGGTTTACGCGGTCCGTCGACAGTCGAGGTAAGTCCTTAAGCAAGTATACACCAAAGAATTATTTACGAATATAGTATATAATGATGTTTGAAATTTTAAAGCATAAATATACATGTTGGCCGAATGTGGAGTTTGAATTTGTAGTGAAATTAATTTGGTTAATACAATGTGAATATGTATGTTTGGATTAATAGGTGAAAGTAAAATGAAGAATATGAGATGGTTAATAGTTTAGTACTAAGTACTGTGTATCGCAAAGTTGAATGTGTTGATATTCGGGCATCGTGCCTAGCAGGCTTAGTGCCGGTGACATATTCGGGCTTCGTGCCTAGCGGGCTTAGTGCCGGTGACATATTCGGGCTTCATGCTTAGCAGGCTTAGTGCCGGTGACATATTCGGGCTTCGTGCCTAGCAGGCTTAGTGCCGGTGATATATTCGGGCTTCGTGCCTAGCAGGCTTAGTGCCAGTGATATATTCGGGCTTCATGCCTAGCAGGTTTAGTGCCGGTGATATATTCGGGCTTCGTGCCTAGCAGGCTTAGTGCCGGTGATGCTTTAAAACAAAGGAACCATAAATTGCTCGAGGTGTAACATAGTTAATCTATTGAGTTAAAAACTCAGGTAAGCATAAGTCCCATTTGAATTCATCAAAAGTAAGGTAAGTTGTGATTAATGTTACTTGAGTTGAAATATTATGTTAAGAACGGTGTTATGTGAATTTGAGCTTATAAAATATCGAAACTCTAGAAAGGATGCAAGATATACCTATTTTTTTTTATAGGTATACTAATGAAAAACTATCTCAAAAAAGACGAACCGAACCCTTTTTTTTATTTCTATTATATGCAAAATAAATTTTTATTTATATGAAAATAGGAAAAAAAAAAGAATTGTTGTGAATCGATTCCAAGTTGAAGAAAGAATGGAATAGAATAGTCATTGTATGAATATAGAAATAATAAAATTTTTAGTGTGATAATGTAATGGATATGAATGTTGAATTTACATGATTATAAACATGCGATTCATGTAATATATGTACTTTGTGCTTTGATGAGTTACAGGTTGATGGTAGTGAAGTATAAGTAATTGAGTTAATATATTACTAGTATTCGGTTTTGAATCAATTGCATATCGAAATATACATAAACAATGTCCTACATTTATTGATTAAAAATGTTAAAGTGCTTGGTTAGTGAATTACCATTTGCTTAAGACTTACTAAGCTAGTGAGCTTACTATGTATGTGTTTGTATTTCTGTTTTATAGATCGTTGATTCAACTACGGGCTCAGGGGATCATCAAGAAAGTCGACCACACTATCACTCTCTTTGGTATATATATGTTTACTTTTTGAATCAAAGGCATGTATAGCCTGTATTTTGATAAGTAATGAATGATGTTTGGTTTTGGTAAATGTATATATATGGCCTTGCGAATAAGGCTGTTACTTTTGGATTAAGCATCATTTATATGTTTGATATAATAGTCTGTTTTAATCTTTGGTATGAGACGTATGCATATAAGGCTTAGAAGTTAAATGTATTGTATAGAAATGATCATATATATGTATAAGTATGCTTATTATGTCGTACGAATATCTCTGCTTAGATTATTATGTGCTCGATATAATTCAGAAATGACCATGAAAATGTATGTACTAATGCTTTGGGTTGATCATTGAATTTTTATTTTGAGAACCGAATAAATGGTCAATGGATTGGTTGTATTTATATATATAATTTGAATTAGTCGCATATCATGTGTGTTTGGTAGGTTATTCAATGATCTTGTATCCATGTATTAATAAGGTAAAATGAATTGAAAATTTTGAATTGACATGGATTTTGTTTTAGGGACAATACGCATATTATGGTAGTATGATGTGTTTGTTTGGTCATGCTATATTGTCCGAGTGTCATATGTGTGAATGATAAGCTATTTAAGTACTATGGACCTATTTGTTTTAATATGCATATTCGCAGAAAGTATAAAATAATATGCCGATATTCGGTTAATGAGATGGATGTATCATATATGTTTGACATACGAAATTTAGAGTTATTAAGTGGAAGCTTGATTCGAAACTTGTATAGATTAGGAGTTATGATGTATTACATTATGAAATATGGGTTGTAAAGTAAGTCTTGTTCTCTATTTGTGGATATGAAAAAAAAAAAATGTAAATATGCATATTGGGTTTATTCCATAAATGACTGTGAAAAATTGTGTCTAGTTCGGTAACGCCTCATAACCCTAATTCGGCGGTGGGTACGGGTTAAGGGGTGTTGCAAGGGGCAAGTAAGTGCGATTAGGGGTACCAAAGTATAATAGGGGCAAGTAAGTGCGATCAGGGGTACCGAAGTACAACAGGGGCACGTATGTGCGATCAGGGGTACCAAAGTACAATAGGGGCACGTATGTGCGATCGTGGTACAATTATATATTTCTATATATCTATATATATATATATATATATATATATATATATATATATATATATATATATATATATATATATATATATATAATAATGAACTACTTTATTATAAAATACAAATACATAAGGAAATCAAATGATATAATTTAATTACTATGAACTGACATTGACAACTATCGCATAGGATTATGATTGGTTAATCCGCGATTTTTGCCTTTCCTCGATTTAGATCCGGTTGAGATTTATCTTGATCTAAATAAATAAATTCAGCCAATTTAATAACTATTCTATTCAATCCAATCCAAATTCACATGTTTGCAAAATTACTCTTTTCACCCTAAACTTTTGATTTCTTTTTAATATAGTCCCTAGCTCATAAAAATGAAAATTCATGACATTCAACCACAACCCATCATAGCCAAAAATCTATTAGGTTTCTAACAAGCCCTATGTTTCATTTATTTCCCCATTTCACCATGTATAGTTTTCTATTTTTCAATTGAATCCCTATTTGTCAATTTCATAAAAAATCACTTAACAAAAGTATTTTATCTATCAACAACTAACCATTTTCTTCCATAAAACATCAAAAATCCTACACATTCATCAATGGAAAAACCCTAGTAGTTTGATAGTTTTACAAATTTGTCCCCGGGCTAGCTCGATTAAGTTAGAACGATCCCGAAAACATAAAAATCATTAAAAAGGGGACAAAGTACGTACCAATATAGCAAGGAATTTGTTTCCGCAAGCTCAAGCTCAACAATGGCTTCCACAAGATTTTCAGTTCTTAATTGAAGAAATAAAGATGGTACTTGATTTGTTTTTTTTAATTATCATTTATGTACCATTTACCTTTATAACCTTTTAATTTATTACAAATTTCAAGAATACCAAGTCATGATATTCCACTATCAATATTTATGGTCTAATTACCATATAAGAACTTATATTTTAAGGTTCTATAGCTATTTGATACCTTTAGCCACTAGAAGTCAATTTTTGTACTTTACGCGATTTAGTCCTTTTTATCAAATTGAACACATAAACGGCAGAATTTCTTAGCAAAATTTTTATACAACACTACTATCATGATTTAATCATTAAAATATTAATAAAATAAATATTTTCACGTTGGATTTGTGGTCTCGAAACCACTTTTCTAATTTCACTAAAAACTGCTGTTAGAATAATTTTTAATCAAACAATATATGTAATATAAAACTTTGTTTAAAGACCAAAAATAAATATAACATAAATTAAACATATCGAAAATAAAAATTGTTTTAAAATATATTAAAAGATTAAAATAGTTTTAAATAAGACATATCGAAAATTAAATATGATCAAAATGTTCTTATTTAAAGTAAAAAGATTAAATCCAAATTGTAAATGTAGTTTAACATGTATATATTGCCTTTCCCGTATTACTAGAAAAGAGTAATGGTATATTCATTTCGATAGAGATATTTGTTTTTGTCCCTTTTCCTTGTTCATTTTTTTCTGTTGTTGTTGACTCTTGGCATTTGGCAGCCTACGAGGGTGTGCTCTCTTTACCGTAGTAGCCTCCTTTTCCACTAAAAAATTTCATCTTTCCAAAGTCGAATACATAACCAACTTGCAACAAAGACGTTGGGAGGGGATTGTTACCTTAGCACACCTTTGAGCAATATCTTTCCCCTTCTTGTTGCTACCTTTAATCACTCCTTTAGCTAAAACACACAAACCATTCCATTATTTCAAGAGGATACACATTTAACACATAAAGGTTCCAACTAAAAAATCCCAATGAAAAAAACTTAATAGAAAAACAAAGGCAAAACACATTAGTTAATGAACAAAAATTGAAAAAAGTCTAAACTGCTGCTACTCTTACTGCTCCTTCAACCCTTCACCGTTTATCATAAAAATGAATGGAAAACATGAAACTAATAAAACTAAAAATGAACATATAATGTTACATAAGGTTGAACAACTAAAGCATACTCATCTAGCATATGACTAAACTAAAATGACTCAAACAAGTAGTGCAATCACGCAACAACAATAAAACATTAAAAAAAAAAGACAATTTAGGAAATTGTTTAAGGTATATTACACTAAAAGTGCAAGTTTCGTAAGATCACATGGTCAAAAAACGAACAACAATGGCATTAAACAACATCAACCCTTACTGTCTGTTCATTTTCCTTGGACTACTCTTATTCAATGCCATGTTCGACAAACCATCTAAATGCTAACATAGACTTTTGAAATCTGACAAAACATGTCCTTTAATAGAAGAAATTTATGTTACTGCATCAGTTTTATCTACAAGTTTATATTGTCTTAGAAGTTCAGGTCCGCATTTAAACTATTCTCTGTGAAAGTAATTTATCAATTTTACTTGTTTACACCAACATTTCTGTATAAGGATTAAATTACTTAGTTATATCATCATTCAAATACATGAAAAAAAATTGAGCATACCCATGTTGAATAAATGTCGATATCTGACACTTAACCTTAAGTTTTTTGACCATGTAACATGTTATAAAATACTTCCCATTTTCTGGATCATGCATTCTTTAATCTAACATTAGATCAAGCATTTGTCATTTTGATTGTAGATTATGGATAATCAGGGTGCTTATTGGATAAAAGACCAAACTAGTAAAAACCAATGTTGAGGAACTATGTAAAGCCTCATATTGAGCTTGTGGTCTTAATAAGAACAGCTAGCCCTTGACAATAGGTTTTTTTTTTTTTCTCCCTACTATGTTTGATTTCATGATTCTTTTGTTATCAATATTTTGGTTTAAAAAATCTGATCTTTTGTGCTACAATCTTATGTCTTTCACTCATTATTATCATGTATTTGGTTCATCTTGCATTTTGCTTTCCAATAGAAATTATCTCGATTATTATCGTTGATGTTTTTAGGCTTTACAAACAGGATTAGCCAGTGACATACATCATTTAAAATATGTTTAAAATTAAGAAAAAAAAGAATTGAAAAAGAAATGTAACATGTGAAAGTCTTTTAATCTTGTTTGTGAATTAACTTTAGTCTTAATGTACCAATTATGATTTTTTTAATGATGTTTTCTTGAATCTTCTTCTCCTTACAATTTGTAATGAATGGAGAAACAATTAAGTAATTTTATATTTTGACATGCTTTTGTGACTTTTGAAAATAAATAATATTTCACAACTTTCTGAAAGTACACATATTTAAATACTTTTTGGAAGTATTTTGAAAATTTTGATTGATCTTTTAAATTTTATGTTGATGTTAAAGTGTATATAATTTCTATTACATCAATAAGAAATTAGATTGGATCTAGAAATTCAAAATATTTTTACTTCAATATCAAAATCAAAGGGATTTATGAGTAAAAATCATTTAAAGGTTTGTTTAAATAGAAGGTAATATAGTTTAAGGTTTTTTATAAGTACATTAGCCAAAATGAATCTAAATTTCAATTTTTCATATTTTTCTACTTGCTAATGAGAAAAAGGCTTCATTTCAAGTGTTAGAAAAAGTAAAAGCCAACTTGACTCATGACTCTCATCATTAAGCCAACTAATCATAGTAAATATAAATTCTTATCACTGGTTATAAAAGAAACTCAAAACTAGACAATAGAAGAAAGATATGATAGAAAACAATGATCTCAACAAGCCATTCACCATAGAAAATTTTGTAAATGATTAGAACTAAATTATTGTCACCAAAGAGTAGGGCTTGCATAGATGGCTAGACTAGAGTACACTGCTTGAAAAATAAAAGAAAAAAAGCAGTTAAATAGGCAACAGCTTCAAGTTTTGATAAGTTCATGTTTTTAGTCTCAAATTCATGTGGTTTGATTTTCTCTTCTCAGGTTGTGTTGTCTAAGTTATTCATTAAGTTCTATAAAGAGTTGAGTTGTTTAGGGGTGATTGTATAACTCTTTGTAGAATTAGGAGCAGAACCACTCTAACCAATTAAATACTATACCAAGCATCTTTTTGGAAAAATTCCAATAAAACAATGTAGAAAGAGTTAAGAAAAAACTATTACCTCTCTTAAGCAAGCTATATTGTGACCATTCTCCCCATAAATAGAGTCAATAACATTCTTAGGAACTCTAATATCTACAGTTGTATTTGTCACAATGGTAGATTTGTTTCCATTGCAAACATGAGAAGAAAGGGACATTAATTACGAGAAACTATCCGAAAGCCTTACTTCTCATTCCCCACTCCCAATTATATTTGGCCCCATATAAAACCATTAAAGTTTAGCAATATAAAATTAGTATCAATCTTCAAAGTTGAAGAGAAACCTATTATTCTACCAATTTAATGAAAAAAAATCAGAAAAAAAAGGAAATTAAAATGGGAGAAGAGATAATTACAGGTAGATGAATCGACTGCAAATATGGGGAAATTTTTGGCCTATTAGAGATTCAGATGGAGAAGGAGATAACCCCATTGGAAAAACATAGATTTTCCATTTCCATTTTTAAGACTTTGAACCAGTCTTGTTAGGGCTACTAAAAGAGGCAGAGAGGAAATTGAAAGGAATAACGAAAGAGATAAAGGTTTACTTGAGGGAGGACTGCTACTGATCGGAGACGAAGGAATCAAGGAAGGTCGGTACTGAGATCAGGCTGAGTGAGAGCTTTTTAGAGGTGAGAAAATGGGAGGGTAAAATGGAAACGAGACCTCACATCGAACCATTATCCGGTTGTTTCTCTTCTCCAGTTTCCACCTCAATTGAAAGCAAGAGAAGGCATTGTTGAGGGCATTTGGTGTTTGAAAAATAGTTTTGAGATTGAAGGCATTGTTAGGGTTTGTCAAAGGAAGATAGGGTTGAGAGGAAATGGGATTAAAAAATAAGTTGATAAGTTGGAAATTTGTTAATGATTATAGTGGAAGGAAGAAGCATGAAAAAGAGGGAAAATGTTTTAGACGTGAGAAAGAAATGATAATGGTGAGGGTAAAATTGAAAGCTTGACCTAATTTGTTACCCATTCAATGGGGAGACCACTGAATGGTAAACAACATTTTTTGCCCTGAATAAGCCCGTATGGAATAGAACTGTAATAGCTTATTAAAGCCAACCAAATAATGGCTTAATGATGGGCCCACTGAATTGAGCTGTAATGTATTGGTACTATAGCCAATCAAACATGCCCTAAATTATCATTCCATGGGGAGACCACCGAATGGTAAACAACATTTTTGCCCTGAATAAACCCGTAAGGAATAGGGTTGTAATAGCTCATTACAGCCAACCAAATAATGGCTTAGTGATAAGCCCACTAGATTGAGCTGTAATGTATTGGTATTACAGCCAACCAAACATACCCTAAGTATCTATATCTTCTAGATTTAAAATTTAGTTCTCTTATTTAAAAAAATTAATTTTCTATTTTTTGGATTTATAAATCTACTTTTAAATTATATATAATCATATAACATTTTAATAAAAAAATCAACGATATTAATTATTTAAACTAATTATTTATATTATAAAATATTAAATTAATTATAACATTATAAAAATATAGAGACCAATTTATATTAGAAATTCAAATATAAAAATTTAAATTTAAATTTAAACATATTAGAAGGATCAAAATTAAAAAGTAATTACTTTGATAAAATATATAAAAAAAGAAATATGATGAATGTGTGCCATGTGTTAGCATAAGAAAGATCCTTTGAATTTTACTTTATTAATAATAATAATAATAATAATAATAATAATAATAATAATAATAATAATAATAATAATAATAAGGCTAAACAATGGTAGAGCCAGAAAATTTTTTTGGGGGGCCGGAATTAAATTGTATATTTTTACGATAGTAAAAATGCAATTTCACTATTTTAATAGTTTATATCTTTATAATTTTTAAAGAATTAAATCAAATTTTTATTATTTTTGGGAATCGTAAGTGCAATTTTACTATTACTAATTTAAAATTTTATAAATTATAAAGAGTCTAAATAGAAAATTTTTTATTTTAGGGGGGCCGGGCCCCTGCCAGCCCCTCCTTGGCTCCGCCATAGAGGATAACTACTTATATAGTCACTCAAGTTTATGTGCGTTCATATTTTGGTCACTTATTTTAAAAATTTATTATTTTAGTTACTTTTGTTAGATAAGTTGTAAGTTTTAGTCACTTTACCATTAAGATACCTTTGTTCACCCGATGAAATGCTGATGTGCCTATATTTTAATTGGTGAAATAATAAATTTAATCCTTAACATTTTACATATTCTATTAATTTAATTCTAATTCTAAAAAAAATAAACAAAATTTACCCACAACGTTTGCACATTTTATCAACATAATCCTGATTTAAAAATTTTAAAATTATAAATTTGAAATTTCAAAAAATTAAAAATTATTATAAAAATATATAAAATTAAAATTACAAACATAAAATTTGACATGTGAAACCAAAATATGAAAATGATAAAATGTATAAAATTTAAATTAGAAATTAAAAAAACATGTAAATTTTGAATTAAAAAAAATAAAAAAATTCATAGAAAATGAAAATGAGTTAATAATTTTCGAGCTTAAAGAAATCCCAAAACATATTAAAAATCATGGTTCTCTTTGTCACCTGGGAATGGGAGGAAAGCTGGGTGGTAAGAAGTAAGACTTGATTTGAGTGCAGAATTTTGTAGTGTTATAATATACAAAAAAGTTTATGTATTCATGCTATATATATTATAAAAAATAAAGGATAATATAAATTTTAGCTTCTGCACTTGGTAATTAGGTTTATGTTGGTATATGTATTTTTTTTTGTATACTTTGGCCTTTGAACTTAGAAACTAGATTCATTTTGGTTACTGAACTTGAATTTTGTCTAGATTTAATGATGTGACCAGTGTTATAAGAATAAGACCAAATTGGACGGGCCAAGAATACATTGATATAATGGTCCAAACAAAGGGGTTAAACCAATTGACTTGAAAATTGCTTAAAATTGGTAAAAATAGAAGATCGGGACAAAAACCGATAGTTGAACAAATTTAATTTTTTTTCAATTTTTTAAATATTTTTATGAAATTTTAATTGGTTATTTAGTTATTGTTGGTCTAGAGGTTGAATTGATTAAATTGAGAACCGATGGTCCGACCTATTCAACTATCGACCTTGTTAATAAAATACTGAATGTAACATTTTAAGATTGTATCACATCATCGCTTGAAATTTTCTATATATTTTTAAAAAAAAAATAGAGAAGTTCAAGCGATGATGCAACATAATTTCAAAGTGCCATGTCATTAAAATTTTATAATTTTCAAGTTTAGGAACTAAAATGGACCTAGCTATCAAGTTCAAGAGCCAAAACGGACAGAAAAAGAGTAAAGGAATCAAAGTGAACCTAATTACCAAGTTCAAGGGCCAAAAATATATTATCCCAAAAGATAATATACTTATTTATAAAATTAAAGTATTATAATTTTTTCCCATAACTTATTTATAAAAAATAACTTTCTAAAGTTATGAAAAAAATATTATTTATAAAAAATGTTATAAAAGATATTGGGCACTTTATAATTTTTTTATAAAGGTCATACATTATAAATTTTATATTATTTTTAACATAGTTTATGTAATACAGTTGCACTTATCTCTTACATGGTTGCTATGTCTAAAATATATAGGTTTTTCAAGCACCTTTTTAATTATAATCTATGCAAATTTCGAGTGTATGGACAACTAATTGAGCCATCTTAGTTCATATTTAGACATCGGGCATAAATTTACTGAAGCGTGTAATTTTATGAAATTTAGTATTAATTTTACATAATTTTACTATTTTATGCTATATGTTAATTTTTACCCAATTTGCTGCAGTTGGACCACCAAATTAATCAATGCGGAAGCCAATAAAAACACACATGCATGTAATGCAAAAAAACCACTTCATGTGGATGTCTAGAGGATGAATTAGGCTAAGAAATATTGCCTTCACCCATCTTTAAGATGGTTGCTAAAGAGAATTAAGTTGCTTCTTAATTGGGTCACCAAAACCGTACAACAAGGGGAGTAGAAGCCCAAATTCGGAAAGCCATCAAGAATAGCCCAAATTAGCTTTGGGATAATTAAATTGAAGACCCTTACACTTGTGAAAAAAAAATCACAAATTAGCCCCCAACTTGAGCTTTGTTTTCCGTCCAACCCATGCCATGAATTAAGGGAGAATCGATCATCAAATCAAATAACCACCAACCTCCCATTCCACAATTCATGGCTAGCCAAGCAAGGAAGTGATCTAAAGGATCCCCAAGCTATTTTTAGCAAACTTTCATGCCACTCCTTTACTAGAAATACCACCCTTCATCTCCCATTTCATAAATCCCTCAATTCACATTTCTCTCATCTTCCTCTCATCCTTCTTTCCTCATGCATAAGCCATCCATTTCCCCACTTCCCTTTAGCTAATATTTCCCTTGAGAAAAACTCTCTTGGTCAGCCACCTTGAGGAGCAGTTTGTGTAACAGCCCGATTTTGGGGCTAGTCGAAACAGTGGTTTTGGGACCACTAATCTGAGGTTGAAGAAAATTATTTTAATATTATTTTATGTGTTATAGCAAGTTTTTAAGGATGGATGAAAATTTTGGTGCCTTAATTTTAGCGATTGTATGCTGAACTGCGAAAAAGGACTAAATCGCATAAAGTGCGAAAGTTCTATTTTACAAGCTAAAGGTGTCTAATAGCTATGAAATATTAAATTGGAGGTCCTTAAAGTGTAATTAGACCTCCCTAAAGATGATGGCCAGCCAAGGGAACCAAGAGAGACAAGAGCATTAAATGAGTCAAAAATTTGGTGGTGTTAGGTGACTAAAATGAATAAAATAAGATAAGTAAAGAGAAAGCTATCATCTTTTTCATTTCTCTTCTTTTTCTACCGAAATTTTTAGCAAGAAAAAAGGGTTTTGAAGCTCAAAATTTCAGCCAACATATCCTTTAGCAAGTAAGTGATTTTAGAGGTCTTTCTTGATAATTTTTGTACTTTTGGAACCCCCAAAGCTTAAGCTAGCTAATGAGGGGACTATTTTGCAAAATGGTTGAAATTTTAGGGACTTTCCATGAGAGTTTTCATTTTCTGAGTTTTTATGGAAGAAAATAAATGTTAGTGAGTTAAGGAACAACTTTTGTGAAAGATGTTACCACGAAAACACCTAAATGGGACCTATTAGTAAAGGTTGAATTTGTGTAATAAATGCATGAAATAATTGGTTTTGTGAGTTTTTGTAAGAGAAATAAACATTCAACTAGGCTTGTTTAATGAGAAAATGTGATGAAAAACGATTTACGAGCCTAGGGACGAAAACGTAATTTTGCCAAAGTAAAAAGGGAAAATGGTCATTTTTGCCTAAGTAGAAATTTTGATATATCATGAATTATAAAGTGATTGAATGAGTGAATTTTATTATTATAGATCAAGAAGAGCGTGGAAACAACCTTGACCGAGGAAAAGGCAAGGTTACGGACTGAAACGTCGATTAATACCTTTTACACCAAGGTAAGTTTATGTGTAAACAATACATCTTTAATACATATGTTGTTACTCATTGGTGCATTGTATGAATGAGGTCAATTATGTTTGAAATTGATTGAAATTGATAAATAGTGAATAATTCTCGTATGAACCTCGGAATAGATATGTAAGTGCGGAAAAATATCCGTAAATATTCTTATTGGTGGGCTATGTGCGATACCAACGTAATTATTCTTTTTGATGGGCTGTGTGCGATATCATCGTTTGTATTATCATTTGGTGGGCTATGTGCGTAACCACTGTAAATATTCTTATTGATGGGCTATGTGCGATACCACCCTATTATTGATTAATGGTTGGCTATGTGCGAAACCACCAGGTACTTAGTATTATTCCGAATGGTTCATCGAGAAATTGTCTATGTAAATGTTTCATGTGGCTTTGTGGTGATGAGTACAGGATATGTGAGTAATATAAATGTTGTCCGGTTGGAAGGTGGTAAGAGATGAGATGAGTAAGCATTGTTATGAAAATGTGAATTATTCTTGTTTAGTATGAAATGTTATTGACTGATTAGCACATGCTATGATGCTTATTGTTTACATGTAAACTTACTAAGCTTAAAGCTTACCCTTTCTTTTCCCTTGTTTTATAGTGTCAAAGAGCCGGCTCGGGATACGAAGATAATTTGTAGATCATCCATACTATCAGCTTATCTCAATATATTAGACTTATCATTTTGAGTATGGCATGTATAGGGGTTAGACATAGTGAAATGTTTTATTGTTTTGGCTAAGTGTGTTGGCTCTTTTAAAGATGAACACTTTTGTAAATAGCCATATTTAATGGCTTATTATCATTATATATATGAAAAGATGAGGTTATCCATGAATGTGTATGATTCATGATTAAGTTGCTTGGTAAATGGTTGAATGTGATTGATGTTGTATGAGTTAGTGTGATAAAAAGAGCTTGGCAAATAACCTTGTTCTTGTCCACACGGGTAGGCATACGGGCGTGTGTCTCGGCCGTGTGTGACGTACGGTCAGTCCCATGGGTGTGTGACCAGGCCATGTGTCCCCTGCATGTTAGTGTTGCAAGTCAGTGTCGACCACGGGCTAGTCACACGGATGTGTGCCTAGGCCGTGTGCCCCTTATTTGGCTGTTGATGTCACAAACAAAATACCCAGGTTTTCACTCACGGGTGATGACACAGGCGTGTCTGGACCCGTGTGTGTGAAAGACACAGGTCAAGGACACAAGCGTGTGTTCGACCGTGTGAAAACCCCTGTAGGTTCGAAAAGAAAATAAATTCCACACGGGCTAGGGACATGGGCATGTGTGACCACACAGCCTGCCTACACAGGCGTGTCTTATTTCACACGGGCGTGTGACCCTGTTAAGGCAAAATTTTTTTAGGTATACAAAAGATCCCGGTTTAATTTTGAGGCCCTCCGTTTGCATGTGTAAGGGCTCGTAGGCCTATAATAAGAATGCTATGAATGTGAATGAAAGATTTTATATTGGAATGAAATTTAATAGCCCAAAGTTGTAAGTTAAAGTGCGTTAAGTCTGGTAATGCCTCGTACCCGGGTCCGACATTAAATTCGGGTAAGGGGTGTTACATTTAGTGTTATTAGAGCTATGGTTTAGTCGGTTCTCGGACTATCGTAGCGTGTGTAAGAGTCTAGCTATACATGCCATAAACGTATATTGATAGTGTGGTGACTTCTGATAAACTTTAAGCTGTGTTTTGGTATAGTAAATGGATCCCGACCGAGCTACTGCTGATGACGCTGCTAGTAACGCGCTAGCTCCCGCGCAAGAGACTGCGCTTGTAAAAAGTAGACCCGAGACTTTGGGTCAAGGGGAAGAGGCTCGGGAAGCCTTTCTCCACATGATGAGTAACTGGTACACCGAATTTGTACGAGTAAACCCTAATGCTCAACCTCCTCCACCCCACCTATACCTCAGCCAGTCCCCGTGGCTCTTTAAGTATAGATTTGGTGAGAATGACTAGACCCCCGGTCGATAAGATTCGGAAACAAGGGGCTGAGGAATTCAGAGCTAATATAAATGATGACCCCGAGAGGGCGGAGTTCTGGCTTAAGAACTCAATGCGAGTATTCGATAAACTCTCCTACACACTTGAGAAGAGCTTGAAATGTGTTGTGTCATTGCTAAAGGACTTGGCAAATCATTGGTGGAAAACATTGACGTCGGTAGTTCCAAGGGAGAGAGTGACATGGGATTTCTTTTTGGAAGAGTTTCAAAAGAAGTACATAAGTCAGAAATTTGTAGATCAGAAACGGAAAAAATTCCTTAAATTGAAGTAATGAAAAACTACTGTGGTAGAGTATGGGCACGAGTTTGTTAGGCTCAGCATGTATGCACAAGAGTATGTGTCTACAGAAGCTATTTTGTGCAAGAGGTTCAAAGACGGGCTGAATGTGGATATCAGACTGCTAGTTGGGATTTTAGAATTGAAAGAATTTGTGGTGTTGGTTGATGGGGCATGTAAGGCCGAGGAGTTGAATAAGGAAAAGAGAAAAGCTATGATTAAGGCTCGAGATGCAAGGAAGAGACCAATGAGTAAATCGTTCTGAGCTCAATCAAAGAGATCCAAGGAAATGAACCCTTGGACAACTGCTTTAGTTAATGAGCAAGATGTGCCGAAAACTGCATTTCGGATGAGATATGGCCATTATGAGTTTCTTGTCATGCCATTTGGCTTAACGAATGCTCCTGCGATTTTTATGGATTTAATGAACCACATCTTCCAACCGTATTTGGATAAGTTTGTAGTTGTTTTTATCGACGACATATTAGTTTATTCTCGGGGTGAGAATAAGCATACATAGCACCTGAGAATTATTTTGCAGACTTTAAGAGACAAGCAGTGGTATGCTAAATTCAGCAAGAGTGAGTTTTGGCTCCGAGAGGTCGGATTCTTAGGAAACATTGTGTCGGGTAGAGTTGATCCGAGTAAGATCTCTGCTATTGTGGAGTGGAAATCGCCAAGGAATGTGTCAGAAATTAGAAGCTTTTTGGGTTTAACGGGGTACTACAGACGTTTCGTAAAGGGGTTCTCCATGATTGCTACCCCGATGACGAAACTATTGCATAAAGATGTTAAGTTTGAATGGACTGAGAAATGCCAATAGAGTTTCGATAAATTGAAAGCATTACTAACTGAGGCATCGGTTTTAGTACAACCTAAGTCGGGGAAAGAGTTTGTGGTTTAGAGTGATGCATCATTAAATGGCCTTGGCTGTGTGTTGATGCAAGAAGGTGAGGTAGTAGCTTACGCCTCGAGACAGCTAAAACCGCATGAGAAGAATTATCCGACTCATGATTTAGAGTTGGCTGCGATCGTCTTCGCTTTGAAGATTTCATGTCATTATTTATATGGTGAGAAGTGCCGAACCTTTACTGATCACAAGATTTTGAAGTACTTGATGGACCAAAAGGATTTGAATTTGCGACAACGGCAGTGGCTTGAATTATTGAAGGATTATGAGTGAGTAATTGATTACCATCTGAGAAAAACGAATGTGGTTGCGGATGCCTTGAGCAGAAAATTCCTATATGCTTTGAGAGCTATGAGTATGAGCTTAGCGTTGTCTGATGGTGGTGCTATATTGGCCGAGTTGAGGGCTAGACCGTTATTTATTCAGCAGATATGTTAAACTCAAAAGAATGATCGTGGGACACAAGCTAAGAGAGCTCAGTGCAAATTGGGAAATTACTTTGATTTTCGGATGAGTTCAGATGGTTGTCTGATGTTCCATGCAGGATTTGTGTACCTAGGGATGATGATTTGATCCGGAAAATTTTACATGAAGAGCACAGTGGTTGCTTGTCAGTACATCCAGGCAGTACGAAAATGTACAATGATTTGAAAAAATTGTATTGGTGGCCGGGTATGAAAAGATACATCTCTGAGTTCATTACAAAATGTTTGATCTGTCAACAAGTGAAAGCCGAACATCAAGTACCTTCGGGATTACTGCAGCCAGTGATGGTTCCAGAGTGGAAATGGGATCGAATCACCATGGATTTTGTATCGGGGTTACCTATGACTCCGAGAAAGAAAGATGCTGTGTGGGTCATTGTTGATAGATTAATGAAGTCGGCTCACTTTATATCGGTGCGTGTGGATTATTCACTTGATAAGTTGGTCGAGTTGTATATTGCTGAGGTGGTGAGATTGCATGGGGTGCCCATATCTATTATCTTGGATAGAGATCTGAGATTTACTTCGAGGTTTTGGAAGAAGTTGCAAAAAGCCTTGGGTACAAAATTAAATTTTAATACAGCGTTCTATCCTCAAACCGATGGCCAAACTGAAAGAGTGATTCAAGTTCTTGAGGATATGCTCCGATGCTGTATGTTGGAGTTCGAAGATAGTTGGGAAAAATATCTACCTTTGGTTGAGTTTGCCAATAACAACAGTTAGTAGTCGAGTATACGGATGGCACCGTATGAAGCTTTATGTGGTCGCAAGTGTCGAACTCCCTTGTATTGGACCGTGCTTAGTGAAAAGCAAATTCAAGGGGTCGATCTAGTTAAAGAGACCAAAGAGAAAGTGAAAGTGATTCATGATAGTCTGAAAGCGGCTTCATATCGACAAAAGTTATACGCGGATTTAAAAAGGAAGGAAATCGAGTTCAAGTGGGTGACAAAGTATTTCTGAAAGTATCCTCGTGGAATAAAATATTGAGATTTGGTCGAAAGAGCAAATTGAGTCCACGATTTATCGGGCTGTATAAGGTTATTGAAAGGATTGGACCAGTAGCATACCGGTTGGATTTTCCAGCAGAGTTAGAAAGAATACAAAACGTGTTTCATGTGTTGATGTTGCGGCGATATCGTTCCAATCCTTCGCATGTGATCCCTCCAACAAAAATTGAGATACGACCGGACATGACTTATAAAGAGGAACCAATTAAGATATTGGCTCGAGAGGTTAAACAGTTGAGAAACAAGAGCATATCCTTAGTAAAAGTGTTATGGAAAAAACACGGTGTGGAAGAGGCTACATGGGAACAGTAAGAAGCCATGAGGGAACAATACCCAAACTTTTTTACCGGTAAGATTTTTGGAGACGAAAATCTCTAAAGGGGAGGAGAGTTGTAACAACCCGATTTTGGGGCTAGTCGAAACAGTGGTTTTGGGACCACTAATTTGAGGTTGAAGAAAATTATTTTAATATTATTTTACGTGTTGTAGAAAGTTTTTAAGGATGCATGAAAATTTTGGTGCCTTAATTTTAGCGATTGTATGCTTAATTGCGAAAAAGGACTAAACCGCATAAAGTGCGAAAGTTCTATTTTACAAGCTAGGCATGTCTAATAGCTATGGAATATTAAATTGGAGGTCCTTAAAGTGCAATTAGACCTCCCTAAAGATGATGGTCGACCAAGGGAACCAAGAGAGTCAAGAGCATTAAATGAGTCAAAAATTTGGTGGTGTTAGGTGAATAAAATGAATAAAATAAGATAAGTAAAGAGAAAGCTATCATCTTTTTCATTTCTTTTCTTCTTCTACCGAAATTTTCAGTAAGAAATAGGGGTTTTGAAGCTCAAACTTTTATCCAACATATCCTCTAGCAAGTAAGTGATTTTAGAGGTCTTTCTTGATAATTTTTGTACTTTTGGAACCCCAAAAGCTTAAGCTAGCTAATGAGGGGACTATTTTGCAAAATGGTTGAAAATTTAGGGACTTTCCGTGAGAGTTTTCATGTTGTTTGCTGAGTGTTTATGGAAGAAACTGAATGTTAGTGAGTTAAGGAACAACTTTTGTGAAAGGTGTTACCATGAAAACACCTAAATGGGACCTATTAGTAAAGGTTGAATTTGTGTAATAAATGCATGAAGTAATTGGTTTTGTGAGTTGTTGTAAGAGAAATAAACGTTCAACTAGGCTTGTTTAATGAGAAAATGTGATGAAAAATGATTTACGAGCCTAGGGTCAAAATTATAATTTTGCCAAAATCGTAATGCTCAACCTCCTCTACCCCCACCTATACCTCAGCCAGTCCCCGTCAAGCTGACGAGAGCAAAGCCACAATTAGAGAACCAACCAGAGGAGGTGAGCGATGTCAATAATAGGGGTCGAGATCCTTATTCAAATACTTATAATCTTCGTTGGAGGGATCATCTAAACCTCAAGTGGGGAGGTAACCAAGGAGGCACAAACCAAGCCCAAACTCGATTGAATCTTCCTTATCAACCTCCACTATTGCAACAACGAGTTGTGGGCAATGACCCTATTGTATATGGTCAAATATTCGATCGACTAGAGAGGGAGATACAAATTATGAAGATGGATATTTGACAAGTTTAATCTACATGTGGACGACTCGAATCCCGAATGGGTTGTCTCTATGACCAAATGAGCCGGTAAATGATAATGTTTCAAAAGCAGTGATATTAGACATGGAATTGAAACTACCAACCAAACCTATCCATGAAGAGGAGAAGATTTCAGGAGATGTTGATGAGCCCACGGAGGAGGAGAAAGAAATCGAGCACCAATAGCTAATCTAAGATGTAGCAAAATCATTGCCTAAGGTGGTACTTTCAAATCACAACATAACAATGATACCCCCTAAATTAAAAGATCCAGGTAGATTTACGATCTTAATAGATATAGGGGGATAAATATTAAAGTAAATCCCTTTGTGATTTAGGGGCTAGTATAAATTTAATACCCTTATCAATTTATCGAAAACTTGATTTCAAGAGGGTTAGAAAACACATCAATGATAGTACAATTAGCCGATGGATTATTGCTACACCCAAAAGATGTACTCAAGGATACATTAGTCAAGGTATTGGGGTTCATAATCCCCATCAATTTTTTAGTTCTCAATTGTGAGGAAGATCTAGAAATCCCCATTTTGTTGGGTAGGCCATTTCTGGAAATTTTTAAATCGAATATTGATCTTGAGTGAAACGAGCCAATTATAAAGATCGATGATGAAATAGAAGTGTTAAAATGTGGCGATGATTCCTACATTGAGGGATTAGCTAGGGAGAAATGTTACATGTTATTTAATTTAAACCCTAATGACCTCGATTGAAAGCATTTCTTGAGTTATGCAAGTGTAGGTACTCACAAGATAAGAGAAAGGGATAAATGGCAAGACTTTGGTGGAAGAAGGAGTGATTGGAAGAGCCGAGATGGACAAGAACGATAATTGAAGTTGATTGTAAAGCTCAAGGAATTGCCGGACAAATCCAGTAGCACAACATAAATTTTAACCATCGAACTTAACCAATTTGTAAATATTATACACTAAGTTGTTTTTGATTTGTTAGATTAGGAATCATATTAGTTCATCTACATTAGAATTAGAAGGAAACATGATTCTGAAGGTAATTGGGAAGCTGGATGCTAGAAGGGTGCATATATAAGCAACTTAGGACTCTCTACAAGTCTTGGAAAGGCCAAATTGAACTCATGTCGTCACACAGCAATCCCATGGCGCGACACAACCCCTGGGAACCCAAGAATTCCAAAATTCATTATCGTGTCACGCCACATCCTATCTATGGCACGACATATCTTTGAATTCAAGACAAATAGGGGAAATATTGTTGTCAAGTCGCGCCATGCACCCATTGTGGCACAACACAAAAGCTATTTTTGGAAACTTTCCGTCCTTGATTCAACGCATTCTTCAGATATTTCCACCAAGATTGGATGACAAGAAAAGCCCTATATGGCTCCTATATATTGCCCTTACTAGCTACCACACCCTTCAAGTCGTCATAGCCGCCTAAAGTAGCATTTGCCACTCTTTTCCTCGAGATTCTATGAATCTTCTACTTCTTTTGTGTTTTTTAACCCTAAAACCATGACCATCATCGGCACAATGAAAAATCAGTTGTTGACAATTTTGAAGGTCTTCAAAACAGGGAGAATGAGAAACACTTGAGAGAGATTCAATGGAAAGAGCCACTTCAAGAGAGAGGTTTCGAGCCCTTAGCATCTTTCAGCGCTAAGATCGACTTCATGGTTGGGAAAAAATTTGTACTCTCCTAAAGGAACCAACATGCATCCCAATTGCCCAAGAATTTTACGCCGTTCTTAAAGAAGCCAAGGCAAATCAAGAATGAGAAATGCCATGGTGTTGATTAATTGTTCGGGGGAAAAAAGTTTCGGTATCACATTTGGAAATATCGAGGTATTATGCCACCCTTATATCCTTTTATGATTCTGTACAATGAATGGATCTCATGCAATTTCTGAGAGAGAAAAAGAAGGCATAACCAATCTACTAATGAATGGATGAGGTGCGTGGGAACTATATCCTAGAGCAAACTTCCCAACATCAATCTCGCAAGAACAACTAACTTCAACAAAAAGAATGTAGCTATAGTGTATCAGTACTCGAGGCTATCCAGCCTCTAATATGTCTAACATAGAGACATTACAAGCTACGATGTTGTATGCCATAATACGGAAAGAAAGAATTTGTGTTGGTCCATAGATCTACTGGAGCATGCTGTTTTGTCTCAGGAAAAATAAGGTCGAATTGCTTTTCCTGCATTGAGTAACGACCTTATGTAATCAAACATGAGTACTAATGGGAAAATTAGAATGTTACTTGAAATAGAGGACCATTAAGTCAAAAGCCCATCTGATTCGTAAATGCAAAACTCTGTTGTACTGGCCAGACTTGAGCGAAAGAAAGCTTGAATGTAACACCCATTACTCATATTCAACTCTGAAACCGGGTACGACAGAGGACCATTAAGTCAAAAGCCCATCTGATTCGTAAATGCAAAAGTCTTTTGTACTAGCCAGACTTGAGCGTAAGAAAGATTAAATGTAACAGCCCTTTCTCGTATTCAACTCCAGAACCGAGTACTAGGCATTACCGAACTTAACTTGCTTGAACATAGAGCTTTGGGCTTAAAAATTTCATTTCCAACTTAAAACTTCTCACTCATAAGCTTAACATCCTTATTATGGGCCTACGAGGCCTCAAACATACTTACAGAGGGTTTTAGAATTAAACCAGAAACTTTTGTGCACTTAATAATTTTTGCCTAAATAGAGGCCACACGCCCGTGTGAAATGGGACACGCCCTAGTAGGCAGGCCGTATGGTCAAACACGCCCATGTCCCTAACTCGTGTGGAATTTATTTTCTAATTCAAACCTATAGCGATTTTCACACGGCCGGACACACACCGGTGTCCGTCACACGGCCTAGACACGCACATGTCCTCACCCGTGTGTGAAAACCTAGGTATTTTGTTTATGACGTCAGCAACCTCATAAAGGGCACCCGACGTAGGCACACGCCTGTGTGTCTAGCCGGTGATCGACACTGACTTGCAACACTAACATACAGGGGACACACGGCTTGGTCACACACCCATGGGACTGACCGTGTGTCACACACAGCCTAGACAAACGCCTGTGTGTCCACCCGTGTGGACATTAAAAAGGCTATCTTCTAAGCCAAATGCCACCTTACTTAGCAACCATACTTATACCAACTCAATTCAACATATCTCATGACCCTAAGGCACTTTCAAGAATCCAAATCCAAGCATCCATACAAGCATAAACTTTATAATTTCATCATCATTGAATATATATAAAATTTATCGAGTATTGGCCAAAATCCAAAGGCCATTTACAAAATGAATTGATTAACATTAGTAGCCAACATTTTGGCTAACAAATATGACATAACAAAAAGACCAAGTCCTATACATGTCGTACTCAAAATAAATCTAACTTTGTTATACCAAAGAGATGTTGATAGTGTGATTCCGAACTCCAACGTCCCACGATCCTCAAGTTATCTTGGCAAAACTACAAGGAAAAGGGAAATAAGAGGGGTAAGCATAAAGCTTAGAAAGTTTGCATGAAATAAATAACAACTTAAAACTCATAATATCAACCATCCATATCACAGAGTAAAACACAAGCCCTAAGCTCATTTCCATAACTTAATCATACCTACTCTTACCAATTGCACAACATGCCACATATTATGAACCATTCTCGTGAATTACTCACATATACCTGTATTACCTCATCACTTGGTATTAGTATTTATCTCAACTCTAGCATAAACTTAACGATATACCACATGGAAATTACTTGAGATATTCAAGGACATATAATCATTCTTATTCACAAATTACTACATCAATGCCACATTTCAGATGTGGTCTTACGTAAGGTCACTTCTAGATGCCGATACCATATCCCCGATATCATCTTATACGGGACCTCATTTCAATATCGATGCCATATCCCAGACATAGTCTTATACGATTCCCATATTCAATGCCGATGCCATATCCCCGATATGGTCTTCTACGGGATTTCCATTCAGTGCTAGGCCATATCCCAGACATGGTTTTTTACCAGATCTTACCAATCTCATGTTTCGTTAATATTATTCTCACCTTTACCTTAGTCATATCGGGAGTTTTACTACTTCACAATTTTCATCATTTTTCTCATTCCACATCATAACTCGAAGTTCATAGAAAAATTGTACAACATTGCTAATATTAATCATTTAGAAAATTAGGAACATGATGTTGAATTTATTGCACACAAACTTACCTCGATTTCAAAATAGACTAAATTGTCGATCTAGTCCGATACTTTGTTCTTTCCCCGGTCGAGATTAATTCTTTGTTCTTCTTGATCTATTATAGCAAATTAGCTTATTTAATCATCACATTAACAAATGCATTTCAATAATCATGTTTTGGCAAAATTACTATTTTGCCCTTAGACTTTCACAAAATGACCATTTCACCCCTAGGCTCAAAAATTAATTCTAATCAAATTTCTTTCTTTAACGAGCCTAGGTGAACATTTATTTCTCTTATGGAAACCATCAAAACTCATTATTTCACACATTTATCTCACATTTTACAACCTTTACAAAAAGGTCATTTTTTAGTGTTCTCATGGTAACACTTTTCACAAAAGTTGTTCATCTTACAACTAAGATTCATTTTCTTCCATAAAAAAAATGTAGCAAACAACTTAAAATCTCTCATGGAAAAACTCTAAACTTTTCACCATTTTAAAAAATAGTCCCCTCTTTAGAAAGCTTAAGCTTTATGGGTTCTAAAAGTACAATTTTTATCAAGAAATGATCATAAAATCACTTACTTGTAAAGAGAGAAGGTTGCTGAAATTTTTACGCTCTCAACCCCTATTTTTGCTGCTAATATTTGGCGGAAGGAAGGAGAAGAAAAGATGATATCTTTTCTTTCTTTATTTTATTTTATTTCATTAATTTAATCCACCTACTACACCCACTTTGACTAATTTTGACCTCTTTGTCCCTCTATGGCCGGCCACCTCTTAAAACAAGGCGTAATTGCACATTTGGGACCTTCAATTAATATTCTATGGCTATTAGGCACCTTTAGCTTATAGAATTGAACTTTCGCACTTTATGCGATTTAGTTATTTTTCGTGATTAAGCATGAAATCGCTAAAATTAAAGCACCAAAATTTTCTTGCACTTATATAATCATGCTCTAACTCATAAAATAACATGAAAATAATTTTCTCCGACCTCGGATTAGTGGTTCCGAAACCATTGTTCCAACTAGCCTCTAAATCTAGTTGTTACAGTTCTCCCCCTTTAAAGATTTTCGACCCCCACAAATCTTACCAGTAAAAAGGTTGGGATATTGGTTTCTCATAGTCTCCTCGGGCTCCCATGTAGTTTTTTCTATGCCATGTCTTTGCCATAGTAGTTTCACAAAGGCTATGCTTTTGTTTCTCAACTATTTGACTTCTTGTGCCAAAATCTTAACCAGCTCTTCGCCATAGGTCATATCCGTTTGAATTTCTACCTCTGATGGTACAATCACATGTGAAGGGTCCGAACGGTATCGGCGTAACATAGACATGTGGAAGACATCATGAATCTTTTCCAACTCAGGTGGAAAAGCCAAAAGATAAGCTACCGGTCCTAACCTCTCGGTAATTTCATAAGATTCGATAAAACGCGGACTCAATTTGCCTTTCTGGCCAAATCTGAGGACTTTTCTCCATGGTGATACTTTCAGGAACACTTTATCACCTACTTGAAACTCAATCTCTTTCTTTTTTAGATCCGAATAGGACTTTTGTCTATCTGAGGCCGCTTTCAGGCATTCACGTATCACCTTTACTTTCTCTTCAGTTTTCCTGACCAAATCGACCCCGTGAATCTGATTCTCTCTGAGTTTTGTCTAATACAAGGGCTTTCGGCACTTACATCTATACAATGCCTTATAAGGCGCCATTTTCAAACTTGACTGAAAACTGTTGTTGTAGGCGAATTCCACCAACTCTAAGTATTTTTCCCAATTACCTTGGAATTCCAAAATACAACATCGAAGCATGTCTTCAAGTATCTGTATTACTCTCTTCGACTGCCTGTTGTATTGCTGATGGAAAGCTTTACTAAAACTCAATTTTGTGCCTAAAACCTCTTGCAACTTTTTCCAAAGCCGTGACACAAGTCTCGGATCCCTATCCAAAATAATTGACAATGGTACTCCATGAAGTCTTACTATCTCTGACACATACAAATCTGCCAACTTATCAAGAGAATAATCGACTCGCACTGGTATGAAATGGGCTGACTTCGTAACTCTATCGACTACAACCCACACAGCATCTTTCCTCTTCGGTGACAACGGTAAACCCGTCACGAAGTCCATAGTAATACGATCCCATTTCCACTCGGGAACCATAATATGCTGAAGTATACCCAAAGGTACTTGGTGTTCAGCCTTCACTTGTTGACAAATTAAGTATCTAGAAACAATCTCAAAAATGTCTTTCTTCATACTTGGCCACCAATACCATTTCCTCAAGTTGTTATACATCTTCGTGCTGTCTAGATGTACTGACAAACATCAACTGTGTGCTTCATGCAAAATCTTTCGAATAAGCTCATCATTTCTGGGTACACAGACCTTATCTCAAAACATTAAACATCCATCGGAATTAATCTGAAAGTCTGACTCAGCATTTGACTCACATTGGATTTTTTTAGCTTGCAAATCATTGTCGCCTTTCTGGGCTTCATAAATTTCTTGAAGAAACATTGGTCTAGCCCTCAACTCGGCTGGAATAGAACCATTATCTAAAAAAGCCATCCGTGCATTCATGGCTCTCAGCGCAAACAAGGATTTTCTACTTAAAGCATCGGTGACCACGTTCGCCCTTCCCGGATGGTAGTCAATCACTAGCTCATAATCCTTGATCAGCTCTAACCACCTTTGTTGCGTAAGATTTAATTCTTTTTGAGCCATCAAGAACTTTACTCTTATGATCAGTTAACACTCGACACCTCTCACCATACAAATGGTGTCTCCAAATCTTTAGTGCAAATACAATTACGACTAACTCCAAATCGTGAGTCAGGTAATTCTTCTCGTGTGGCTTTAATTGCCTAAAAGCATATGCAATCACCTTTTCATCTTGTTAAGTACACAACCCAATCCATTCATAGATGTATCATTGTAAACCACAAATTCTCTTCCCGGCTCAGGTTGCACCAAAATAGGAGCCTCAATCAACAACGCCTTTAGTCTCTCAAAACTCTGTTGGCACTTTTTCGTCCAATCAAACTTTACATCTTATTGCAACAGTCTCATCATCGGAGTAGCTATCATGGAAAACCCTTGACAAATCGCATATAATAGCCAGCTAGGCCCAGAAAACTCCTCACATTAGTTACATTCCTTAACGGTTTCCATTCAACAATTGCTGAAATCTTACTCGGGTCAACTTTAATTCCATCTCCTGAGATGATGTGCCCCAAAAATCCAACTTCCTTCAGCCAAAATTCACTCTTACTAAACTTGGCATATAATTGTTTATCCCTCAAAATTTGCAAAATCATTCTCAAATGCTCGGCATGTTCTCATTCTGAGAATAAATCAATATATCATTGATAAAGACTACCACAAATTTATCCAAATATGGCTGAAAAATGCAATTCATCAAATCCATGAAGATTGCAGGGGCATCAGTTAAACCGAAAGGCATGACCAAAAATTCGTAGTGGTCATATCTTGTCCAAAATGCGGTTTTTGGCACATCTGAGTCCTTTACTCTCAACTGATAATATCCAAATCTCAGGTCTATTTTGGAAAATACTGTGGCTCCCTTTAATTGACCAAATAAATCATTAATTCTTGGCAACGGGTACTTATTCTTCACAGTTACCTTGTTGAGTTGCCGATAATCTATACATAACCTCATGCAACCATATTTCTTCTTCACAAATAATACGGGAGCACCCCACAGAGGAAAACTCGATTTTGCGAAGCCTTTATCCGTTAACTCTTGCAACTAGGCCTTCAGTTCTTTTAGTTCGGTTGGTGCCATTCTGTATGGAGCAATAGAAATAGGGCAGTACCAGGAGCTAACTCAATCCCAAATTCTATTTCTCTAACCAGAAGTAGCCTTGGTAATTCTTCTAGAAAAACGTCTAGATATTCACATACTATGGGCACTGATTCAATTCTTAACGTAGTTTCTCTGGTATTCATCACAAAGGCAATGTAAGCTTCGTACCCATTTCTTAAATACTTCTGAGTCAACAAGAAAGATATCACTATTGGTAATCTGTCTTGCTTATCTTATTCAACACGATTAAGATCCCCACTTTCACATTTTAACTCAATAAACTTCTTTCCACAATTCACTATCACATCATGAGTAGCTAACTAGTCCATCCCAAGGATGACATCAAATTCATCGAACGGCAATAGCATGAGATTAGTAGGAACATGATGACCCCTAATCATCAAAGGGAAACTTTTACATACTCTATCAACCAACACATATTGCCTAGGGGATTTGACACTCTTATTACAAATTTAGTAGACTCTATAGGCATGCTCATGCTAGAGATTAATTTCATGAAAATATACGAGTGGGTAGATCCCAAATCAATTAAAGCTATAACACGAGTATCATAGAGAGAAAATGTACCCGTGATTACGTCAGGGGAGGACGCCTCTTCGCGAGCACGAATGGCATATGTTTTCGCCGGTGCTCTACCCTCAGAACTCGCAGTCTGCTCTCCAGATGAATTCTTGTTACTCATTTCATTTCCCGGGTTTCTTTGTGGTCTTTCTCTAATTGTACTTCCCGGTCTTGCATTCTGAGGTTTCTCCATCTCGCATACTTCGGGACAATCTATGATAAAATGGTCTAGGGACCCATATTTGAAACAAGTTTTCTCATTCGCTCGACACTCATCGGGATGACATTTGCCACACTATGGACATTCTGGTCTACTTGGCCAAGCGTTGCCAACACTTGCAACTGATGTGGTCTGAGCCTTAGACCCCGTGAACTGTTTACCTTTACTTATTCTTGAAAATCTAGCTAAGGTGGCTGATCGAGTAGTGAAATCTCTTGACTTCTTGGATAAGGATTGGAATGACTTGCCCATTTGTCTCTTCTTCGAGTCGCAAGACTCAATCTCAGCTTTCTTTTTCTCTTTGACTAGTTCTTCAGCCTTACAGGCTCGATCTACCAGCACCACAAACTCTTTTAGTTCAAGGACATCAATAAACAAACGGATATCCTCATTTAACCCATCATCGAACCTTTTGCACATGATAGCCTCGGTAGACACGTACTCCCGGGCATACTTACTAATCATTACAAATTCACGTTCGTATTCGGTCACCGTCATTTGGCCTTGCTTCAACTCCAAGAACTCCTTTCTTTTCTGGTCGATAAATCTCTAACTAATATACTTCTTCCGGAATTCCTCTTGGAAGAATTCCCAGTTAATTCTCTCCCTTGGTACCACCGACACAAGGGTATTCCACCATTGATAGGTCGGGTCTCTCAGGAGAGATACCACACACTTCATGCACTCATCAGACGTGCATGACAACTCATCGAATACCCTGATGATATTCTCAAGCCAGAATTCTGCCCTTTCTGGGTCATCGTCTTTACTAGCTCGAAATTTCTCTACTCCTTGTTTTTGGATCTTATCGACTAGAGGCTTTTCTCTTCTTACTACCTCAACCACTTCAGGAGCTACAGGAGTGGTCTGAGGAATAGGTGGAGGGGGTTGAGCATTAGGATTTGCTCGAATGTACTCAGTGTACCAATTGCTCATCATATGGAGAAATGCTTCTCAAGGCTCTTCTCCCTAACCCATAGTCTTGGGTCAACTCTCTACTAGCGCGATCCCTTGTGCGGGAGTCGGTGCATTACTTGCAGCATCATCGGCTGCAGCTCGGTCGGTATCAGAATCCGTTTACTATATAAAAACATAATTCAAATCATCAGGAGTCGTCATACTATCATTACACAATTACTCTTACGTATGACATGTATAGCTAGACTCATACTCACATTACGTTAGTTCGAGAATAGACTAAATCTTGCTCTAATACCACTAAATGTAACACCTTTACCCGTATTCAACTCCGAAATCGGTTACGAGGCATTACCAGACTTAACTTGCTTGAACATAAAGCTTTGGGCTTTAAAATTTCATTTCCAACTTAAAACTTCTGATTCATAAGCTTAACATCCTTATTATGGGCCTACGAGACCTCAAACATACGTACAGAAGGTTTCAAAATTAAACCGAAAACTTTTGTGCACTTAATAATTTTTGCCTAAACAGCGGCCACACGCCCGTGTGAAATGGGACACACTGTGTGGGCAGACCGTATGGTCACACAGGCCCATGTCCCAAACCTGTGTGGAATTTATTTTCTAATTTGAACCTACAGGGGTTTCACACGGCCAGACACACGCCTGTGACCCTGGCCCGTGTCCCTCACATGGCCTAGACACGCCCGTGTCCTCACCCATGTCTGAAAACCTGGGTATTCTATTTATGACGTCAGCAACCTCATAAGGGGCACACAGCTTAGGCACACGCCCGTGTGTCTAGCCAGTGGTCGACACTGACTTGCAACACTAACATACAGGGGACACACGGCCTGGTCACACACCCATGGGACTGACCGTGTGTCACACACGTGCTAGACACACGCCCGTGTGTCTACCCGTGTGGACATTAAAAAGGCTATCTTCCAAGCCAAATGCCACCCTACATAGCAACCATACTTATACCAACTCAATTGAACATATCTCATGACCCTAAGGCACTTTCAAGAATCCAAATCCAAGCATCCATACAAGCATATACTTCATAATTTCATCATCATTGAATATATATAAAACTTTTCGAGTATTGGCCAACATCCAAAGGCCATTTAAAAAATGAATTGATTAACATTAGTAGCCAACATTTTGGCTAACAAATATGACATAATAAAAAGACCAAGTCTTATACATGTCGTACTCAAAATAAATCTAACTTTGTTATACCAAAGAGATGTCGATAGTGTGATTTCGAACTCCAATGTCCCATGATCCTTGAGTTATCTTGGAAAAAATACAAGGAAAAGGGAAATGAGAGGGATAAGCATAAAGCTTAGTAAGTTTGCATGAAATAAATAGCAACTTAAAACTCATAATATCATCCATCCATATCACTGAATAAAACACAAGCCCTAAGCTCATTTCCATAACTTAATCATACTTACTCTTACCAATTGCATAACATGCCACATATCGTGAACCATTCTCGTGAATTACTCACATATACTTGTATTACCTCATCACTTGGTATTAGTATTAATCTCAACTCTAGCATAAACTAAACGATATACCGCATGGAGATTACTTGAAATATTCAAGGACATATAATCATTCTCACTCACAAATTACGACACCAATGCCACATTCCAGATGTGGTCTTACGTGGGGTTACTTCTAGATGTCGATGCCATATCCCTGATATGGTCTTATATGGGACCTCATTTCAATTATCGATGACATATCCCAAACATGGTCTTATACGATTCCCATATTCAATGCCGATGCCATATCCCTGATATGGTCTTATACGGGATTTCCATTCGGTGCCGAGGCCATATCCCAGACATGGTCTTATACGGGACATTACCAATCTCATGTCTCGTTAATATTATTCTAACCTCTACCATAGTCCAACCGGGACTTCTACTGCTTCACAAGTTTTATCATTTTTCTCATTCAACATCATAACTCGAAATTCATTGAAATATTGTACAACATTGCTAATATCAATCATTTAGAAAATTAATAACATGATGTTGAATTTATTGCACACAAACTTACCTCAATTTCAAAATAGGCTAAATTGTCGATCTAGTTCGATACTTTGTTTTTTCCCTGATCGAGATTAATTCTTTGTTCTTCTTGATCCATAATAGCAAATTAGCTCATTTAATCATCACATTAACAAATGCATTTCAATAATCGTGTTTTGGCAAAATTACTATTTTGCCTTAAGACTTTCACAAAATGACCATTTTACCCCTATGCTTGGAAATCAATTCAAATCAAGTTTCTTTCTTTAACGAGCCTAGTGAACATTTATTTCTCTTATGGAAACCATCAAAACTCATTATTTCACACATTTATCTCACATTTTACAACCTTTACAAAAATGTCCTTTTTTGGTGTTTTCATGGTAACACCTTTCACAAAAGTTGTTCATCTTACAACTAAGACTCATTCTCTTCCATAAAAAAATGTAGCAAACAACTTAAAAGATCTCATGTCAAAACTCTAAGCTTTTCACCATTTTACAAAATAGTCCCCTCATTAAAAAGCTTAAGCTTAGGGGTCCCAAAAGTACAAATTTTTTCAAGAAATGATCATAAAATCACTTACTTGTATAGAGAGAAGCTTGTTGAAATTTTTGAGCTCTCAACCCTATTTTTGCTGCTAATTTTCACTGGAAGGAAGGAGAAGAAAAGATGATATCTTTTCTTTCTTTATTTTATTTTATCTCATCAATTTAATCCACCTACTACACCCAGTTTGACTAATTTTGACCTCTTTGTCCCCCTATGGCTGGTGATAAACCATAAATATAACATATTTTAATCCCACATTTATTATGCTTTTTGATGATTTATCCCTTACTTTGTGTAAAAAGGTGCTCTTAATCCTTTCTTTTCATGTCTTACACTCAAGAAAGCACCAAAGGATGAAAAGAACGTAAAACAGGCTTAAAATGAAGCAAAATGGGCCTTTCCACGAAAATGACACGGCCTGGGCCAAGGACCACATGGCTGTGTCTCGATGAACAAGTGGAGCACGGCCTCATCACCACCACAAACGGCCGTGCCAAAGTAGAAATCCGAACACGGTCAGGTCTCGACCTGCACGGGCGTGTGACATGGCCGTGTCTCTGTCGCTGGAAAGAGCAAATTCAGTCGAAAAAAGATACTTAGGGAGAAAGAATCGCATTCCAAGAGCCTATAAATATTCCCTAAGTACCACCTTTGAGGGGGTGTCAAAGCTAGGCCAAGGAGCCAAGCCGAGAAGGTCAGAGTTAGGAAATAATGCGAAGATAGCCAGTTGATCCATCCCAAGAAGCTGAAATTCTACTCCAGATGGCAGAATTCTCTTTCAATGCCTTCAGGGAGTTCTAGGATTTTCTTATGTTTTGTTTTATCTTTTCTCTTGAGATGTTTTCTTATTTAGTTATGAACTAAACCCTTCAGATACCTGAAGGGGATAAAACCTAGATGGATCTTTTTATTTGATTTTTAAGTTATATGATAAATTACTTGGTTTGTTCTTAATTATGTTGTTTAATCCAAATCTAATGTGCTTAGGTTGAGGAGGAATAGACCCTGCCTAAGAGTAGATCTAACATAATTAAGCAGAGTTGATCGTGCGCCTAGAGATAGGGTTACGAGATTTTGCCGGATTAGGGTGAAACCTAATATGGGAGTCCATAGATCGATTTACTGCTTTCCTAGGGGGTTATTATAAGCGAACGAGAGTTCCACTAATTAACCTAGGATTAGACGTTATTCGCTTCAAGAGATGGTTTAACATAGGTTAGGGAGTCTCACGGATCAAGCTAAGTAAAAGAAATCATATAATTTAAAGGTTAATTAATAAGCGAAGTCTAGGTGGATTCTTCCTGAGGGTATCGTCGCAATCAATTGAGTTTTTCTTCAAAGTTATTTTCCTATTCGTCTTCTTTGTCTTTGTGTACTTAGTTTAGTTTTCGTCAAAAGCAATTTCACTCTAATTTTAAGGCTAAATAATAAAAAGTAAGTTAGTATTAGTACTTTTAGTTCCTTTGGGTTCGATATCCGGTCTTGCCTAAGCTATACTACTATTCGATAGGTACACTTGCCTTTAATCGTTGACAGAGTTAGTCTCTAGGTTTGATCATTCTTTTATAAATATTTAAAACTCTGATTTTACAGCGATCAAGTTTTTGGCGCCATTGCCGGGGAACTAAAATATGAAGAAAGCTCTATTTTTATTACTTTAGCCATTATTTTATTTGCAATTTATTTCTTTTGTTTTCTTAGGTTAAATTTTAATTTTTCTAATATCTAAATTTTTTTATTTTAGTTCTTTCCCTTTTCTAGGTACCTCTAGTTTATGGCTAGAAGGAATCTGAGAGGACCTTTGGTATACGATAGTGATATCGAAGTAACCGCTCGAAGGAATCATTGGGAAACCAGGCGAGCCCTAGATTACATAGAAAAAGAGGAGGAAAACAGACCCAATCCTACTGAAGGGATGGGCGAAAATAACCCACCCCTATGTGATGTGGGGGATCACAATGCTCCACGTACAATGTTTGATTATGCGAAACCGCATTTAACATGAGTAGAATCTAGTATTGTTAGGTCTGCTATATCTGCAAACAATTTTGAATTAAAGCTTAACACAATACAAATGATTCAACAGTTTGCTCAATTTGATGGTTTACAGGACGAAGACCCAAACATGTATATAGCTAACTTTTTAGAGTTCTATGATACCTTCAAAATAAATGGCGTTTCTGATGATGCAATCCATCTTCGGTTATTCCCTTTTTCATTAAGGAATAAAACCAAACAGTGGTTAAACTTGTTACAGCGAGGGTCAATCACTACATGGGATCAAATGACCGAAAAGTTTTTGATGAAATATTTTCCACCAGCCAAAACGGCTAAACTATGTAATAACATCTCTTCCTTTGTGCAGATGGATTTCGAGACACTTTACGACGCATGGGAGAGGTTCATAGATCTCTTGAGGAGGTGCCCACACTATGGTTTACCCCTGTGGCTACAAGTTCAAACCTTCTACAATAGAGTAAACCCCTCAACAAGGCAACTGATAGATTCAGCCGCCGGTGGAACGCTGAACAACAAAACTCCTGAAGCAGCCTACGAATTCATTAAAGAGATGTCTTTAAACAACTATCAATGGCAAGCTTCGAGGACAAAACTGACAAAATCGACAGGAGTTTTTAACGTCGACACCATGACCATGCTATCAACGCAACTTGAGATGATGAATAAAAAGCTTGATAGTTTGTGTTATTCACAGATACATCTAGTCATGTAATGCGACACTAGTGGAATTGTGGTGAATCCTGAGTACCCACCCTACCAACCAAGAGCAGAAGATGAACAGATGAACTATATAGGTAATAATTTCCGATCTAATAATAATCCTTATAGTAACACTTACAATCCAGGTTAGAGGAATCACCCAAATTTTTCGTGGGGAGGACAAGGCAATCAAGGAAATCAATGGCAAAACTTTCGAAATTAGCCTTATCCACAGGACAAGAAGTTAACCATCGAGGAATGTATCCAAGAAGCTGACAGAATAATCAAAAGCAATGAAAATCGAATGGAAGAACTTGCTAAGTTAGTCAAGGAAGTAAGCAAAGCCGTTGAACAACTTGTAAAGTCAATGTCAGAATGACCGCAAGGACGCTTACCTAGTAACACCGAAATTAATCCTAAGAAGCAAATTCAAGCTATCACACTTCAGGATAGCAAGGAAATAGATACACCTAACCCAACTCCAGAAAGTAAGGTAGACGAAGAAACAACAGATGTGGTACAAGAAAAGCCAAAACCGGTAGTCAAGGAGTACAAACCTCGCATACCTTATCTCGCAGCATTACAAAAAGACGATTTAGAGGAGTAGTTCAGTAAGTTTCTTAAACTTTTAAAGAAATTACATATTAACTTACCTCTTCTTAAAGCTCTTTTCCAGATGCCAGATGCCAGGAAATTTTTAAGACAGCTCTTGACCAACAAATGCAAAATAGATGAAGAGCACCACGTGGAATTAAACGCAACATGCTCAGCAATGTTACAAAATAAACTACCACAGAAGCAAAAAGATCCAGGGAGTTTTACAATTCCATGTTTAATTGGTAGTTTAAATATTGATAATGCGTTAGCTGATTTAGGGGCAAGCATAAATGTTATGCTTTATATGTTGTTTAAACGACTAGGTCTAGGGAAACCAAAACAAACTAAGATGATATTCAATTAGCGGATAAAACTGTTAGAATTCCTAGCGGCATTATTGAAGATGTTCTCGTAAAAATCGATAAATTTTTTTCCCAGTAGACTTCGTTGTTTTAGACATGGATGAGGATAATTCAATCCCCTTAATTTTAGGAAGACCTTTTCTAGCAACTGCCAAGACTAAAATTAACGTTGCCACAGGTGAGCTCATACTTTGTGTGAGTGACGACTCAGTAAGTCTTCAAGTCCTCAATTCAGCTAGGTCGTCAAGGAATCAAGGTAAGCAAGAAAATTCTTTTAATAATTATTTAATTTCACCTTATTTCTAGGAACCTCCAAAAAAGGAAACGATTGAACCAGATTCTCAGTTCAGTGCCGACAAAGAAACAACTCACGAAGAACAAAGGACCCAAATCGATGACCTAAATGAATGGAAAACACACTTCAAGGAAAAACTAGGGTTGCACAAGGAAGAACAAGAAACACGGGTCAAAGAAGAGCCAGATTCACACACTGTACAACCAGAGGAACCACCAGAAGAGCTCGTGGCAACATCAAATCACTATAAGATAGGAGATCAAGTTCTGTTAGATAAAACTGAGCCTCACATCACCACAACAAACCTGAAAGAAAAGGGAGAACTTCTTCTTAAGGTGCTTGATATCTTCCCATAAGGAATAGTCGAGGTAAGTAATCCGACCTTTGACACTTTCAAGGTAAACATTTTTCGACCTCAATTTTGTCATAAACTAAAATTGTAGACATGAGGGAAGATATTCAAACTTTTAAACCTCTCTAAAATTTTCAAACACGAGAAAAATTTAGCTTAAGACTATAAACGAGCGCTTTTCGGGAGGCAACCCAAGTACTAACTCTATTTCTTTTTGCATTTTTACATTTTCTTTTCTCTTTTCTTTTCCTTTTTAACTAACCAAAAGTGCAGGATTACAGACCATACGGCCTTACACACGGCCGTGTCTGTGGCCGTGTGGACCACCAAAACCACCACACTGACAGGACAGAGGCCGTGCAGTCAGCCCAACCACCACCCCAACGTCATAGATCTAACCACTCTCGACACGGGCACCGATAGACATGGCACGGCCGTGGCACCAATCGTGTGAGGCTACCAACTTCCATTCCATGGATAGAACACGCCCATGCCATAAACTGTGTAAAATTACTGAGGTTACTGACTTATCGAGCACGGGTAAGACACGCCCGTGTCATATGATCGTGCCAACAAAGAAACATCACGAGCACGGGCGTAAAAGGATTAAGCACGACCATAGGATGACAACACCCTCTATAACACGGCCGAGTGAGGAGGCCGTGTAATTCGACACACCCTGGGAACACGGCCGTGGAGGAGCAGGACAAATGAACGTCTATTTAAATCTCTCCCCTCTTCTCCTTTCCCCCATCTGATTTCATCCTTATTTTCTTTGTTTCTACTCTCCTCCATCTCAAGAATTCTCCACTTACTATGGCTCTAGATCCTTGAGTAAGCCAACACCATGCCAAAGAAGCGTAAAAGGTTATATTCCGCAAAGGAGAACGATCAACATGAGTTCATGCCGACAGCTTCGTCTCAACACCAAGCCAAGGACTTATGAGACCATTTATTTTTTGTTTCGCATTTATCTTTTCCTTTATTTTCCTTCTTTTTAACTATCTTATGCTTAATTTATTTTATTTCATTTTAGTTTCTTAGTGTCAGGTTCTAAAGGCTGCTTGGGAATCACGCCACTTTCGCCACTGCCAGCACCTCCGTCACCTTAGAAGTCACACCCACCTCGCGAACCACCTACCAATAAGGATTCTCAAGCCCCTTTATTTCCTAGCCTTAGTCTATTTTCCTTCTTAGTCTATTTCTCTTTATCTTTCTTGTCTTTATTTATATATTTAGTTTATTTTCATTAGGTCTTAATAAAGCCTAGCTATTTCTCAAAGCGCTACCCAATTTCTTCATCTAGCGTAGGAACGTTATCTCGCCTAATCATCACCGCCACCAAAGACACTCATTCGGGAAAACATCCATAAACCAGGGAGTAATTCTTTCCCCTTCTCTTTTGGTTTATCTTTAAAATGTCATTATCTATATTTGTACATTGAGGGCAATGTACATCTTAAGTGTGGGGGGTGAATAGTTATTCTGAGAAAATGCCTAATTTTTTCTCAAACACTGAGGATAAAAGTGTCTAAATTTTGCATGATTCTCAAATCCCTGATTTAATCTTGTTTTAAAGTAATTTTCTCATATTACTAATTAGGATGAAATTTTTATTGATTTATGATTTTCATTGATATGTTTATGAATAACTCATAGTTAATTGTACATTGATGTTTAATTTAAGGAATACTAGAGAATCAAGCATGATAAGTCTATTTTTCAGACATTAAAATTTTTGCTAGGTTGTTGACCTGAAATTAAATTCTACCTTGAAATTTGAAATTTATAAGGATAATGTCAAAACACCCATAATTTTTGTAAGTATTTGAACCTTATAGAGCATATATTCTTTTTCATGCTCAGTTTTTGATTATGAGTGTGTCAACCATGAACTGTTATTCTAGAACTTGCCTCAATTATACATGTCAAGACCACAGTTATGATTTGATATACCGAGATGATAAAGGCACTTAGGTTTCAACCCACTTACTCCATTAAAAAGCCTACCATCATAATTAACCCTTAGTGAACCCCGTTGAGCCTAACAGCCTTTTTAATTAACTTACCAGCTAAATTTAAGCCAAAACCCTTGGTATTTGTTATCACTCTTTATTTTTGATTATCCCTTAATCGAGATTTGATTTGAGCTAGTTACCTAAGTTTATTATTTTGGTAGTTAAATTTACATTATATCTAGTTTGTTCTTAAAAAAAATAAAATACAAAAATATTTTTCAAGTTTTCAATATTAGTAGTATGTAAAGTGAGCTTACACAATCAAAGACTAATTCCCAAAAGGAAAAGCTCAGATTAGTAGGATTTTATTATTGAAGAAATGTAAGTATTATCTTAGAAATTTTTAAGTAGGTAACTTATCAATTCAATCTCGATTCTAACCTTCTAATTTCAGCTTTTATCCACACCTTTAACCCTAGCCCCGTTACAACCTTAACAAAGACCTTTTGATCTGTTTATCAAATCATTTTACAGTGGTGGAGATTTGATTTTCAGGTAAGCCTATGGGATTAACTTTTCAGGTTCTACTTATGAGTGCTAAATTTTGACCCTTAAACACTTTTTGAGTGATTTGAGTGAATCTTCTGAATTTAAGGTAAGTATTTAAATAAAGGGAAACACCTATGTTTTCGTGCTACAAATGTATGACTTATCTTGTTTGAATTTTTAGGAATCTTTGAGTTGAATTATCCATGTATAAATTATATATGAATTAGGATAAGACATTATTGATAGGAATTATGAATCATGGAAAGTTCGTTTTAATTGTAAGTTGAGAATTTTGCTTGAGGACAAGCAAAAGCTTAAGTGTGAGGGTATTTGGTAAACCATAAATATAACATATTTTAATCCCACATTTATTATGCTTTTTGATGATTTATCCCTTGATTTGTGTAAAAAGGTGCTCTTAATCCTTTCTTTTCATGACTTACACTCAGGAAAGCACCAAAGGATCAAAAGAACGTAAAACGTGCTTAAAACGAAGCAAAATGGGCCTTTCAATGAAAACGACAAGGCTTGGGCCAAGGACCACACGGCCATGTCTCGATGAACACCTGGAGCACGGCCTCATCACCACTGCACACGGCCGTGCCAAAGCAGAAATCTGAACACGGTCAGGTCTCGACTTGCACGGGCTTGTGACATGGCTATGCCTCAGTCGCTGGAAAGAGCAAATTCAGTTGAAAAAGGATACTTAGGGAGAAAGAATCGCATTCCAAGAGCCTATAAATATTCCCTAAGTACCACCTTTGAGGGTGCGTCAAAGCTAGGCCAAGGAACCAAGCTGAGAAGGTCAGAGTTAGGGAATAACGCGAAGATAGATAATTGATCCATCCCAAGAAGCCGGAATTCTACTCAAGACAGCGGAATTCTCCTTCAATTCCTTCAGGGAGTTCTAGGATTTTCTTATGTTTTGTTTTATCTTTTCTCTTGAGATGTTTTCTTGTTTAGTTATGAACTAAACCTTCAGATACCTGAAGGGGATGAAACCTAGATGGATCTTTTTATTTGATTTTTAAGTTATATGATAAATTACTTGGTTTGTTCTTAATTCTGTTGTTAAATCCAAATCTAATGTGCTTAGGTTGAGGAGGAATAAACCCTGCCTAAGAGTAGATCTAACATAATTAAGCAGAGTTGGTCGTGCGCCTAGAGATAGGGTTGCGAGATTTTGTCGGATTAGGGTGAAACCTAATATGGGAGTCCGTTGATCGATTTACTGCTTTCCTAGGGGGTTATTATAAGCGAACGAGAGTTCCACTAATTAACCTAGGATTAGATGTTATTCGCTTTGAGAGAGGATTTAACATAGGTTAGGGAGTCTCACGGATCAAGCTAAGTAAAAGAAATCATATAATTTAAAGGTTTATTAATAAGTGAAGTCTAGGTGGATTCTTCCTGAGGGTATCATCGCAATCAATTGAGTTTTTCTTCAAAGTTATTTTCCTATTCGTCTTCTTTGTCTTTGTGTCCTTAGTTTAGTTTTCGTCAAAAGCAACTTCACTCTAATTTTTAGGCTAAATAATAAAAAGAAAGTTAGTATTAGTACTTTTAGTTCCGTTGGGTTTGATACCTGGTCTTGCCTAAGCTATACTACTGTTCGATAGGTACACTTGCCTTTAATCGTTGACAGAGTTAGTCTCCAGGTTTGATCATTCTTTTATAAATATTTAAAACTCTAATTTTACAGCGATCAGCCGGCCACCTCTTAAAACAAGGCCTAATTGCACATTTGGGACCTCCAATTAATATTCTATGGCTATTAGGCACCTTTAGCTTATAGAATTGAACTTTCACACTTTATGCGATTTAGTTATTTTTCGCGATTAAGCATGAAATAGCTAAACTTAAAGCACCAAAATTTTTATGCACTTATATAATCATGATCTAACTCATAAAATAACATGAAAATAATTTTCTCTGACCTCGAATTAGTGGTTTCGAAACCACTGTTCCAACTAGTCCCTAAATTGGGCTGTTACATTAAAAGGACTGATCTGATTCATGAGATAGATGATAAAATTAAGGTATACAAGACTGTTTGAAGCTATCTTAGATTGAAAAAAAATCATATGCTGATTTGAAAAGAAAAGATATCGAGTTACAGATTGGTAATAAAGTATTTTTGAAAGTTTCACACTAGAAGAAATTTCTACATTTCGATAGAAAAGGGAAACTCAATCCGAGATTTATAAGGTCGTATGAGATTCTTAAAAGGATTGGTTCAATAACTTATAGTCTAGCTTTGCCTTTAGAACATGAAAAGATTCACATGTCAATATTAATTCATTATCGTTCTGACCCTTCTTATATGTTATCTTCTGACAAAATAGAATTACAGCCTAATTTGATGTATAGTAAAGAACCAGTTAGAATTTTTATTTGGGAAGCTAAAATTTGCAAAACAAACGAGCATCATTAGTAAATGTGTTATGGCATCATCCTGGTATGGAAGAGACTATGTGGAAACCGAAAAATAACCATAAAATTGTTAGAGTATGCCCAAAGACAACCATGAGATGATTGTAATCACATACTCATTTTACCTTGTTTGTTAATATAATGGATTGCCATTGTTATTTTAATTTCTTTTTTTGTGTGTGTAAAAATAAGATGGTTTAATAAAGTCTGCGAAACAAACGAGTATCGTTAGTAAATGTGTTATGGCATCGTCATGGTATGGAAGAGACTATGTTGAAACTGAAAAATAACCATAAAATTGTTAGAGTATGCCCAAAGACCAACCATGAGATGATTGTAATCACATACTCATTTTACCTTGTTTGTTAATATAAGGGATTGCCATTGTTATTTTAATTTCTTTTTTTTTTTGTGTGTAAAAATAAGATGGTTTAATAAAGTCCGCGAAACAAACGAGTATCGTTAGTAAATGTGTTATGGCATCGTCATGGTATGGAGAGACTATGTGGAAACTGAAAAATAACCATAAAATTGTTAGAGTATGCCCAAAGACCAACCATGAGATGATTGTAATCACATACTCATTTTACCTTGTTTGTTAATATAAGACATTGCCATTGTTATTTTAATTTCTTTTTTTTGTGTGTGTAAAAATAAAATGGTTTAATAAAGTCTGTGAAACAAACGAGTATTGTCAGTAAATGTGTTATGGCATCGTCATGGAATGGAAGAGACTATGTAGAAACCGAAAAATAAACATAAAATTGTTAGAGTATGCCCAAAGACCAACCATGAGATGATTGTAATCACATACTCATTTTACCTTGTTTGTTAATATAAGGCATTGCCATTGTTATTTTAATTTCTTTTTTTGTGTGTAAAAATAATCTGGTTTAATAAAGTCTTGAGAATAATATGATTATTCTTAAAAGGTCTTTTGTCAAGTATTATTATGGGCTTGGGCAATGATAATGCATTGAGACCAATGTGTAGTTGATTGATGAAAAAATGTTGTCATTAACATAGGGATGTCAAAATTGATACATGAGTATGTGTTAGAGAATAACATACTGGACTGACCTACTATGAGTATGGTTCTTGGATTATTATGTACTAGTCACAACATTACTCATAGTGATAACTATGTATATGATCCTTAGACTTGAGATAATCATTGTCCCAACATAGTGAGTTGTATATTTTGACACAGCCAAATGTCTACCGCAACAAGTTATACTATAAAGGCTGATGTTGGGTATGTTGCAATCTATGTAGAGGGATATGGTTGATCAAGATAGGATTTATCCCTCCTACATAATGAGAGCAATATCTTAAGCCTCTTGATGGGGTGAGACTAGAAATACATGGCCACGCTTTAATAAGTTGATATGAGATATCACACTTATTTTTTTTACTGTAGTCTATTCAGAATATCAAGAAATATGAGATTAGACTATACAGGTGTGACTATTCCATGACTTGTGTCCAATTTAGATATTAAAGATAAAAGGATATCATACTTGAAAAAGGTTATCAGAAAAGGTTATGTTGAATCATGACATATTGTAACTTGGGTAGCAATGATGCATTGCTAGATGCCACTCATTACTTGTAATATTAGAAAAATTCAAGTATTACTACTAACGTTACAATAGTCTACAAGGTCACACACTATAGTTGAAGAACAGAACCCAAATACACATTTGGTGTTGTATTTAACTGTCACATGAATTAATTTAATTTGATAGTTAAATATTGAAAACATTATATGCACAAGCTTGTTGTACACATATAGAGAACATAGATAAAATTAATATATGAATTTGATTCATACAAAATATTAATTGAATATATTTTACCAAAATTATTAATATAAACAGTAATAATAATTTAGGTCAAAATATAAAAGGAGAGGGAAATCGATATTCTTTAGGAAAGAATATAATTTTTATTTTGACTTTCCATTTATTTCTCTAAAAATAAGGGAATAATTTCGTTTTTTTCCTAATATGTGATATCAAATAAAAATAATAGGAATAATCCCTGATGTGTTAGAGTTACTAAAAAACACAAACACAAAACTAAAAAGGTCTAGCAGTTGTTCTTGAAAATTCTCTCTAAAAAGTTCAAGAGAATTTTGATGTTCGTTCTTTGACTAGGTGGATTACATAAAGGCTGAGACGTTATTGTTGCGGCTTGGGATCGACATTTCCAAAAGGGATCCTATCAATAACCTTACACATTGTTTTTTAGTTTCGAATGGTATATTTTTTAGCCTTGTTTCAACCCAACTCGTTCCTTGTACATGGATCCATGGCTGATGATCGCTAGAATTTTTTTTTCCTGCTGCGCAACGGGGTGTACCAGTGATCCAACAAAAATCATAATACACTAATCTATTATCTGGTAAAAATTGAGGACGAAATTTCTTAATGGGGGAGAGTTGTAACGACCCGAAAGTCAATGGTGTCAGAAAATACGATTTTGAAACCCCATTTTCGATATTCGAGTTCGTAAATATTATTATTTAATTTTTACGAGGTTAGTATAAAACTATATTAAGGTTTGGTCCTTAATTTTATCAAATTGATAGTTAATCAAGGTATAATGACTAAATTGTAAAAGGTAGCAACTATAGATTTATAATTGGCCACAGGCTTATAGACTTATTTAGCAATTAAACTAAGGTTTAAAATGGTAAATATACCATTTTAGAATATTAGTGGAGAGTTAGGTATGATTTCAGTTTATAAATTATTCCATGCATTGAACAACCATTGTTAAGAAGAAAGGAATTCAACTTTGAGCCTTCAATTGATTAGTCCAATTTAGTCATTTTTTTTATAATTTTTATGTTTTTGAGGTTCTGGGAGCTTGATTTAGCTAACCCGTGTACTGATTTGCAAAACTGTTAAAGTTTCTAAAAGTTACCATTGATGAGTTCTTGATGAAATTGGAGTTAAATGGTTATATTTTAAGCTTAGATATGAAAAATGACTAATTTGTAAAGAGAAATTTTTTTCACAGAAAATGGGCTTAGAAGCCACTACCTGGATTAACTCGAATCATAAATTACATAGTTGTGGATTTCACTAGGGTAATCCATCTCGAAAAGTAAATTACAATTTTTAGCCAATTTTAATTTACAAAGACTGTAACATCCTGGAAAGGGCCTATGCATTTTCGGTTTAATTGTACGAAGTGACATGTTTTATGTACTAAGAATAAATTTTGAATATTTTTGGAAACCCGGAAATGAATGAAAATGATTTGGAAATGAACATTTTTGGAAACTTGAAAATGTATGGAAATGATCTGGAAATGAACATTTTTGGAAACCTGAAAATGTATGGACATGATTTAGAAATGATTCAAAAGAGGAAAGTGAACATTTCTGGAAACTTGGAAATGTAAGGAAATGATTCAAAAGAGGAAAGTGAACATTTCTGGAAACTTGGAAATGTAAGGAAATGTCAAGTTTAGAGAGCGAACGAAAATTTTTGGAAACTTAGAAATGACTTAGAAATGTCGAGTTTTAAAGTTTAAAAGAGGAAATTAAGGCAAGGTGGCCTTGAAAGAAAAAGTTGGTGAAATTTGACACACAAACAGGCTTGGAAAAGTGGCCTGAAGATGTCACTTAGGGCCTCTGGAAATGGCGCCACATGCAAGGTGTTGGGCCTGAGTTCGAGTCACTTGGGAAGCAAATAAAGGAAGTTTTATTTTTGCTTCCAGAAGCCTGAGGTGGACGGCACAAGCCTTCTAGAAAAGAGGAGTTTTATTTTCATAAATATTCGATTAATAAGGTGATAAATAAGGGATTTAATTTGGATTATTTTTGAAGAGATAATAAAGGATTATTCTCTAATTATTTTAAATTAAGGAGATAAACTTATCAATAAAGAAGAGTGGTGGCCAAGTAAGGGATTCTGAGTAGTAGTTTCGGCTATAAAAGGAAGAAAATAGGGCTACTCATCAATTTTTCTTCCTCCTCTTCTCTCTGCCGAATTTCTGAGTGCTCTCTTCTATTCTCTTTTTCTTTTGTCAAGCCGAATCTATAGTCCACCATTGTCAAAATTCTCAAGTTTTCTTTTCTTCCTATTTCTTCTTACCAATCCATTCAAAAGCCGAATCTTGGAAGGGCTTCAAGCATAGGTGCTGTTGATTTCTTCAAAGGTAAGAACAAGTTTGATTTCCATTCTATTCTTTTAGATTAGCCGAGAGATAATCTAACCCCATACATATTATGGTTGCCGAATATGGAAGGATCTTTCGGGATTATCAGAGTAGTCGACTAAAAGGAGGAGTATTCAGGATTTCTAAGATTAAGGTAAGACATGTGAATATTCGGTCAAAGTCCTTGATTTATGTTTCGATGATTAAGATTAAGTCTAACGTAAGGTTTTAGGGATTTCGACTTTCCTAGGGAAATAAGGAACAATTTCGGGATTTGTTGGTGTTCCAATCGGCAACAAGGTAATAATACTAATCCTACTAGGATTTGGAATTTTGGCGGAATGGCTTTTTATTAAGGTAATAAGTGATAAATCAATGTAGGGATTAAGGATCTAAGCATTAGATCAAGCTTTTCGGGATCTCAAGGAAATTTTAAGCGAATCAGGTGTGTACCCCACACTACTTCATAATACGTTTTATGGCATGTTTAATTAAAATATGTGACATTAAGAATATGAAAGTGGCTAAGGTATCATGTTATAGTACTAAGTACTGTGCACGCGTTTCCTACTCCTACTAGGATTATGAAATATGTTAGTTATAACATGAGAATAAGAATAAGAATGTGAACTCTGGCATATTTATGCATATTATTATTATATGGGGCATATGGGTTTTATTTTGAAAGGGGAAGTGAAAAGTGGTGACCTAAGACCACAGCAATCTGAAAGTGGTGACCTAAGACCACAGTAATCTGAAAATGGTGACCTAAGACCATAGTAATCTGAACGTGGTGACCTAAGACCACGAATGCGGTGACCTAAGACCGCAATTTGGTGTGTAGCGGAAGGAGGGTCGACTTAGTAGTCCCACGTGTGTGACCGCGAGTGCGGGGTGTGTAGCGGATGGACAATTAGGTTTGGGTTTGGGAATGCATCATAACTTGTATTCATTGTTCTGAATGTGTAACTCTTGTATGCCTAATTCTATTATGATTTAGTGTCGTGTACACATTGAGTCTGTTTGACTCTCCCCGTTGTGGGACCATGTTTCAGGTGATGAGCAGTGATGGACCGGGACGGCAAAACTTGTGGTGGCCATGCTCAACATGAAGTCTTTATTTTTATGGAACTATTAGTTTTTTTTTAAGTACTTGAATTATTTGGAAATTATTTGTTGTAATAAGGCCATAAGGCCATAGTTGAATCATTTTACATTTATTATTTATTATGTTTAGGAACCTTATTTATTAAAGTTTAAGTAAAAAATTTCTTTAAACTAAATCCTAATTGTTTTATCACTTAATATTAAAAAGGGGTTTCCAAGAATAAAATCGAGTCTGTTTCAACACAAGCCCAACCCAAACAATATTTTTTTTTTAAATCACACAAGTTTTCCCTAAGAAACAAAAGAACTTTGAACCGGTTTACTTAAGGAACATACCAAATCTGGTCAAAGCTCGTGGGCCGGGTTTGGGGTGTTTCAAAGACGATTCGCCACTATGTTCTTGGATCGCCCAATCCACTTAACTTCAAACTCGAAAAAGAAGTCAAGCATGCTGATGGTCTCCTTAACATGGTGACTAATAATGGTGATATCCTCCTTACTCATTCGCACCCGATTAACAATGCTTACGCTATCGGATTTGAAAATGACTCTCTCAAGATTTTTCGTGCGGGCTAATTTCATACCCTCCATCAACACGCAAAGTTCAACCCACTCCACCCTAATGTGCTCCATCTTACATACCGCCATACCACCCAAAATGTAAAGAGAAAATTGTTAGTTTTGAACATAAGGGCTAAAATGTAAATAATTCAAGATTGGTATGAAATTATTGTATTTATGAACAGTAGAAGGTCTTAGAAGGATGTAATTAAGATTGATTTAGAAATCGAATCACAAATTTGAAAGTTATGGCAATTTCGATTTTAGGGCTTAAATTGAATAAAATGCAAAACTTTAGGGGACAATGAATAATGAAATTGAGCTGATATATGCTTATAATAGGATAAAATAAGAGGGTTGGAATTGATAAATTGAATTGAATTATTGTATAGATCGAGAATTGAACCAAACCAGGGATAATCATGAAAAAGGCGAATTTGTTGATTAGTCCTTGAAGATTTGGTTGTTTTTTATTTTGAATAGGTAAGTTCATATGGTATGATTGTATTTAAATTATTATATACTTGAATTATGAATTTTTATATATTTGATAGTAATTTAAATTATTTGCAATTTGGTACAAAAGGTGAGGTATGGGCTAAATCGTAAGGAAATGATAAATTGAGTTATTTAATGAATTGATAGTTGATTATGATTGATGGTATCATATTAGTATGTTTGTGAATAATTATCTAGAAAGAGGACTAAACTGAATAAAATTATAAATAGTGTAAACTGATAAAAATGTGAAATTGAATTGGAATTGGAGTGATTCATTAGATATAAATGAAATGATTATTTGATTGATGAATTGAATATGATAAATTATGAATTGACTATAATTGAAAATTGAATGGTTATTACCCTATTAACTATTCGAGCAGAGTCGGATATAATTGGCATGCCATAGGATAGATCGAGTACGGGTTATTTCGACTATGGGTTGGTGAGTGTTGGGCACAATTTTACTTTGGTTATACCGATGAGCGTAGGGCACAACTTATTTACTTTGGAATTGTTCGATGAGGCATTGGGTGTCAAATTGTTGTGTTAGTTGGATTTGCATATCTGTCCGAGCCAGGTTAATAAGGGTATAAATGTAGGTGGGATAAATGATATACAAATTAAGTTGATAATATGATTTGATGATACAAATAAATATTGTGATGTATGAATATTGACAACATATGAAAGATCATGTGAACTTATTATACGAGCTTGGAGGGCTGATATGAAAATGTGACGAATTAATGATTTTGATTCGAAATTCGAAAAATGAAACGAAATAGTGAATGACATTATATTGAAATTGGATGTATTGTTGATAATAGATGGAAAATTATATGAAATTGATATTGAATTGAATAAATGTTGATTATAAGTGATTGAGAATTCTATATGCTCGAATTACTATACAATGGGATATATGTTGATACTCACCTTGTTGATATATGGTTGACATGTTTAGGCAAACTCATAAATCTAGTATCTTTTCGAATTAAGTTGTAAATTGAGGTAAATTGTCATTTAAATGCTTATGAACTTATTAAGCATTTCCAATGCTTACCCTATTGTTTCCCTTTCCCTTTAGATTGCCAACTTGCGAAACGTGTCGATTGGATTACCTCGAAGCTCACACTATCCTGCTATCACTCGGAGTCTTTTGATCGTTTTTAGACTCGGTTATGTGATATGTATATAGGTTTCTTAAAAGTGTTGGCTTGAATTTGGTTATTGCTTGATTTGGTACAATCTAATGTCAATTTGTATATGTTTGAAGTGGTTTATGTTGCAATATTTTGAATGGCTAGTTGATGGAATCAATAACTTATAAATGAATAGGTTGGAATGGTATGTTTTGAATTATATGCTTAAGATATTTATATGGTTTGTAATTGGTATGTTTGAGGTGTTGAAGTGGGCGGAAAAATGTATGTCATTTGGCAATGGTTTGGCTTGTATGCTAAGGTGATAGAATGATGTACTTAATGGTTGATTAAGTAATGTAAATTTGATAGAAAGTTGAATGTGGTTAGTTACACTTGTGTAGGTATGATTTGGATTGGTTTTATATAAATTTAAGTATGTAAATAAGTATCATTTGAGTGAATTGTATGATTGACTTGGAGTAGGTACCAAAATGCAGAGTTTCGAACCTTTATCTCTGAGGTACCGGTACCTAAGCAATTGTCTCGATACTTTAGCAATTTTTCTTAATTTTAAAAACATCGAATCTTGAAATAGGATCGATACAAGAGGTAGGGTATCGACACCTTGAAGGAAGTATTGATACTTTATGACTGGTATCGATACCTTTGTTTTAATTTGATTTTTATGAAACATCGAAGCTCAATTTGGTATCGGTACGAGGTGAGGGTATCAATATCTGATTTGGAAAGTTTAAAAATTTTACAAATTGGTCCTATTTCATGCTCGGGTCAACAAAAGATATTTTGTAAGGTTGATTAAAGCTCGAATTTGACTGTATGGCTTATTGTAAATGTGTTTAACATGTAAATGTATGTTTGAATAATCATTTTACTGTTTGTTTGAATATAGTTGCTTTGGCAACGAATGTGACATTTCGTTGTTTAGACTTGTTGATCGGGTCGGATAAAAGGTATTACACATCAATATTTATCTTATATATTTTAAATTTATTTATTTGAATACGTTCCTAAATAATTAAATTCATTTAAATTAATTTCAAATTTAGCACATATAAGATTTAAATTTAAAATTTTAAACTCATCAAACCAAATCAAATTAAATACATGTGATTAATATCATAACCATATATCACGATATTATTTTTGAAACTTTTTACTATCTCAACCTCCCTCTTCACTCAACCATATCGAATCTAGGCTGATTTAGCATGATCAAAGAAGTTAAATTGGGTAAAAAATTACAGTAAAATTGTTGTGAAAATAATTTATTATTGTGTCTCAGATTTTATGAAAAAAAATGTTATAAAAAGATTAAAATTTTTAAAACAAATGTATATGAAAATTAATTCATTAATAAATTATTTGTGATACTATTCAAGCAAACATGTTTTAATCAGTAACTGTTATTATTCATTAATAAAAAAACAAATATTTAAAAAATAAAGTTGAAGTCGATACAAAATGATTACGTTTAAAAAATAAATAAATTAAAACATAATCATTTAGGTTTCATTAAAGTTTTTTTGTTAATAAATAGATTTAAAAATTTTAAACATAATCATATTTATTGCAATTTTTGTCACAGCCATAATGGAGTCACAGACATATTTTATTAATTTGGTGACAAAAATTAGTAACGAATATTTTATTAACATACCTACATTGCATAGATTCATTTAATACTTTTTTGGAATCACAACCATATTTTATTTTAATTATTTAGTAATACGTCTCATTATAGGTATTCATTTAATACTTTATACTCTTTTTAATATTTAAAATATTTATTAAAAATAGTTATATTTTAAGTTTATCATACATATAAATTTATAATATATTTTAATTAATAAATACTAGATAAAAATGTATGAGAATGCACAAGATATTAAAAAATCTTAAAAATATTTAAATTCATATTTAATAAAAAATATTAGATAAAATAAACATAAAAATAAATGCAACAAATGAGGGAGTATATAACCTATGTTTGTCATATTATATAATGCATATATGATATGAAAGAGAATTAATTTTATATGAGAGAAAAAAAATTCAAATTTCATTTTAAAATGCTATAAAATTAGACATAAGATTTCGTGCCATCAAATTTCAAATCTGAAAGTTCTAGAGGCAAAATTTCTGGACAAGAATATATATGATATATGAAAACCGAATTTGTGGAGTGAATGTCCGGTTGGCAACTCGTGTCAACAAAAATTCTCGCCGTGAATCTAGAATGACATTGTCCCATAATACAAACAACAAAAGTTCACGGGCACAACTTTTCCTTTGCTCACGAGACAAACTTCAACCGTAAATTATTGCATGCCAATCACTGCCGCCAATCACATTTTATTGCATTGCTTGTCCAATTCAACAATAAAATGTAAATATATATTATTATTATTATATTTATGGCAACCTTTATTTTCGAAAAAATCTAATACCAATTTATTGGAGCTTGTGATCTGCAGAATATTTATGCAATTTGTTTTGTTTTTGTTTTTAAAATCTAACAAAAAATAGGACAACCCCATCTAAGAATTCATATAAAAGGAATATACTGATCCTCGAAAATCAGAGCCAAACCACAAGACTGACTAAGATTTCAACTGTCTCTCAATCTCCTGTTTTGCTGCCTTTACCAAGAGAGAATGAAACCAAAATTTCTGTTTCTCTTCCTTGTATTATGCAGTCTCACTACAGACAACGTTTTAGCAACCTCTCTTGGAACTCATGGCAAAATACCAGACAATGAAACAATATACCGAGTCTCCAAGCAACAGTGTTGGGGTTGTATTGGAGAGTCACTAGAGTTCCTATTCACTCACAATTTGGTGAGGGCAACCAAATCGGAGCCACTCTTGTTTTGGGATTTCCAGCTTGAGAAATATGCCCGATGGTGGGCACTTCAAAGGAAAGCAGACTGCAAGCTACAGCATTCGTTTCCAGAGGGAGATTTCAAGCTGGGGGAGAACATATACTGGGGCAGTGGCTCGGCTTGGAGGCCCAGTGATGCAGTGAGTGCCTGGTCCGAGGAAGAAAAATATTACGACTATGCAACCAACTCGTGCCAGGAGGGACAGATGTGCGGCCACTACACCCAAATTGTTTGGAAGAATACCCGAAGAATTGGCTGCGCTCGAGTGGTTTGCGACACTGGAGATGTGTTCATGACTTGCAATTATGATCCGCCGGGTAATTATATAGGCGAAAGGCCATATTGATATGGTTCAATATTCCAATTCTAAGGGGTACCTTACCTATACTTGTTCAACTTCCAATATTTTCGAAAATTTGTTCTCACGATGCTTTCTCACTATTTCATTAAAGCTAACAAGTTTTCCGAAAACTAGTGAACAAGTACATTAAGGTACACAATAGAAATATATATATATACGAGTTTGATGTGAACATTATAACAATAGAAATATATATATATATATATACGAGTTTGATGTGAACATTATAGTAATGTAGTTAATATGTATGCCATTTGAGTGTCGACATTGCTATATCATATAGTAGGTAAAGAGTGCATGTAACACCCCAAACCCGGCCTAGAAGTTAGGCCCGAATCTGGCGTGCCACATGGAAGTGTTTTTCAAAATCATCTTTGCAATTGTTAAAAACTTGTTTGAGAATTACAGCCTCTTTGTTAAAACCCAAAACACTTAAGCAATTGTGTCTATGTGAAAACATAATTATCTTTAATAAACCTTTTCGGTTGCGAAAGCATATTTGAAATAAACGATTTACGAAAATGTGACATTTGAAATAGAGTTGCAAAAACATTTTGAACCATTGCGGAAACGTAGATAAAATACAAGTATTTTTGAGAGATTGATTGATGAATCACAAATCAAGGAATTGAACTTTAAATCTGCGACTTTTGAAAATGTCGTTAATAATTTGAAAGAAAGTTCGAGTTAAATCATATTTGTAAAAGTTTATTTTGAAATCCATTTGTTAATCGATTTTGGAAAACCTTCATTTAAGTTTTTAGAAAAATTCTTGTTTAAAACAATTTAAGCAAAATAATAAGTATATCAACCATAAAGCAAATAATAAAATACTCCAGAGGCCCTATTACAACTTAAACCAAAATAGCAAAATAATAAAATAAACGGAAATAGAAAATTTAAAATTTGATAACACCATTTCGGAAGTATAGCCTCCACCGAGTCATCCTTGGGCCTAAGTCCTCACTACGGAGCATTACCTACAAGGATTAAGAAAGAAAAGGGGGGTGAGTTACAAGAACTCAGTGTGTAACCCACTTACCATTGTCCACTGGGCCAAAATTCCAATTAAACTTTCACTTGGGCCAAAACACATTTACAATTATAAAAGAATAATATCATATATAATATGCATGTGATATGCAATTCCCAAACCAAACCTAATTTCCATCCGCTACACACCACCCGTACCAACCAGCACACCTGTGGGGAGCTTTAGTCACCCACCCCGCCAACACACCAAAAGTAGGCATTAAGCCGTATATATCAAGTTTGTGGACAAGCCACCAGATTAATAGAATTTACATGGCATTGCCATTTTTCATATATGTGACAGAGCCACCAGAATTACGTAGCAGAGCTACCAGAACTTCTCTTCATCAATATCCCATCCCATGCAAATCATGTATATAATACATAGCCATTCACAACAATTTATTCAGATATTTCTTACAAAATTTATGGCCCATTATAACAATTTATCAAGTTGGCCAATTAAGCAAAATATCATCTTGGCCAATTTAACAATTTATAACAAATCGGCCCATATAGCAAATATCTCAATTTGGCCCATATAGCAAATATCAAATGGCCCATATAGCAAATATCTCAATTTGGCCCATATAGCAAATATCAAACGGCCCATATAGCAAATTATCAATCGGCCTATGTAGCAAATATTAATCGGCCCATATAGCAACATATTTCAATTTGACCCATAAAGGGTATTTTGTAATTTTCGTAATTTTACCCACTAAGGGTAATTCGGTTTATCTCGCAACCCAGGGGTATTTCGGTAATTTACCCTCTAAGGGTATTATGGTAATTTCGCAACCTAGGCTTAACTACTAATTTGGGGCATAAAATCGAAACTGTCCATCTGCATCATACTGACTAAATTGACCATAACTCGAGTTAGAAAACTCGAAATCTAAATCCGTAAATTTTTCTTGAAACTAGACTCATATATCTGTCTCCTATAATTTTTCCAGAATTTTTAGCTTAACCATTTAGTACAGTTTATTCCTTAAAGTTTCCCTTGTTTCACTGTCCAATGATTCTGACCTCTCTTACCTTAATCTCAAATATCTTACTGTACGCTTTTTATTTACTGCTCCCACTTGTTTCTATTGAAAATAGGTTCACTAAGGAATCCATACATATCAATTATAACTCTTAATTCACTTTGTACAATTTTATACGATTTTTCCAATACAGAATAGAATACCCCGAAGTCATTCAGAACCAGTCTCACTAAAATTTACATATCTTAGAATATAAAATTCCTTTTCCTTCTCTATTTCTTCCATATTAAAATAGACACAGTAATATTTGATTCGATATCCCTTTTCTCCTATTTTCCATGATTTTTCAAAAACACGTCACTGCTTCTAACCGAAACTATCTTATTACAAAATACGATTACCACTACTATCATACGCACGCCCGAGTGATCATGGATGCCGGTTTTTGGTTTTCTTCGGTATTTCTACCGAATCACAGAATATTTTATACAAACTTTTAGAGAAGTGTGAGATTACACACCATTTCAGATACGTATACGGAAGGTACGGGATTACACACCTGATTTTGATTTCCTAAAGAACCACTCTTCGTTGACCCTAGAACAATACCAACCAAAAGTTAGCCTCGGATTTCCAAAAGATTTCATACCCAATGTATTTGAATCACTTACCACTAATTCCGAGTGATCAATGATTGGGTAGATCGAGCAATTTAATCCCTATAAATAATATCGGTTAATCATCACCATCTTAACGAATAAAAAATGATTTATAGAATCCTTGAAGAACACTTACCTTAAAGATTTTAGAATCGATTTCTAGCGATTATACGATGACTTCGGAAAAATCCAAGTTTCGGCCTTCCACTATATCTCTACGAGGAAGAAAATGATTTCGAATGAGAGAAAGTAAGGTGATGGTCTCGGTCAAAATGACCATCCAAAAACCAAAGTATGGATTCGGTCATAAGATAAAGAAAATAAAACATTAGAAAGAATACTTACCGATTGATTAAGGAATGAGAAAGAAAGAATGATGAAAAGGTTTCGGTTATGGAGAAGAATGAACAATGATATTTGGCTATCAAGGAAGGTGGAAAGAGAATAAGTATGTGACCAAACAAAAGAGAAAAACAATGCACTATTGTGCTAATATGTTTCGGCAAGGAGGGTTGCAAAATTGGGAGAAATGACACAAAGTTGCCGAAAGGAATTTTTGCCAAAACACTACTAAGACTTTACCAAATGCCAAAATTAAAAATTCAGCTACCTATTCTCCCCAAAACTGTCCACATGCTTCCACCCTAGGATAAGAGTTTGGCCACCCAAGCTTTTCAAAACATTACCCACGAAATAAGCCTCATGTCCCCCTTTCTTTCCTATTTCTCTTGATTCCTTTCCCCAACTTCAACCTTGCCTTATTCTTATAGCCACCTTACCAAAAATAAAGAAGTCCACCTTACCATAAATACTACTTGGCCGACACTTTAAGGAAGGAATGCAAAAATAAAAGTAAAAAATGCACACAAAGGGATTTGAACCTCTTCCCTTAAGGTACTTCACTTGATGCCATAACCTCTTTACTACTTGCTCATTTATGCTAACAAATTACTCATCTATTTCCATAAGCCTTGATGCCTCTTACTATCTCTCCTTAATAGGCTTAATCACAAAATTTTACTAAGGCCTAACTCGAACCCGGAAATTCATAGAACCTCGTAACTTTAAAAAATCACCTTCCTATTATGTCCAACTTGAAATAATGTCGTTCTCTTGTTCTCAAAAATTTTAAACACTCCTACGCCGAAGGCCCATTGGGCCCAATCCTACTAGGCCCAATTTCGAGATGTTACAGTGCAGGCTAAATTCTGAACTTGTCATCTCTATCTATGAGACGTGACGTGATGGTTACTCACTTCGTCCCTAAATCATGAGATTGGGAATTCGATCATTGCTCATGAGAATCCTTAAATCACGAGATTGGGAATTCGATCATTGCTCATGAGAATGAAAAATATTTCGTGCCTATTCGTTTATCATTTTAAAGAATATTTGAGCAAAAGGATTAATCACTTCTATTAATCGTGGATATCCTGATTTCGACATAAAAAATATGATCCCTGTTATATTTTCCTCTCTCTCTATATATTGAGAAAAAATTGTATGAAACTGTGATTCCAAGTCATCTCTATCTTTTTCTAATAAGAGAATGACAAATCAAATTTTTTCTCTTGATTTTTAACATTTTTAGTTGGATTTAAATTTTTTTTAGGAGGAAAAAAGCTGAAAATTAGAAAGAAAAATCTGATTTGTCATTCTATTATTAGAAAGAAATAAGAATGATGTGAAATCACAATTTCATATAATCCTTTCTCTCTCTATATATATATTATATTTGATGTTACTCTTGCAATTTAAGCAACAAATTCATAAGGTTGGATGCACGACGGTTAACTGAATCAGCGCATCATTGACTGGTTGCTCATCTATATCTCCGTAATCTGCCGAAAGGCTAACATAAATTTGGGCCAGATACACTGAAAATCTGCATCTGAACTCCTAGTTGTTTTCTTTTTTTAACACCAACTTCTACTTATATTCCAAATAGGAGGTAAAAATTTTATCATGAACTATCGATGAATGGGAAATGATTTGGCTGAATTTAAGTTAAATTAATAATTTTGAGTTAAAGTTAGATTCCAAATCAAGGTTTGAAATTCAATTCAATCTAGATTAAATTTTACTTAAAGCTAGGCTGGAGATAAAAATAAATTTTTCGAATTCATTCAAGAGTTTGTTTGAACAATACATGAAATAAAAATGTAATTACTAAGGTATAATTACACTCTCTTATAATTACAAAGAAATTTAATTCCCAAGAGTTGATTGATTGATAGAAGGTAATTACATCGTAATTTCCTATGATCATATTTGGTAGTACAAATTATAATATTATGGCTATATAATTTATATATTTTAAAAAAAATATTAATTACTATAAAAAATTATTAGTATGATAAAAATAATTTTGTAACAAAAATTAAAGTCAAATAATCATATGCAAATTTATCTAATTGTTGATAAAAAAGTAGTTGATAATACAATTACTAATAAAAATAACAAGAAAAATAAACATCATATGCAAATTTATCTAATTGTTCTAGTGCATATGTGTTGGGTTACTCCCTCTTTAATAATTAACATATGCTCTTTATCGTCATCTATTGGTCCTTGTTCGAGTTCATCAATATCTAAATTTGAATTCGCATCATTAAGATAATCATGATCTCATTTTTCCATGTACTCCTCGAAATATGGATCATCTCAATTTCACTTATAATTGAAGTTATGAAATATGAAACATGAAATATGCTAGTACAAACCAACTTCATTTTTTTATGTTATACTAAGGTGATGTTAATATGAGAATTTTTAAAAAATATTACTAACTTGCCATTATGCCTAACACTGCAATAGACAACATAACTTGCCTTTTTTGTATTGGCGATCTTTTGGAATAAAGTCATTACTATTGTTGGCAATAAACCCATTTTAAGCAACGAAAAAAGAAAATAACAAAGAGATTGAAAAGATCGAACACAAATATTTTACGTGGAAAAACCACTCCGAAAAGGTTAAAAAATCACGGGCAAAGATAATTTCACTAAAACGAAAAAAAGGAAGAGTACAAACGATGGAGATAAAACTAATCCTCGAAACCAAAAATAAGAACCCACAAAATGTAAACACAAAATTCTCTAAAAGCTTGTAAAAGCTAATACTTAAATGTGTAATGAGTTATTTTTTCTAGGGTGGAAAAGAGCCTATTTATAGGCTAAATTTGTAGGTTAAATAATATTAAAATAACCTACACTAATAAGAGTTTAAGTGTGAAACTAAAAATAGAGTTTAAGTGAGAAACTAAAGAGAGAGTTTAACTAGGAGAAGAAAAGCTAAAAATACGAGGCATAACTCCACAATTCTCCACCTTGATTCGTATTTCCACAATGCCTTCTTTACCAAAGCCCGCCACTGGCTTATCTTGAATGCATGATATTAACTGAGTTGAAGTTGTGTTTAGAAGCTTGAAGTCTTCTAGTCTTCGACTTGTACACTGTCAAATCAAAACTAACCTGGGTTTGATTTCCACAAATGCAATGCTCCATCTTTTCAAAACCTACATCCAAAAGAGAACATCTCTTATACAAAACGGTCGTACATTTTTCCCTTCTATGACCAAGTTGTCACCGCCTCAAACAAGTCAAATTCGACTCCTTAACGGACGAGGGACGTCCTGTTTCACTGATCACCTTGATCATTCTAAAACATAAAGATTGTCAATCTTTTTACCTTTAATCAAAATGAGAGCCCCATAGGATACCTTAATGCCGCTTGACTCGATGTTAATTTTACAACCCTTCGAGTCCAAACTTCCTAAGGAGATGAGATTTTTCTTTAAATCAGGCGCATGCCTGACGTCTGACAGTGTCCTGATTGTCTTTTCGTGCATCTTGATCTAAATAGTACCAATACCAGTTATCTTATTGGGTCAACCATTCCTCATGCACACAACTCCACCTTCAATTGAACTGTATGTGGAGAACCAATTCCAGTTGGGACACATGTGGAAAGAACACCCTGAATCTAGGATCCACTCGGACATAAGCTCGGAGTTTTCACTTGTTGACACAAACAAGAAGTCATCACTCTTGTCATTAGCCAAATTAGAACCAGCTAAATCTTTCTCATTGCTATTAGCAACCCTTTTATTTCGCAGTTTGTAAAAATCTACCTTGATGTGACCTAACTTCTTAAAATAGCGACATCTCTTGTCTCGCTTTCTTGATGCTATCTAACTTGCTATTCGAACCAAACTCATTGTCGCGTTTATCTTTTCTTAATAGATGACCCTTCACATCCTCGAATGAGAGATTATCTCTGCCATAAATCAGAGTTTCCCTGAAAGACTTGTATTAAGGGGGTAAAGAGCAAAAAAACATCATAGCTTGATCTTCATCGTTAATCTGAGCTTGAACATTCTTTAAATCATTCAAGAGAGTAATAAATTGACTAATGTGATATCTAAGGTGCTCACTTTCATTCATGCAGAACGTGTACAACCGCTGTTTCAACACTAATCAGTTAACTAGAGACTTTATCGTGTAAAGGGTTTCTAACTTTTTCCATAAGGTGAATTTTGCTTCCATCAAAATCTCCTGCAACACATTATTTGTTAGACATAATTGACTTGTGGATAAAGCCTTTCATCTAATTTATCCCATTTTGATTTACCCATGTTTGTAGGCTTCTTCTCTATAAGGACCTTTTCAAGATCGCCCTAAATCAAAATTGTTGTCATCCGAACTTGCCACAAATGAAAATTTGTAATGCTATCGAACTTATCAATATCAAACCTTGTTGTTACCATCTCTGAATGACTTGATTGCAGAAATCGAACTAGCTCTAATACCAATTTGTTGGGGATAAACTCGGTTTAAGCAACGAACAAGTAAAATAACAAAGATATTGAAAAGATCAAACATAGATATTGTAATACCCATAATTTGCCCGGCCCATTAAACCAACCCACTAAACCCACAAGCCCAAATGCCTAGAAACCCTAGCCCAGTTAGCCTAAAGTATCTCAGCCAACAAAAGAACCCTAGTCCCCTAGGCGCCGCAACCCACTGAGTCGTACCATGTGCGTCTGATACCATCAGCCATGCGCCCACGCCTCTGCCAACACCCATCACTCCTCGGTCAACGTTCGCACGCTCCTTAGACATCTGCAAGAATGAGGAGCACGCAACAACAAAGAAAAACAACAGAAAAATGGATAAATCTGTGAAATCGGGGATATAAACCGAAGCAAACCAATCTTGAAAGGAGGATTTTTGGGGGATTTTTTCGGATTCAAAAAATTAGGGAAAATACGAACAAAAAATTAGAAATAAAAAGAATATAAGCCTTAAAGGTCGATTTTTTATTTGTCGGTTTTATTTTTATCTACTGCTTTGTTATTTTTTATTTTTTATTTTGAGTTTTTGTTTTTAAAACGAAATAAAAGAGAAGGAAGGAGAGCCTACCTGAATCGGAGGCTAAAAGGCCCGTTTTTGCAGTGCCCGCACCCGTATCTCGAGCGGTGGTGCGACGGGCAGTAAGCAAGCTCGACGGAGGGAGCCTAGGGGTTTCAAAACCTGTTAAAAAAGAAGAAAAGGGAGTTGTAAAATAAGAATAAAAAGTGGGTTTTAAAGTATTAAAGGACATAGCTATTAGGTGGGGGGAAAGAATGCGCGTGCACCCACTTTAAAAAGGGGCTATTTCCCACTTCAGTCCCTCCTCTTTTCAGAGCATTACAATAAAGACATTTTTTTTAGATTTACCCCATAGTGCTGCTTTAACTCAATTTTTGTCCCTATTAGGCTATTTTCTCCTATTTATTTTTTTAATTAATTGTTTTTAACTTTATCACTACATTGCATTTAGCATTACGTTTAATATTATATCATATTTTACTTTTATTGATTATTATCTACTTATTATCTCCACTTTTATTATTATTATTATTATTATTATTATTATTATTATTATTATTTTAAGTTTTATATACTTCTTTTATTAAACCTTTTTACAGATATTATTTGTTTTAAGACTTTTTATATACACTATATGTTTTAAAATCTTCCATACATCATTTTTTTAAATTGATTCATTATTTATTTTAAGTTTTCTTCACATTATTTTTTTATATACTTTGTATAGACATATAAATACATATATATATATATACGCTATCTTGTTTAGAGTTTTTTTTACATCATCTTTTAAAAAATTGTTTTGCATATTATTAATTTAAATTTTTTTACATTATCAATTTTGAACTAATTCATTGCCATTTCAAAGTGTATGTTTGTACATTTTATTTATTTTAATTTGCTTTATACTTGTTGCAAATTGTTATATATGTTGTTTAATTTATTAGACTTTAGTTATTAATGTTAATATTTAAATGGTTTGTTTTGTGAGATTATTGCCATTGTATGTATCATAATTCGCTTGTTCGTACTTTCATATCGTTGTTGTTCATTCGTATAGTATTTTATTCGTGTGTTATCATTCTATGATCGTTTCTATTTTTGTATTATGCCATCACATTGTGTATTAAGCCCAAACATTTTTATCCATTTTAAATCGTTGTTTTTTTTGTCTAAATAAATCATACATGGCTTTTAAATATTATACTCGCTATCGTTTTTAAAAAATGAAAATTTTCACAAATAAAGATAATATTTCGTATTTGGAATTTCGAGAAATCGAGCCCTAACTTACTGAGTTCGTGTTTCTCATTTGACAAATAATGAAATATCATCTTTAAACTTGAATCCGAATTTTAAAGCCAAGAGACAAGCCCAGTTTCGGGAATTCAAAATGTTGTGATCTAATTTACTGAGTATGACATTTTATCTATTCGAATAAGAGGGTCTTATCATCTACTTTCGATTTGTTCAAGTGTTTTTTAAATAAAAGAAGGATCATGTTTTCAAATCTTTTCAAATTTTTGACATTAGGACATTAGATAATCAATTAGGTACCAATTTTGGGCGTATCAAGGGTGCTAACCCTTCCTCATCCGTAACCGACTTCTGAACTTGTTTTCTCAAATTTCGTAGACCAAAAACACTGTTTTAATAAACCAAAACATTTTATTAAAACAATGGTGATCCGATCACACCAAAAAAGGTCGGTGGCGACTCCTGTTTTATTTTCGTTTTCAAAACCAAGTCGATTACCGTTTCCCAAAAAATGGTTTCGACAGCTTGGCGACTCCACTGGGGACCAATAAGAGAGTCAGGCCATAAAATTGATTATTTTTTGTCCTTTTGCCAAAATTTGGAAAATCATTTTCAAAAATCATTTTTCTCTTGATTTAAAATAAAAAGCTTATCCTCGAGAGTACAAATTTTGTGCCCTAACTTACTGGGTGTGACATCTCGTTACCTCGAGATAAGAATTTTCAAAATGACAATGATCCGAATTGTGTCCAATCTTACTCTCGAGAATTCGGGGTGCTGTGTCCTAACTTACTGGATATGGCATTTCGACACTTCGAGATGAGATGGCCTTTGATGATTATCCCAATTCATTCGAATGTTTTAAAATCAGTATTAATAAAAATGGTCGCATTTTTCAATTCGATCTCTGTTTTCAACTTTGTGGGTGCTAGGATTGTAATAAGGTTGAGTCTCGTAGGATATTTCTGCATTCATATTGCATGTCCGTTGGGTCACACCCTTTTAAGTGGGAGTGAGAAACTAAGCTTTCGTGAGGTTTTCACCTCCGCATGGGCTAGTGGACTGCTTCCGGGACACATCTGTACCTATGTGCTTTGTGAGATTTTCACCTCCGCATGGCCATAGGGAAATGTGTTCCCCTGAACCGAACTCGATCCGTATGAGCCTTTAATGGGTGAGGATTAAGGAATCTGCTGGTTCAGGTACCCTTCTTTAGAACCGAATTTCATATTGTGAGCCTTAAGAGCCCATCTTAGGAAGTGTCATTCCAAACCCCTAGCGGTCACCCGGATAGGTGTTCTGTGTTTATTTATTTTTCTTGCACTAACATGTTTTCTTTTGGGATTGTTTATCTCTCTTGTGCTAACTTATCTCTCTTGTGCTAACGTGTTATCCCTTGTCTTGATTGCATTGCACTGCATCATCTTAGAAAGGAGGTGTTGATTCGTATCTGGTTCCTAAATAGAGGAGTTTTGTCATAAGGGAATGTGTCACTTGATAAAGTGGATTATAATACGGTCGTCCAAACATAGTCTAGGTAAACAACAAGACAAGACACTACTTGTAGATTCAAGCTGACAAGGATTGCTCGGGAGTCATTAGAAGATTACAAATATCACGAAGGATGAGCGAGTGATGAGGTACGAACTGGACCAAGCAACAATGAGCTAGAAAGGGCGTCTATTGAGGAAGTTCATGGGACACAATCATAACATCCAAACACGAAGAAGAGGATTGGTGTTTTCACCTGGACTATGAGGACATGGCCGTATATGCAATCCATTTTATGTAAAGAAATGTATTATCTAGAAAAGTTCTTCTAATGGAATTGAATTAATGATCAACGCCTCTCTTCCTTTTTGCATTCATTCCATGCATTTGCATTGCATTGCATGCATTTGTATTACATCGTATCACATGCATTAAAATTTGTAGAGAGACCCTAATTAAGTTAAGTTATTTCAGTTAGCTAGAAGACATGGAACAAAGGTTGGAAAGAATAGAGAAAATGCAAATATGAATGCAAGAGTAATTGACCAAAATTCAATAAGAGATGCAGGAACAAATGCGAGAATTGCAAAGGAATATGATAGGTCAGCTAACCCAGTTATTAGTTGGTGGAATTGAAAAAAGGAGTGGCCAAGGGGTCAACAGTGCGGATGATGACGAAGAAATCATTTATTCCCAGATGAATATCCCGACTCAACCAGATACACAGTCGCATGCGATTCCCATCATTATCAAACCCCAATGTCAAATTGATACCCTGGCACTGTCGAATTTCTCGATGGGCTCATGTTTTAACCCTAAGGATGATCGAGCCAAACTGATTGTTCAAGTAGAGACAAAGGAAAGGAGAGAGCAGACTTTAAAGGCCTCGAGAAATAAGGAAAATAAACTGAACAGTTTGAGCAAGCACCCTAAATTAGTCACTATAGGGCAATCAAGGGCCCTGACAACAGGTTGTTAGGGCTCATCAAGTCAAGAATCCAATGCAAAGCAACTTCAGTTTACACCAATTCCAATGACATATAAGGAGCTGTATCAAAGCCTGTTTGATGCACGTATAGTGGCTCCTCACTGCATGAAACCAATGCGGCCCCCATACCCCAAATGGTATGATTCGAATGCTCAATGCGAGTATCACGCAAGAATAATAGGTCACTCAACCGATAATTGCATTGCGTTTAAGAAATTGGTGGAGAAGCTTATTAAAGTAGGAGTTTTGAAGTTCGATGAGTCGACTGGAGCAGTAATTTGTAGCAATTGAAGGAGGGGGTAGGAGAGTCTCGATTCCCTAAAGAAGTCATCAGAAGTTGAGAAATTGAGAAATCAGAATGCCAATGACACATCTAAAGAGTGAACCGAAGAATCAATCTTTCCAAACCCCTACATACTTGAAGTGTTTTGAACAATGGGACTGTGAAAGGGATCCCTGTATTTTAGCTAATCTGGAGTAATATTCAAAACATGCTTGTTGCTTTAAGCCTAGAGGCAACAAGAGTCCTTTTGTGAAATAGGCTTATTTCCAGAATTGTTATTTCAATAAAATGCATCTTTATTTTCATTCTTCGCATTTCATACTCTACATCATTTCATTTTCATACCATACTTTTAATTTTCTACCTTCATACCCACAATGGGTCCTCCAGATATCAATGAAATGAGCGACATTATTACCAATTCTCTTTTTAACGAGATATGTGTCTAAAGGGATTGGAGGAGTGTGGAGATGGCAGAGGCCACAACTTATTTCCTAAATTGTTAAGAATGGTAGATCTTATCCTATGAAGTGTCAGCAAACACTACAAGGGAGATGGAAGCTTAGATTGCTACAGGAACAAGGCAAGGAATCATTGAGTTATCTCCAAAGGTTCAAAGATATTTTCGTATGATCACGTTAAGACATGCTGGGACTACTAAGGCACGAGTATGCCGTCAAAGCTAAGGAAGTCACAGAAGAAGTCCATAAGGATATTTGAAGATCACATGCTGATGGTTCTACCCCGACTAAGCCAATCAAGAGGTTCGAGCTACTGGTCTACCCAGAAAGGAAAATTGCATCAGACACCAAATCAAGGAGGACAGAACTTATGTGCCTCTTCCATTTTTTCTACACATGGGGCATGGACGTTATCAAGCCAATCTCCTTGAAAGCTTCTGGTTCGCATCAATTCATTTTTTGTGGATGTTGATCTCTTCACTAAAAGGGTGAGGGTCGCTTCATATGCCAATATTTCAAAGTCGATAGTCATTAGAACAAAAAAGAAAAAAGAAAAAAATATTAACAAAAATGGCAAAAAGATCATATTTAACCGCACAATGTCAAAAGTTTGCGGTCTTTTCAAAGATCAAGTGCCACGTCATAGTGCAAAAAAAAAACAAAAAAATAAAAAAGGGGGGCAACAAAACAAAGATTGTTGGGAACATGACCTAAACTTGTGAATATTGGCATATAGAAGTTACGTTTACCCTTTATGCTCATTAAACGTCGGCCAGGACCTCTGCTGGGGCAACGCCTTCCTCATTAGGTTTTGCCTAGTGAAGTCAAAATCCTCTTTTCCCTGGGCACGGGCCGAGCCAAAATTGGATGAGGCGGAATGGATCCAATCCCGATGTGATCAAGTGAATCTGAAGAGAAAATGTTGAGAGCCATCTGTCGCAATCAGATGATGCGAATTTTCAACAAAAAGGACCACCTTAGAAAATTTCATGATAGGGCTTTGAAAGAAAAATTCTCTCATGCAAAAGAGACTTTAGAAGAAAGTGAATGCCAAATTAGGAAGGACCTTATGCGGTGAAGAAGGCCTGTGCTGGGAAAGCATGAATATCGACCGAAATGGATGGCAGGGATTTGCCCAATCCGGAGAATTCAGGTTCAAAAAAAAAATAAAAAAATCAAAAAAATTAAAAAAAGGAAAAATAAAAACTCTCATCAAAAAAGAAGGAAAAGGAGAGGCCAAAGGCGAAAACCCGCAAAGGGCGCTTTGAGACCAAAGGTGGGTTTGAGTTGAAAACCTGAAAAAGGTGGCTCAAATTTTGATAAAAAATGGGGCACACAGTAGTCCCGCTACGCCCGAAGCAACAATGAAGAGGTATGTTACGTCTTGGGGCATCGACAAAGTACTCCGGATCCCCTAAACACATATTGAGTTTAAAATGGTCTTCAAGAAGTTTAAACAGAGAAGTTCAAGCTGCGATATCTGGGGCACCTAGCTTCTATTCTACCCATTTTGAGTTTGCTATCTTTGTCTTTTCAAAATACACTCTAAATAAATTTCTTTGCATTTGCTAGCTTTGATTAACTTGTTTGTTTCGAGCTATGCTCCCAATAAATTTCTGTTTCATCCATCATTATGATCCTTTTCAAGCATTTTGCATTGAAATAATGATTACTGGACTAATAATACTTTCATGAAAGGAGTTTTGCGTATTACTCTAGGAACCTCTAAACAATACAGGAGGCTGAAACAAGATTATTGTTTAGGATTCACCAAGCTTATGGGTTGGAAACATCATGAGTCCAAATTAAGTTTATCTCTTCAGATCTTTGTCAAAAATGGTGATTGAACAAAATGACAAGGTATTGCGCCAGTAATACAATCCTAACGAAAATGGGCATTGTGAACCCTAGTATTGTCAAAGGAAAATGATGTTCTGCATTTTTACGAGCATCGTGCATATAGATCTGGTTGGGACACCCGAAGAGTGATCAATAGATGGAAGAATACAGATCTTGTACCCTCAAATAGCAATGAGATGGGTTGAAGAAGAAACAAATCCTACGGTTTGAAGTTGCATTGGGACGAATGAAAGGGTTCAGATCTTATACCCCTAGGTCACAATGAGGTGAATCCTGAAGTTACAGTGGGGCAAATTTGTTGAGCAAGATATTTGCTTTCCTGGATTTTCCGTCATGAACACCGGCCGAACAAAATCGTAGTATAAGATATCAGTGATGACCCCTTAAACTGTTAGAAGGGGATCATTCTCATGAAATTCTACATTCATGCAAAACACATTTAGTTAGGGGCATTCGATTCATTCTGATCATTGCACCTTAATCATTGTACAAAAATCACTCCCATGATACATATTTACTTAGGGGCATTCGATTCATCCTGATCATTACACTCTAATCTTTGAAAAAAGACCATTTTTATGGCATTCTGCATTCATACAAGTAGTTTGGAGCATTCGAGTCATTCCGATCATAGCATCCTCATCATTTATTTCAGCATAAGCACATTCTACATGACAGGTTCCTCAAAGAATAGTGTAGCAAGTTCAGATCTTGTTCCCTAGAGATGATAGTGGAGCAGATTGAAGATTGAAGTCTTCCTGAAGATAGTAAGGAAGCAAATTAGAAAGTTCAGATTTTGTTCCCTAGAGATGATAGTGGGGCAGGCTGAAGATTGAAGTCTTCCTAGAGATAGTAAGGAAGCAAACCAAAAAGTTCAGGTCTTGTTCCCTAGAGATGATAGTGAAGCAGACTGAAGATTAAGGACTTCCTGAAGGAGGCAAATTGAAGATCGTTCTGTTGCCACTGAACAGCAGTGGAACGGGTTGAAGATCATCCTGTTGCCACTGAACAGTGGAGGAACGGGTTGAAGATTGTCCTGTTGCCACTGAACAGCGGTGGAACGGGTTGAAGATTATCCTGTTGCCACTGAACAGCGGTGGAACGGGTTGAAGATTGTCCTGTTGCCATCGAATAACGGTGGAACGGGTTGAAATCATCCTGTTGCCACTGAACAGCGGTGGAACGGGTTGAAGATCATCCTGTTGCCACTGAACAACGGAGAAACGGGTTGAAAATCGTCCTGTTGCCACTGAACAGCGGTGGAACGGGTTGAAGATTGTCCTGTTGCCATCGAATAGTGGTGGAACGGGTTGAAATCGTCCTGTTGCCACTAAACAACAGTGGAAAGGGTTGAAGATCATCCTGTTGCCACTGAACAGCGGTGGAACGGGTTGAAGATCATCTTGTTGCCACTGAACAGTGGTGGAACGGGTTGAAGATTGTCCTGTTGCCACTGAACAGCGGTGGAACAGGTTGAAGATCGTCCTATTGCCACCGAACAACGGGGGGAGAGGTTGAAGATTGTAGATTTTGTCACCATAAACAGTAGTGAGACGAGATCAAAGGCGAACATTGTGTCTCTAAACAATAGTGGAATGTGATTTAAGCCATAGTCATGTTGCCTTGACCTGCAGTGGAATAGGCCAAAGATTGCAAAAATGACGAAACAGTAAAGGGGATTGAAGCTACAAGCCCTCTCTCTCAGAAGTAGTAGAGGAGTAGAACAAAGCAATAAGTTACAGTGGCGTTTGAAGCTACCTGACAAAGCAGAGCACCCAAAGAAATCAAGGCTCGGCAAGACCGGGCAAATTTGGGTTTTTTCAAAGTCTTTGCTCTATTCTCGTTTCACGACAATGAGCAAAGAGGGGCAGCTGTAATACCAATAATTTGCCCGGCCTATTAAACCAACCCACCAAACCTACAAGCCCAAATGCCTAGAAACCCTAGCCTAGTTAGTCTAAAGTATCTCAGCCAACAAAAGAACCCTAGTCCCCTAGGCGCCGCAACCCACTGAGTCGTACCATGTGCGTCTGACACCATCAGCCATGTGCCCAAGCCTCTACCAACACCCATCACGCCTCAGTCAATGTTCGCACGCTTCTTAGACATCTGCAAGAATGAGGAGCACGCAACAACAAAGAAAAATAATAGAAAATTGGATAAATCTGTAAAATCAGGGATATAAACCGAAGCAAACCAATCTTGAAAGGAGGATTTTTTGGGGATTTTTGGATTCAAAAAATCAGGGAAAATACGAACAAAAAATCAGAAATAAAAAGAGTAGAAGCCTTAAAGGTCTATTTTTTATCTCTCGGTTTTATTTTTATCTACTGCTTTGTTATTTTTTATTTTTTATTTTTTATTTTGAGTTTTTGTTTTTAAAACGAAATAAAAGAGAAGGAAGGAGAGCCTACTTGAATCAGAGGCTAAAAGGCCCATTTTGCGCACCGTCGGCCACCGTATCTGGTGGTGGTGCGACGGGCAGTAAGCAACCTCGCCGGAGGGAGCCTAGGGGTTTCAAAACCTGTTAAAAAAGAAGAAAAGGGAGTTGTAAAATAAGAATAAAAAGTGGGTTTTAAAGTATTAAAGGACACAGCTATTAGGTGGGGGGGAATGAATGCGCTATTTCCCACTTCAGTCCCTCCTCTTTTCAGAGCATTACAATAAAGACCTTTTTTTTTAGATTTACCCCATAGTGCTGCTTTAATTCAATTTTTGTCCCTATTAGGCTATTTTCTCCTATTTATTTTTTTAATTAATTGTTTTTAACTTTATCACTACATTGCATTTAGCATTACGTTTAACATTATATCATATTTTACTTTTATTGATTATTATCTACTTATTATCTCCACTTTTATTATTATTATTATTATTATTATTATTATTATTATTTTAAGTTTTATATACTTCTTTTATTAAACCTTTTTACAGATATTATTTATTTTAAGACTCTTTATATACACTATATGTTTTAAAATCTTCCATACATCATTTTTTTAAATTGATTCATTATTTATTTTAATTTTTCTTCACATTATTTTTTTATATACTTTGTATAGACATATAAATACATATATATATACGCTATCTTGTTTAGAGTTTTTTTTTTTACATCATCTTTTAAAAAATTGTTTTGCATATTATTAATTTAAATTTTTTTACATTATCAATTTTGAACTAATTCATTGCCATTTCAAAGTGTATGTTTGTACATTTTATTTATTTTAATTTGCTTTATACTTGTTGCAAATTGTTATATATGTTGTTTAATTTATTAGACTTTAGTTATTAATGTTAATATTTAAATGATTTGTTTTGTGAGATTATTGCCATTGTATGTATCATAATTCGCTTATTCGTACTTTCATATCGTTGTTGTTCATTCGTATAGTATTTTATTCATGTGTTATCATTCTATGATCGTTTCTATTTTTGTATTATGCCATCACATTGTGTATTAAGCCCAAACATTTTTATCCATTTTAAATCGTTGTTTTTTTGTCTAAATAAATCATACATGGCTTTTAAATATTATACTCGCTATCGTTTTTAAAAAAAATGAAAATTTTTACAAATAAAGGTAATATTTCGTATTTGGAATTTCTAGAAATCGAGCCCTAACTTACTGAGTTCGGGTTTCTCATTTGACAAATAACGGAATATCATCTTTAAACTTGAATCCGAATTTTAAAGCCAAGAGACAAGCCCAGTTTCGGGAATTCAAAATGTTGTGCTCTAATTTACTGAGTATGACATTTTATCTATTCGAATAAGAGGGTCTAATCATCTACTTTCGATTTGTTCAAGTATTTTTTAAATAAAAGAAGGATCATGTTTTCAAAGCTTTTCAAATTTTTGACATTAGGACATTAGATAACCAATTAGGTACCAATTTTGGGCGTATCGAGGGTGCTAACCCTTCCTCATGCGTAACCGACTTCCGAACCCGTTTTCTCAAATTTCGTAGACCGAAAACACTGTTTTAATAAACCAAAACATTTTATTAAAACAAAGGTGATCCGATCACACCAAAAAAGGTTGGTGGTGACTCCCATTTTATTTTCGTTTTCAAAACAAAGTCGATTCCCGTTTCCCAAAAAATGGTTTCGATAGATATTTTATGTGGAAAAACCCCTCCGAAGAGGATAAAAAACCACGGGCAAAGATAATTTCACTAAAATGAAAAAAAAAAGAAGAGTACAAAAGATAGAGATAAAATTAAACCCTGAAACCGAAAATAAGAACTTACAAAACGTAAAACAAAATTCTTAAAAAGCTTGTAAAAGCTAATAACTAAATGTGTAATGGGTTATTTTTCTAGGGTGGAAAAGGACCTATTTATAGGCTAAATTCGTAGGTCAAACAATATTAAAATAACCTACACTAATCAAAGTTTAAGCGTGAAACTAAAAATAGAGTTTAAGTGGGAATCTTACTAATATTGTGGAAAATGATAGTTCATATATGTAGAACAATTCATTGAAGCAATATATCTTGATTATTGGATCCGAGCATATCAAGTAATCAGATCCCTTGAAATAAATAGATTGGATTAAGAATATAACATCCTAAAATTCAGGGGTCTGTGATATTTGTGTAAATGCATGTTATGTTTGCTCTGCGGGTTGTTTGGGTGTGTTTGGGGGTCCTGGGGAGGCTCGGGTTCGAGCCCAAGCCCTGGTGAAATTTCTGTCTTCGGGCACTTTAGTGGGGAGAGCTAGTGGAAGCAGGACTTAAGGTTTAATTAAATGTGTTTGCTAACACAAGGAGCAAGGTGGCCTAATGGTGTGGCATCACAAGGGAAACAGAGAGAGAGTGTTCGAATCTGTCAAGCAACATATGCAGGCTTTTATTTTATGCTATGGGAAGAGAAGAGGTGGAGTTGGATTAGAACTCTGTAGGAGAGAGAGAGGACTTGGTCAAATGGTTTGAATGGGAGGTGGAGAGGAAATGTAGGAAGAAATTGGGGAGGAAATCGTGGAAGTGATGGTGTGGGGAGTGTTTGGCCGAATGTAGAGTGTTTGGGGGGGGGAAGAATTTCGGTTGAGGACAGTACTAGGTAGCATATTCAGTCATTGAGTGAGGGGGAGTGCCATTTTTCTAAGTGTTCTTTTGTGAGAGACTTTTACTTTTGTGCATTTTGGCTAAAAGCATTTCGGGTCTTTTGTTGTAATTTTCTTTGTCGAAACCTCAACCTTCCTATTAACTCCTTCTCATTTCCTTTTCAAACACTTTTCTTTTCATTTGTGGTTGCCCAAACACCTGTAGTCGAATTCTTTTCTAACCCTTTCTTCTTCCTATAGCCGATTCTTCCCATTCGACTCATCTTTGATCTAAGGTTAGTATTACTTTCCTGCTAGATTCTTGTTTTTGTTCACTTCTTGTTTCTTTACTAAAAGCCGAAATTCTCACCCTGTTTCTTTTGACTAAGGCCGAATCAAGTCATTCGTTTCTACCTCAAATCTTTCTTGTTTCTTTTGGTGTAGGCCGAATCTGTTGGAGGGTTAATATACTTTCTCGTCGTTCTTCTAACGTTTGGTTTTTGAGAGTTGGTTGGTAAGTAAGGTGGTGGCCGAATATAGGTGATGGGGTTTTAATATGGGGTTGTTCTTATTCTAGCCGAAAGGCTCCTATGATTTTAAGTTTTTATGTGAGTTTTAATGGCTAACACTTCTTCTCGGTTTCAACGTTGCAAGGGACTCGACGGGCTTAAACCAAGGAATCGTTTATATAATCTTCCCTTGCAGTGAAATTCTCGAATTGTTGGTAAGTGACGTAGATTGCTTCATCAATCTCAATGCTTGGTAGATGTTGTATTAGGATTAAGACTAGCTGTTAGTCAATGTTGATACCAGGTGTGTTGGAAAAAGTGTTGAGTACCGCAAATTGTGAACAGGTGTGTAATCTCACACCCATTTGAATACTTGCTTGCAATGTTCTGTGACTCGGCTGAAAGCTGAAAAGCCAGAAAACCGGCAACTGTGACCACTCGAGCATGCGAGTACTCGTAGTGGTAAATCGAGATACAGATGATGACGTTAAGTCGTTGAGAGTGTCACGAGCACTCTCGCAGAACTGAGGCTGTAACGGGCCTAACCAAGCCAAAACTGGCCAAATGAGCCCAATAAGTTATCCGGCCCACTTAGGCAAAATTGTAGGAAAACTATCAAGTGATAAGTTCGATTGAGAAATCTAAAAATCTGAGACTGAAACTACGTGTAATAGGCCACACGAGCGTGTGGGCCCGTTTGGGCCTGAAATGGATTTCAGGCCCAATTGTTCCGTACAGACCCAAAAAGGGTCCTATGTCGCTCGAGGTGACAGTAGGCCTTCAGAAAGGCTATTAGTCAATAAAATTACCAAAATACCCTGGGAGGGTAAATTACCAAAATACCCCTGGTGGGTAAATAATCGAAATACCCTTGGTGGAAAAATTACTGTTATACCCTTAAGGGTTGATTAGTATGATTGTGTGAATTCTGTTTAACTGGTTATGATGGTAATTTATTTCATACATCATTTTTGATATATGCTTTGCATACATGACATTCTGCATGAGATTGGGATATTGATGATTGGAGGAAGTTATGCTGGTGGCTCTGCCACATTCTGCATTGTAACACCCCTCACCCGTATCCGTCGGCGGATTAGGGTTACGGGCATTACTTAACAAACCACAAGTCAATATACGTTATAAAAACTACTCCATTAATTGATACGTATCAATCTATACTTTCACAATTAAACATACATATCCCTTTTTACATCAAAACTCACAAATGATATCATTAACATAAAAAAACTAATTACATTTAATTAGCAAAAACACTATTCATTTGGTCATTTTGAATGGCATAGCCGAATATATATATAGGTTTATCAATAGTCAACTTATACCAATCGTTGACCACATATAATCAGTCACATGCATACCATAATTAGTTATTAACAACAATGATTTAACATTTTCAAAACTCCATGATCGAACATATGCATATATTTTCAATCCAAGAAAAACATAAATATCAACTAAAACAATGCCATATCCGAATATTTATGAGTGAGAATAATTCCATTGGATCATTAATACTTCAAACTCATTAACTACATGCCTATAATTCAACCTTATTCATTACCAATATCAAACACTCAAGTATTACACATAATCTAATATGAAATAACTTCCAAGTTAAGATTTTAGTCACGCATGGCATTCCTATTTGAACATAAAGATAATATCCCTTACCTAATTCCATGAAACACATACATACTAATCAAGTTTATACTATGGCCGAATAAACACAAACATATAAGACATCTCAAACATATACAACCATCTCAAAATTTTTTAATCACATCAAGCATAGACATAAGGCCATTTTCGTATGGCATTTAAATACATACATATATATACATCATTTGAGTCAATTCAAAAACGGTTTAGCCTATACATGCCATAGACTTAAAGTTCATTCACAACAAGGTACCAAAATATCGACGATAGTGTGATGAGCTTCAACGATGATCACCGAGCACGAGATGAACACCCAAAAGAAATCTACAATGCGGAAACAACCATGAACAAAGTAAGCTTTCACAGCTTAGTAAGTTTTAAGCATTTATTTTGCATATAAGCATTATCATGATTTAAATAAATTAATTCATTTACAAGCTCCTTGCCGAATAGTTAAACATTCAAAAATAGGTTTCATAGCAACATTATATGCTTATATATATGTATATATATCCATATACCACCTTCACATGATAAAATAAGCAGCACATACTTCTTTTATTTACCGAATTTCAACTTACATATTAAGCTACCATCAATCACAAGTCGATATGTATAATACATACCTTTAGTTTATATACCACTCCAAACTTAACCAGCCATGCATACATATGGTTGTATACCCAATCATTTAATTATACTTAACAGTGTTAATAATAGGAGTCTTTTAACGAGAATAAAACCTGCACACTTGTTACCAAGATTCAGTAATGTATCGCACACTTAGTGCCGTTACTTCATCATTTCGCAAACTTAGTGCCAAGTTTCTGTAACGTATCGCACACTTAGTGCCGTTACTTTAACAGTTCGCACACTTAGTGCTATGTGACTGATTTCGCACACTTAGTGCTCGGTTATAAGTTTGAACACTCAGTGCCTTCCGTACACCCGTTAATCATTCGAATGTACACTTATATATAAGGTCTAATCCACAACTTCACATATAAGCATATACATATAGGTATAACTTTGTTATCTCATACCCAAACCAATATCCCATTTGGCCAAAAACATTATCATGTAACTAATATTTCCTTTGACTATATCCATACCCTAATTTATTATCTCTCATATTTACTTACATCACTGACATAAAGGTATACATTTCATGCAAATTAATCCAGCTTCTAACAACCTCACATTTGGCTAAATCATGATAACTCCCATGCCACATTCGACAATTTAAAATTAAGTCTATCACTTCACTTAAGCATGTACATATTATTATAGAATAAATTTGATTTAATCCGAATGCTTAAAAACTTACCTCGGAAGTCAACGGATTAGGGTTTCCTGGCTATTCGTTCAACTTCGCCTTTCCCCGATCCAATCCCATTTCTTTTTGTTCTTGATCTAAATAATTCCAAATTAAGCTCCTTCAAATATATTTTCATTCAATTTAATCCAAAAACACATAATTATGCAAATTACCATTTTACCCCTGATATTTACAACTTTTACAATTTAGTCCCTATTGCACAAAACACGAAATACACATAATTTGAATTTATCCCTTTAGGGTCGAATGCTCCTCATGCCTATATAAGTCCATACAAGCCATTTATTTTGCATTTTAGTCCCTCAACTATTTATTTTTGCAATTTAATCAATAACACTCAAATTCATCAAAATTTCCAATTCAAAACATGTTAATTCAAAACATATCCTTAATATTTCACCATCAAACATTACAAAACATAAGCATTCATCAATGGCCGAATATCAAACATGCATCAAATTCAAAAATTCTAACATGGGTCGAATAGTATTCAAAGCAACGATCTCAAAAACATAAAAATTAACAAAAATCGAACTAACCACATACCTTAATTTAGGCTTAAAGATGGCCGAACCAAGCTTTGTTTATTTTCTTTCTTCTTTTGCATGCATTCGGTGAAGAAAAAGATGAACAAATATGTTTCGTTTTATGTTTTATTTTTATATATATTAACTTATTGTTTAATTACTATTATAACCTTTCTTTATAATTTAACAATCATTATACTATAAGGTTATTTTAGTACATGGCCGACCACTATCATTAAGATGGTCTTTTTGCCTTTTCAAAGCTTCCAATTTAAAAGACATCCACAATTTGGTCCTAACACATTAAACCATCAAGTTTTAACTTTACGCGATTAAGCCCATTTTAATAATTCGGCACTCAAACGATAAAACTAAAGCACGAAAATTTCACACATAGCAATTCACTCATAGATGAATCGAAAGACAATATTTTAAAATTTTTCCGACTCGGATTCATGGTCCTGAAACCACTGTTTCCGATTAGGGTCAAATTCGGGCTGTTACAACTCTCCCCTCTTAATGGATTTTCGTCCCCAAAAATCTTACCAGTGAATAAATGCGGGTAACGTTCTCTCATCGAATCTTCGAGTTCCCAGGTTGCTTCCTCAACCCCGTACTTATGCCACATAACTTTAACCAACAAAAATTTCTTATTTCGTAATTCTTTCACTTCACGAGCTAAGATGCGGATCGGTTCTTCCTCATACGTCAAGTCAGGCTGAATCACAATCTCTGCCGGGCTAATCACATGAGAAGGATCGGAACTATATCATCGAAGCATCGATACATGAAAAACATTTTGAATCTTGCCTAGCTTAGATGGCAACATAAGGCTGTAAGTAATCGGCCCAATACGCTCAATAACTTCGTACGACCCAATAAATCTCGGACTCAGCTTTCCTTTACGAACAAATCTAAGTATCTTTTTCCACAGTGAGACTTTCAAAAATACTCGGTCATCCACTTGAAATTCTATATCTTTACGTTTCAAGTCCGCATATGTCTTCTGTCGATCTGACGCGGCTTTCAAACTTTCTCGAATTACTTTTACTTTCTATTCATTCTCTCTAATTAAATCAACCCCGTGTATCTTGCTTTAACTTAGTTCGGTCCAATATAGAGGTGTACGACATTTACGACCGTACAAAGCTTCAGAAGCTGCCATTTTGATACTCGATTGAAAACTGTTATTGTATGCAAATTCAATCAAAGGCAAGTATCGTTCCCACGTACCCTCAAACTCAAGAACGTAACATCTCAACATATCCTCAAGTATTTGAATAACATGCTCAAATTGACCATCCGACTGAGGGTGAAAAGTAGTACTGAAGTGCAATTTGGTACCTAAAGCATCTTGCAGTTTCTTCCAAAATCGCGATGTAAATCCCAGATCTCTATCTGAAACAATAGAAATAGGTACTCCGTGCAATCGTACAATTTGAGATATGTACAAATCAGCTAATTTATCAAGCGAGAAATCCATACGTTTCAAAATAAAATGGGCCGATTTTGTCAATCTATCAACAATAACCCAAATTGAGTCTATCTTACTCGGCGTCATCGGCAACCCAGATACGAAATCCATCGTGACTCGATCCCATTTCCACTCAGGTGTCATGATAAGTTGAAGTAATCCCGATAGTACCTAATGTTCGGGTTTCACTTGTTGACATATGAAACACTTCGACACATAGTCTAAAATATCTCGCTTCATACCATGCCACCAGTAATTCTGTTTCAAGTCATTATACATCTTCGTACTACCCGAGTGGATTGACAATCTACCATTATGAGCTTCATCACAAATCATTCGAATCAACTTAGAGTTCTTAGGCACACATATCCAATTCTTAAACCGTAGACATCCCTCAGCATCTAACTGAATTTGAATCAGTATTAGAACCATATAGACCCCTTTTTGTTATTAAGTCATTATCAACCTCTTGAGCTTCGCGAATCTATTGAACGAACAGTGGTCTCGCTTTCAATTCTGCAATAATCACACCATCATCAGTCATAGCTATATCCGCATTTATTGCACGTAGGGTAAATAGTGATTTTCGGTTTAGTGCATCAATAAGCACATTACCTTTTCCCGGGTGATAATCAATCACAAGCTCATAGTCCTTTAACAGTTCCAACCATCGTCGCTGTCTCAAATTCAGATCCTTCTAAGTCATTAAATATTTTAGACTCTGTGATCAGAGTGAACATGACATTTCTCATCGAATAAATAGCGACGCCATATTTTCAAAGCAAAACCTATGGCAGCCAATTCAAGATCATGAGTCGGATAATTCTTTCCGTGCGGCTTTAATTGTCTCGAGGCGTAAGCTACAACTTTACCCTCCTGCATTAAAACACATTCCAAACCATTTAAAGATGCATCGCTGAAGATAACGAACTCTTTACCCGATTCTGGCTGAACAAGCACTGGAGCTTCCGTTAACAAGGTTTTTAGCTGATCAAAACTCTTTTGACACTTTTCTGACCACTCAAATTTAACGTCTTTCTGTAATAGCTTTGTCATTGGAGCTGCAATCATAGAAAACCCTTCACGAAGTATCTATAGTACCCGACAAGCCCCAGAAAACTCCATACTTTAGAAACATTTCGCGGAGGTTTCTATTCAAGTATAGCCGAGACTTTACTCGGGTCAACCTGAATGCCTGATGCTGACACAACATGTCCCAAGAAGCTAACTTCATTCAACCAAAACTCACATTTTTAAATTTCGCGTACAACTGCTTATTACGCAAAATCTGTAACACTAGTCTCAAGTGCTCGGCATGCTCGGTTTCGTCACGCGAATAGATCAGTATGTCATCTATGAATACAACCACAAACTGATCTAGATACGGTCTGAATACCTGATTCATCAGATCCATGAAAATAGCAGGGGCATTACTGAGTCCGAACTGTATTACTAAAAACTCGTAATGGTTGTATCTCGTTCGAAAAGCAGTCTTTGGTACATCCGAATCTTTAACTCGCAGCTGGTCGAGATTCATCTGGCGTGGGCCCATGAGCGGGAGCAGGCGCCACACTCTCGACATCGTCAGCTATAACTCGCTCGAGATCAGGATCCATTTACTATACGAAAGAAGTAAACAAATTTCACTGTCAGAAGTCATCACACTATCACATTATAAAATATGCCATGTATAGCTAGACTCACATGTGCTACGTTAGTCCGAGAACCGACTAAACTGTAGCTCCGATACCAATCAAATGTAACAACCCTCACCCGTATCAGTCACTGGATTAGGGTTATGGGCATTACTTAACCAACCACAAGTCAATGTGCCTTATAAAAACTACTCCATTAATTGATTCGTATCAATTTATACTTTCACAATTAAACATGCATATTCCTTTTTATATCATAACTTTAACGAACATATCAAAAATGATATCATTAACATAAAAAAACTAATTACATTTAATTAGCAAAAACACTATTCATTTGGTCATTTTGAATGGCATAGCCGAATATATATATAGGTTTATCAATAGACAACTTATACCAATCGTTGACCACATATAATCAGTCACATGCATACCATAATTAGTTATTAACAACAATGATTTAACATTTTCAAAACTCCATGACCGAACATATGCATATATTTTCAATCCAAGAAAAACATAAATATCAACTAAAACAATGCCATATCCGAATATTTATGAGTGAAAATAATTCCATTGGATCATTAATACTTCAAACTCATTAACTACATGCCTATAATTCAACCTTATTCATTACCAATATCAAACACTCAAGTATTACACATAATCTAATATGAAATAACTTCCAAGTTAAGATTTTAGTCACGCATGGCATTCCTATTTGAACATAAAGATAATATCCCTTACCTAATTCCATGAAACACATACATACTAATCAAGTTTATACTATGGCCGAATAAACACAAACATATAAGACATCTCAAACATATACAACCATCTCAAGAATTTTTAATCACATCAAGCATAGACATAAGGCCATTTTCGTATGGCATTTAAATACATACATATATATACATTATTTGAGTCAATTCAAAAACGGTTTAGCCTATACATGCCATAGACTTAAAGTTCATTCACAACAAGGTACCAAAATATCGACGATAGTGTGATGAGCTTCAACGATGATCCCTGAGCACGAGATGAACACCAAAAAGAATTCTACAATGCGGAAACAACCATGAACAAAGTAAGCTTTCACAGCTTAGTAAGTTTTAAGCATTTATTTTGCATATAAGCATTATCATGATTGAAATAAATTAATTCATTTACAAGCTCCTTGCCGAATAGTTAAGCATTCAAAAATAGATTTCATAGCAAGATTATATGCTTATATATATATGTATATATATATCCATATACCACCTTCACATGATAAAATAAACAGCATATACTTCTTTTATTTACCGAATTTCAACTTACATATTAAGCTACCATCAATCACAAGTCGATATGTATAATACATACCTTTAGTTTATATAGCACTCCAAACTTAACCATTTGTGCGTACATATCGTTGTATACCCAATCATTTCATTATACTTAACAGTGTTAATAATAGGAGTCTTTTAATGAGCATCAAACTTGCACACTTGTTGCGAAGATTCAGTAATGTATCGCACACTTAGTGCCGTTACTTTGTCATTTTGCACACTTAGTGCCAAGTTTCTGTAACGTATCGAACACTTAGTGCCGTTACTTTAACAGTTTGCACACTTAGTGCCATGTGACCGATTTCGCACACTTAGTGCTCGATTATAAGTTCAAACACTCAGTGCCTTCCGTAAACCCGTTAATCATTTGAATGTACACTTATATATAAGGTCTAATCCACAACTTCACATATAAGCATATACATATAGGTATAACTTTGTTATCTCATACCCAAATCTATATCCCATTCCGCCAAAAACATTATCATGTAACTAATATTTCCTTTGACTATATTCATACCCTAATTTATTATCTCTCATATTTACTTACATCACTGACATAAAGGTATACATTTTATGCAAATTAATCTAGCTTCTAACAACCTCACATTTGGCTAAATCATGATAACTCCCATGCCACATTCGACAATATAAAATTAAGTCTATCACTTCACTTAAGCATGTACATATTATTATAGAATAAATTTGATTTAATCCGAATGCTTAAAAACTTACCTCGGAAGTCAACGGATTAGGGTTTCTTGGCTATTCGTTCAACTTCGCCTTTCCCCGATCCAATCCCGTTTCTTTTTGTTCTTGATCTAAATAATTCCGAATGAAGCTCATTCAACTATATTTTCATTCAATTTAATCCAAAAACACATAATTATGCATATTACCATTTTACCCCTGACATTTACAACTTTTACAATTTAGTCCCTATTGCACAAAACACAAAATACACATAATTTGAATTTATCCCTTTAGGGCCGAATGCTCCTCATGCCTATATAAGTCCATACAAGCCATTTATTTCGCATTTTAGTCCCTCAGCTATTTATTTTTGCAATTTAATCCATAACACTCAAATTCATCAAAATTTCCAATTCAAAACATGTTAATTCAAAACATATCCTTAATATTTCACCATCAACCATTACAAAACATAAGCATTCATCAATGGCTGAATATTAAACATGCATCAAATTCAAAAATTCTAACATGGGTCGAATAGTATTCAAAGCAACGATCTCAAAAACGTAAAAATTAACAAAAATCGAACTAACCACATACTTTAATTTAGGCTTAAAGATGGCCGAACCAAGCTTTGTTTATTTTCTTTCTTCTTTTGCATGCATTCGGTGAAGAAAAAGATGAACAAACATGTTTCGTTTTATGTTTTATTTTTATATATATTAACTTATTGTTTAATTACTATTATAACCTTTCTTTAAAATTTAACAATCATTATACTATAAGGTTATTTTAGTACATGGCCGGCCACTATCATTAAGATGGTCTTTTTTCCTTTTTAAATCTTCCAATTTAAAAGACATCCACAATTTGGTCCTAACACATTAAACCATCAAGTTTTAACTTTACGCGATTAAGCCCATTTTAATAATTCGGCACTCAAACGATAAAATTAAATCACGAAAATTTCCCGCATAGCAATTCACACATAGATGAATCGAAAAATAATATTTTAAAATTTTTCTGACTCGGATTCATGGTCCTGAAACCACTATTTTCGATTAGGGTCAAACTTTCTCGAATTACTTTTACTTTCTGTTCAGTCTCTCTAATTAAATCAACCCCGTGTATCTTGCTTTAACTTAGTTCGGTCCAATATAGAGGTGTACGGCATTTACGATCGTACAAAGCTATATAAGGTGCCATTTTGATACTCGATTGAAAACTGTTATTGTATGCAAATTCAATCAAAGGCAAGTATCATTCCCACGTACCCTCAAACTCAAGAACGCAACATCTCAACATATCCTGGAGTATTTGAATAACACGCTCGTATTGACCATCCAACTGAAGGTGAAAAGCAGTACTGAAGTGTAATTTGGTACCTAAAGCATCTTGCAGTTTCTTCCAAAACCGTGATGTAAACCTCAGATCTCTATCCGAAACAATAGAAATAGGTACTCCGTGCAATCGTACAGTCTGAGATATGTACAACTCAGCTAATTTATCAAGGGAGAAATCCGTACGTGCCAGAATAAAATGGGCCGATTTTGTCAATCTATCAACAATAACCCAAATTGAGTCTATCTTACTCGGCGTCATCGGCAACCCAGATACAAAATCCATCTTGACTCGATCCCATTTCCACTCAGGTATCAAGATCGGTTGAAGTAATCCCGATGGTACCTGATGTTCGGGTTTCACTGGTTGACATATGAAACACTTCGACACATAGTCTGAAATATCTCGCTTCATACCATGCCACCAGCAATTCTGTTTCAAGTCATTATACATCTTCGCACTACCCGGGTGGATTGGCAATCTACCATTATGAGCTTCATCACAAATCATTCGAATCAACTCAGAGTTCTGAGGCACACATATCCGATTCTTAAACCGTAGACATCCCTCAGCATCTAACTGAATCTGAATCAGTATTAGAGCCATATAGACTCCTTTTTGTTATTAAGTCATTATCAACCTTTTGAGCTTCGCGAATCTGTTGAACGAATAGTGGTTTCATAGCAACATTATATGCTTATATATATGTATATATATCCATATACCACCTTCACATGATAAAATAAGCAGCACATACATAAGCATGTTAATTCAAAATTTAATCCATAACACTCAAATTCATCAAAATTTCCAATTCAAAACATGTTAATTCAAAACATATCCTTAATATTTCACCATCAAACATTACAAAACATAAGCATTCATCAATGGTCGAATATCAAACATGCATCAAATTCAAAAATTCTAACATGTGTCGAATAGTATTCAAAGCAACAATCTCAAAAACGTAAAAATTAACAAAAACCGAACAAACCACATAACTTAATTTAGGCTTAAAAATAGTCGAGCCAAGCTTTGTTTATTTTCATTCTTCTTTTGCGTGCATTCAGTCAAGAAAAAGATGAACAAACATGTTTCATTTTATGTTTTATTTATATATATATTAACTTATTGTTTAATTACTATTATAAACTTTCTTTACAATTTAACAAGCATTATACTATAAGGTTATTTTAGTACATGGCCGGCCACTATCATTAAGATGGTCTTTTTTCCTTTTTAAAGCTTCCAATTTAAAAGACATCCACAATTTGGTCCTAACACATTAAACCATCAAGTTTTAACTTTACGCGATTAAGCCCATTTTAATAATTCGGCACTCAAACGATAAAATTAAATCACGAAAATTTCATGCATAGCAATTCACGCATAGATGAATCGAGAAATAATATTTTAAATTTTTTCTGTCTCGGATTCGTGGTCCCAAAACCACTATTTTCGATTAGGGTCAAATTCGGGTTGTTACAACTCTCCCCCCTTAAGGGATTTTTGTCCCTGAAAATCTTACCAGTGAATAAATGCGGGTAACGTTCTCTCATCAAATCTTCGAGTTCCCAGGTTGCTTCCTCAACCCCGTACTTATGCAACATAACTTTAACCAATGAAATTTTCTTATTTCATAATTCTTTTACTTTACGAGCTAAGATGCGGATCAGTTCTTCCTCATACGTCAAGTTAGGCTGAATCTCAATCTCAGCCGGGCTAATCACATGAGAAGGATTGGACCTGTATCGTCGAAGCATCGATACATGAAAAACATTTTGAATCTTGTCTAGCTTAGATGGCAACATAAGTCTGTACGCAATCGGCTCAATACGCTCAATAACTTCGTACGACCCAATAAATCTCGGACTCAAGTTTCCTTTACGAACAAATCTAACTATCTTTTTCCACAGTAAGACTTTCAAATATACTCGGTCATCCACTTGAAATTCTATATCTTTACGTTTCAAGTCCGCATATGACTTCTGTCGATCTGACGCGACTTTCAAACTTTCTCGAATTACTTTTACTTTCTGTTCAGTCTCTCTAATTAAATCAACCCCGTGTATCTTGCTTTCACTTAGTTCGGTCCAATATAGAGGTGTACGACATTTAGGACCGTACAAAGCTTCATAAGGTGCCATTTTAATACTCGATTGAAAATTGTTATTGTATGCAAATTCAATCCAAGGCAAGTATCGTTCCCACGTACCCTCAAACTCATGAACGCAACATCTCAAAATATCCTCGAGTAGTTGAATAACACACTCGGATTGACTATCCGACTGAGGATGAAAAGCAGTACTGAAGTGCAATTTGGTACCTAAAGCATCTTGCAGTTTCTTCGCAAACCGCAATGTAAACCTCGGATCTCTATCCAAAATAATAGAAATAGGTACTCCATGCAATCGTACAGTCTGAGATATGTACAACTCAGCTAACTTATCAAGCAGGAAATCCGTACGTACCAAAATAAAATGGGCCGATTTCATCAATCTATTAACAATAACCCAAATTGAGTCTTTCTTGCTCGACGTCATCGGCAACCAGGATACGAAATCCATCGTGACTCGATCCCATTTCCACTCAGGTATCATGATCGATTGAAGTAATCCCGATGGTACCTGATGTTCGGCTTTCACTTGTTGACATATGAAACACTTCGACACATAGTCTGAAATATCTCGCTTCATACCATGCCACCAGTAATTCTATTTCAAGTTGTTATACATCTTCGTACTACCCGGGTGGATTGACAATCTACCATTATGAGCTTCATCACAAATCATTCGAATCAATTTAGGGTTCTTAGGCACACATATCTGATTCTTAAACCGTAGACATCCCTCAGCATCTAACTGAAAATCTTAATCAGTATTCGAGCCATATAGACTCCTTTTTGTTATTAAGTTATTATCAACCTCTTGAGCTTCGTGAATCTGTTGAACGAATAGTGGTTTCGCTTTCAATTCTGCAATAATCACACCATCATCAGTCATAGCTATATCCGTATTCATTGCACGTAGAGTAAATAGTGATTTTTGGCTTAGTGCATCAGCAACCACATTAGCTTTTCCCGGGTGATAATCAATCACAAGCTCATAGTCCTTTAGCAGTTCCAACCATCGTCACTGTCTCAAATTCAGATCCTTCTGAGTCATTAAATATTTTAGACTCTTGTGATCAGAGTAAACATGACATTTCTCACCCAATAAATAGTGACGCCATATTTTCAATGCAAAACCTATGGCAACCAATTCAAGATCATGAGTCGGATAATTCTGTGATGGCCATACATCGGAGTATTTCTCAGAAACTTTAGTAACTTTTAATTTTCCTTTATTTTAAGGTTATTTTAATTTGTCTTTAATATTATATAATAAGGCCATTGGATTTTTTTTCTTTTAAACTTTCTTTTTGGCTATTATTAAATTGTTAAATGTTTAATACTGGGTTTTCCTAAAACATTAGTAACCGTTTTTCAAAATATCACGTTTCTGCAACTATTCAAGTTAAATTTTCACAACTAAAACTATTTTTCCAAAATAAGGACAACTTTACAAAACAGACATTAAGAAAATCGAGTTTTTACAAACAAACAACGAACTCGGAGTTTCAAAAAGAATATGAAGGTTTTAACGAATGCGCAGTTTTTAAACAACCTTTTTATGTGAAATGCCAGATCCGGTCTTAACGTTTAGGTCGAATTTGAGGTGTTACATTTTATTGTATCAGAGCTCGGTTGCAAAACTCGGCTGTGGAATGGGTTTGAAAACGTTTTTCAAAATTTGTTTGAAATATGGTTTAAAAAATATATATCTTTATTGGAAGTATGGCACCCTGAGTCTCCGGCACCAAATCCGTAAGTTTTCTTACTTGATCTGATGATATGATGTGATAACTGTAGAGAGAAAACTACTAGAGTTAGTGGTAGTACACTGAACTATTAGCTATAGGAGTTAAGACTATAGAGACTGAAACAGTGGACATTCGATCTGTGAAAACAACTCTTATATCTGTTTTCCATAAAAAACATGTTAATAAACATTAGAATATTAGATTGATTCAAAAAATTCTTAATCAGATTAAATCGATTCAGCAGTATGAGTACGATAGGATGTGGACGAGGTACACGCGGCCGTGGTTGAAACACCCAAACCCGACCCACGAGCCTCGACCGAGTCCGGTATGTTCCTTGAGTAAAAATGGTTCAAAACTTGTTTGTTTCTTTGGAAAACTTTGGGTAATTTTGGACAAATTGATTTGTGTTGGGTTCAATTGAAAATCTTGTTCTTTTTGAAGTCGGGGATTTATTAAAACCTTGTTTTTATATTCCAAAACCACAAGTTAAAAAGAATTGCCAAATTTGTTAAAGATTATCTTTTAATTTGAAAATCATTTATGTTTAGGTGTCACAATATTTAAAATTCATTTTTATGGAAAAATTGTAAATCCTTAATTTAATATCAGTCGTATCATGGAAAAATAAAATAGAAAGCATGCATGAAACAGTTAATTGTAATGGCCTTATTACAACAAATAAAAACAAAGCCCAAAAATAAATCCAAAAAAAACTTAGAGATAAAAAGTCCAAAATAAAATAAAATCTGAGCTGAACATAGCCACCACTAAGCTCCTGCCGACCCGGTCCATTACTGAGTGTCACCTGAAAAATATCCCACAACGGGGTGAGTCAAACAGACTCAGTGTGTATAACCAACACTAAGTCCCAAAGATTTAGGCATACAAATTCATACGTATAGCAAATATAATGATGATGCAATCCCAAACCCAAGCCTAGATAGCCATCCGCTACACATCACCCGTACCAACCATCATACCGTGGGGACTACTAAGTTCGACCCTCCATCCGCTACACATCATTGAAGGCGATCATACGCAGACGACTTGCACATCGCCTTATAAATTTGTGGCATAGCCACGGATAATATATTTTGTGACATAAGTCACCACATTCGATTATGTGACCAGAAGTCACGGATATTATGGTAAAACCACCGAGATCACTTCCCTTTCATAATCCCCCATATGCCCCATGTCATACAAATCATGCAAATAACACGTCTTACGTCTTATTCTACATTCTTAACCAATTCTTATTTATGCCACATTAAAGTTCATAATATTTATTAACAAAGGTTCGGAGAGTAACGTACCTAAGTACTTTTGTACCATTGAATGGTACCTTTGGCCACTTTTCACATTATTATTAACACATGCATTACATAGTACTATAAATCTTTTAAGACTTAGTACAGGGATACACACCTGGTTTACTTAACGAATTCACTGTAATCCCGAAAATCCCGATCTAGCGTCCTAGATCCTTAGTTCCTATATTCGGCCAACCCTAAACATGTTAGCAAAAAGCCATTTGGCTAAATAATCAAATCCCGAAGGATTATCACAACCCAAAACCTTACCTTGCTGCTGATTTGATCCCTAATCAAATCCCGAAACTTCGTAGTGCTTCTCCTTTGAAATCGGCTAATACTAGGTCACTTCACTAGTTAGTTTTCGGCTTTTGAATGAATAAGAAACAGATCTAAAATATTAACTATGGCCTTGGCCGAATATACATGTACACTTACCTTGCGATTTCAAATCCCGAAATGTCACTTGTCCTTGGTGTCTGTCGAAATCCCTACAAGCACTATGTTAAATCCGATTCCAACATTTGGAGTAAATGGCCTTCGGCCTATGGCTACACACGTTTACCTTAAATCCTAAAATCCCGAAGACCTTCTTCCTTGTAGTCGACAATAGCAGAAATCTCGAAAGACCCTTCAAAGTTTCGGCCAAAGATTACTAGTGGGATTAGTACCTTGATTTCGGCACACTAATGAAGAAAAGATAAACCAATTACTAAGAGAAGTACTTACCACCAACGTTGCTTGAAGAGACTAAAAAGAGAGAAGGTTTCGGCTTCTAAAACTTGTGACAAAGAAGAGAGAATAAGGCCCCCTTGAGATTCAGTTATGGCTTCAAATGAAGATGAAACATTCGGCTATGGTGTTTCTTTAAGGCTTCAAGCACAGACAAGAGGAAAAAGAAACTACAAGGTTCGGCTAAGACTCTAGTGCAAAATAGGGCATTCGGCCATATAAAAAGATGGAGAATTAATGTTGAAAGAAAGAAAAGAGGAAGAGGAGAGAGTAAGAAGAAATTCGGCAAAGCAACTAAAAGAGAGAAAAAAGATGGACACTACAAAATTTGGCACTACCTCCCTTCACTTGACCGAATTTGTCATCCAAAGAGCCCCACATTCGGCCACTTCCTCTTTCCTTATCAAATCCCTTATTCTCCTCCTCTTTTCTTTCCTATTTGCACATTCAAAATAATTTAAAATAAAATCATCATTTATCTTCTACTTAGCCGAAATTTTAAAAAGGATTTAATCACAACTAAAGCTCATCCCTTTAGTGTCTTAGTGCCGTCACTACTGCTCATTCTTGCAGCAAAATAAAACTCTTTTATTTGCTTCCCACGTTGCTCGAACCTAGGCCTTTGCACCCTGCTTGTGGCGTCACCTACTGAGGCCCTAAATGGCACCTCCAAGCCACCTAAACAAGCCTATTTTTGTGTCATATTTCCCCTACTAATTTTCTTAAGGCCTCCTCTGCCTAGCTTCCTCTTTTAAACTTTAAAATCAAATAATTTCTAAGGCATTCTCCTATATTCTAAAGTCCTCAAAATTCATAATATACACATAGGCATGCTTTCACATAAAATTCAGCAATAATTCATAAGCCCCAAAATCCCGGATATTACAGTTCTACCCCCTTAAAATAATTTTGACCTCGAAATTACTTGGCTAAAATAAGTGAGGGTATTGCTGTCGTATTGCTTCTTCTGGCTCCCACGAAGCTTCCTCCGATCCATGATTACGCCATAACACTTTGACTAAAGGAACTGACTTCCTCTATAACACCTTCACATCTCGTTCCAAAATCTGAATCGGCTCTTCCTCGTAGGACAAATCTGGCTTTAGCTCCACCTCTTCAACTGGTACTACATGAGATGGATCCAATCGATAACGACATAGCATAGACACATGGAATACATCATGCATCTGCTTCAATTTCGGAGGCAACTCTAACTGGTATGCCACTGGTCCAACTCGCTTCAATACCCGATAAGGTCCTATAAACCTGGGACTTAACTTCCCTTTGCGACCAAATCTCATCACCTTCTTTCAAGGCGATACCTTAAGAAACACTTGATCTCCCACATCGAATTCTATTTCCTTCCGCTTTAGATCTGCATACGACTTTTGCCTATCAGATGCCTCCTTTAACCGTGCCCAAATTACCTCAACCTTCTCCTAAGATTCTGCCACAATCTCTGGACCCAAAACTCGACGTTCCCCTAATTCCGTCCAACACGTAGGAGTGCGACACTTCCGTCCATACAGCGGTTCATATGGTGCCATCCGAATACTGGCTTGATAGCTGTTATTGTATGCAAATTTCGGTAAAGGCAAATATTCTTCCCAACTTCCTCTGAAGTCTATCACACAGCCTCTCAACATATCCTCTAACACTTGGATTACTCGTTCAGATTGACCGTCCGATTGTGGATGAAAAGCCGTAGTGAAATCCAATCTGGTGCCTAAAGCTTGATGTAGAGCTTTCCAAAACTGAGACGTAAACCTTGGATCCCTATTTGAGATAATCGACACCGGAACTCTATGCAACCTTACAATCTCCGCCACATACAACTTCGCCAACTTCTGCAAAGAATAATCAACCCGCACTGGAATGAAATGCGCGGACTTTGTCAATCGATCGACTATCACCCATACTGAGTCCTTCTTAGTAGGCATAAGGGGAAGCCCACTAACGAAGTCCATGGTGATTCTCTCCCACTTCCACTGCGGATCTTGATTGGCCGAAGCAATCTTGACGGAACCTGGTGTTCAGCCTTAACTTGCTGACACGTTAAGCATTTCCCCACAAATTCGATAACTTCCCTCTTAAGACCAGGCCACAAAACTGTTCCCTTAGATCTCTATACAACTTAGTACCTCCAGGATGCATAGCATAAGGGCTACTATGCGATTTCTGAAGAATCCTCTGCCTTAACTCCTTGTTCTTCGACATACAGACCTTACCCTTGAAACACAATACTCCCTCGTCATTAATACCATAATCTTCCAACTCCCTATTCTGCACTTGCTGTAACTTAGCACTTAGATCCTCATCTGCCAACTATCCTTCTTTCACCTCATTCAACCACGTCAGCTTAACTTGTAATTCTGCCAGCAAACTTCCATCGTCATACAAGCTCAGATGTGCAAACATCGCCCTCAGATCCGACACTACTTTTCGACTTAAGGCGTCTGCCACTACATTCGCTTTGCCTGGGTGATACTCGATGGAACAATCGTAGTCCTTTAATAATTCCACCCACCTTTGCTGTCTCAGATTCAACTCCTTTTGAGTCAACAGATACTTTAGACTCTTGTGGTCTGTGTAGATTACCGACTTTTCTCCATATAGATAATGCCTCCACACCTTAAGAGTAAAGACCACTGCCGCCAATTTGAAATCCTGCGTCGGGTAGTTAACCTCGTGTGGCCTTAATTGTCGAGACGCATAAGCGACTACCTTCCGTCTTGCATCAGAACACATCCTAATCCTGTATGAGAAGCGTCACAATACACCACGAAATCCTTTCCTGCCCCAGGCTAAATCAACACCGGAGCTTCAATCAAAACCCTCTTAAGCTTCTCAAAGCTATCCTGTTGCTTATCTGTCCATACGAAAGGTATTTCCTTTCTCAACAACTTCGTCAAAGGCGCGGCTATTGATGAGAACCCTTCTACAAACCTCCTGTAGTAGCCTGCCAATCCCAAGAAACTACAAACCTCAGCCACAGATTTAGGTGGTTTCCAATCTAATACTACCTCAATCTTTCGAGGATCCACCCTTATTCCTTCTGTAGACACCACATGCCCTAAGAATGCAACCTCCTTAAGCCAAAATTCACACTTGCTGAATTTGGCATAAAGCTTCTTCTCCCTCAACACTTGCAACACAACCCGGAGATGCTCATCATGCTCCTCTTCAGACTTGGAGTATACTAGGATGTCGTCGATGAATACAACAACGAATCGATCCAAGTAAGGTTGAAAAACCCGATTCATCATATCCATGAACGCGGCTGGGGCGTTCGTCAACCCGAACGGCATTACTAAGAACTCATAATGCCCGTATCTTGTTCGAAAGGCTATCTTATGGATATCTGCTTCCTTCACCTTAAGCTGATGATATCCAGACCTTAGATCTATCTTCGAGAATACTGCTGCCCCCTTCAATTGATCGAACAAGTCGTCTATCCTTGGCAGCGGGTAGTTGTTCTTGATGGTCAGCTTGTTCAACTGACGATAATCTATGCACATATGCATAGTTCCGTCCTTCTTCTTCACAAACAAAACCGGTGCTCCCCATGGAGACACACTGGGTCGGATAAACCCTTGATCAAGCAACTCTTGGATTTGAGCCTTGAGCTCAACCAATTCCTTTGGTGCCATTCTGTACGGGGCAATTGACACAGGAGCTGTTCCAGGCAGCAAATCAATTCCAAACTCCACCTCCTTATCCGGGGGTATTCCAGGTAACTCCTCCGGAAACACATCTTCAAATTCCCTTACTGTTCTAACTCCACTAACTCCCCCTTCTTTTGTATCCAACGCACTAACAAAGGCCAATAATGCCTTGCACCTTTTCCGAACCATCATATCGGCCTTTAAAGCAGAGGCTACGTTAGACAAGTAGTTTCTTCTTTCTCCTATCATAATTATCGTCTCATCCTCCGAGGTCCTTAACTCCATTCACTTAGCTGCGCAATCCAATACCGCTTGATGTTATACTAGCCAATCCATGCCAAGTATGAGATCGAATTCTACAAAAGGTAATTCCATCAAGTCGGCAGGAAATACCACTCCCTGAATCTCTAGAGGTACACTCCGAAAGATCTTATTCACCACTACAGTTTGACCTAACGGGCTCATTACAGTCATCTCCATATTAGAAAGTTCAGAGGCTATGCCTAAAGTTTCAACTACTCTACATGCAACATAAGAATAGGTAGAGCCAACATCAATCAAAGCAAAATAAGGCTTGTTCGCTATAAGGAACGTACCAGTTATGACGTCCGGCGCGTCTCCATCCTCCCTCCGACGTACTGCATACACCAGACCCGGCTGTCTTGCCTCTGTATTTCCAACACCTCGGCCCGGTATTCCCCGTCCTCTTCCAGCACCATTACCTCTACCATTCGGACCACGACCTCGCTGAGGCTGCTGTCCAGCTCTTCCAGCCTGAATAGAACCCTGACTTGCCGGTCGGCTCCCATCTATCTTAATAGGACAGTCCTTGATCATGTGTTTCTTGGACCCACACTTAAAACATCCTCCTGTCTTCTTTCAACACTCTCCTAAATGCATCTTCCTACAATGGGTACAAGTACGATACTACCCTCCTGTCACAGCCTGCTGACCTCGCGGCCCATCAACTCTAAGCCTCTTTTACACATTTCTAGACGACCCAGACGATCCAAAACCTCTCTTCTGCCTATTCTGATCTGTATTCTACCTCACCGAGTCCTTAATCCCCTCAGCTACCTTAGCCTTTTCCACCAACATAGCAAACCCCCGCTCTTGCTGTGGAGCTATCAATAACCTCAGATCATCCCTTAGTTCGTCCTCAAATCGGACACATCGCTCATACTCTATAGCCACTATTCCTCGAGCATATCGGCTTAACCTTAGAAACTCAGCCTCGAACTCCGCTACAGACTTGTTCCCTTGAACCAGCCCCAGAAATGCCTTCCTCTGTGCATCAGTATAACTAGTACCAACATACTTCTTCTGATACGCCGCCTTAACATATTCCCAAGTGAGATCCTTAGCTGTGGCACCATCCCGAACTGTGAGCCACCATTGATATGCTTCATCACGAAGTAGAGACACCATTCCTTTCAGTTTCTCCTCAGCAGTTAAATCGAGCTCATCCATGATTCGCTCCGTCGCCTCCAACCAGTACTCAGCCGTACTGGGTGCCACACTAGATACACCATGGAACACCTTAGCTCCATTGGCTCGGAGTCGCTCGGGTACAGATTTTTGAGCTCTCATATTTCCTCCTGCTCCAGCCACTATTTCAAGAACTCGCAGCACTACTTGCGATACAAACATCATCCCCGTCGATCTTTTGCTCAACACCAGTGGTGGTGGTGGTGGGGGTGGTGGTACCTCATTCTCGGACCCTTGACCAGACCTAACAGGTTTCGATACGGTCATTCTGCCTCTACCACGTCCTCGCACATTATAACCACGTCCCCTAGAACTCATTTCTACGATCGCGCTTTAATCTAATTTAAGAAATTTTATGCATTAGTATTTTGTTCCACTGATTATCCGCGAAGAAAGTTTATGAGAAGGAGCTTAGTAGTAGTTCCTTCGATCAATCAAAGTTTTCGTTCCAAGTTTTCTACCCTAATTTAGGGAAACACATCCATTCAGTAATATCTACTATACACATTCATCGTATGAACATTTTTGTCTGCTCCTAACCCAGGGGTATTTTCATCATTTCTCCTACAGGGGTATTTTGGTAATAAATCGGGGTCAATTTGAAAATCTTAATAATCAGGACACTTTGAAATTTTCAAAACTCGATGGTACTTTTGAAAAATTTCTCAAATCAGAGGTATGGCAGAAATTTTGGAAATCGGGGTCATTTTGGTAATTTTGTAAATCAGGGGTAATTTCGTAAATTTTCCAAATCAGGGTATTTTAATATTTTGTAAAATAGGGGTTTCTGGTATTTTGTAAAGTAAGAATATCTTAGTAAGCATCGAGGGTAGTACGGTAATTTTATAAACTAAGGGCATGTTAGTAATTTTACAACCAGGGGTATTTGGGTAATTTTGTAAATCGAGAATATTTTGGAAAAATTTCCAAAATAGTTTTTCCACAAATCAAAGGGGTAGTTTGGTGATTTTAAAACTAGGGCTTTTATAAAACAACATGGCTAGTCCCTTTCGGGTTTTAATTATTGAGTTTAGCCTATGAATGAGTCCTCTTGGTTAAGGTGAACCGTTACTACGCACCAGGTAGGATTCGAGCGAAGAGGAGGTGAGTCACGAGGACTGCTTAAATACCAGGCTCTTCCTGAATCCAATCCTAGACATGCGCACAATGGTTGCCACACCCTAACTCGGTGACTTAGTCATAGGTTGGTTTTAATTAGGCTTTAAGTTTTATGTGGTTCTTGTGTTGGGGTAAACTAATCCTAGGGTTCAATAGCTTAACATACCAGTCTACGTCCCCGTTATACCCACATACAGATCATACAATAAATCACACAACGGTTAGGAGTACTTACCTGGAGGACTTCGGGTCAGAGACTTAGGTGCCATGCCAGAAAATCCTGCTTATTTCACAAAATTTTCACAAAATTCATTTGGGCTCGCTTTTGAAAACATTGTGAGCTTTAAACCCAAGGCCAAGGGTTTAAAACTGGGCTCTGATGCCAAACTGAAACACCCCAAACCCGACCCACGAGCCCCGACCGAGTCCGGTATGTTCCTTGAGTAAAAATGGTTCAAAACTTGTTTGTTTCTTTGGAAAACTTTGGGTAATTTTGGACAAATTGATTTGTGTTGGGTTCAATTGAAAATCTTGTTCTTTTTGAAGTCGGGGATTTATTAAAACCTTGTTTTTATATTCCAAAACCACAAGTTAAAAAGAATTGCCAAATTTTTTAAAGATTATCTTTTAATTTGAAAATCATTTATGTTTAGGTGTCACAACATTTAAAATTCATTTTTATGGAAAAATTGTAAATCCTTAATTTAATATCAATCGTATCATAGAAAAATAAAATAGAAAGCATGCATGAAACAGTTAATTGTAATGGCCTTATTACAACAAATAAAAACAAAGCCCAAAAATAAATCCAAAAAAACTTAGAGATAAAAAGTCCAAAATAAAATAAAATCTAAGTTGAACATGGCCACCACTAAGCTCCTGTCGACCCGGTCCATTACTGAGTGTCACCTGAAAAATATCCCACAACGGGGTGAGTCAAACAGACTCAGTGTGTATAACCAACACTAAGTCCCAAAGATTTAGGCATACAAATTCATACATATAGCAAATATAATGATGATGCAATCCCAAACCCAAACCTAGATAGCCATCCGCTACACATCACTCGTACCAACCATCATACCGTGGGGACTACTAAGTTCGACCCTCCATCCGCTACACATCATCGAAGGCAGTCGCTGCAGACAACTTGCACATCGCCCTTATAAATTTGTGGCATAGCCACCAGATAATATATTTTGTGACATAAGTCACCACATTCAGATTATGTGACCGAAGTCACCAGATATTGTGGTAAAAACCACCAGATCACTTCCCCTTTCATAATCCCCCATATGCCCCATGTCATACAAATCATGCAAATAACACGTCTTACGTCTTATTCTACATTCTTAACCAATTCTTATTTATGCCACATTAAAGTTCATAATATTTATTAACAAAGGTTCGGAGAGTAACGTACCTGAGTATTTTTGTACCATTGAATGGTTGCTTTGGCCACTTTTCACATTATTATTAACACATGCATTACATAGTACCATAAATCTTTTAAGACTTAGTACAGGGATACACACCTGGTTTACTTAACGAATTCACTGGAATCCCGAAAATCCCGATCTAGCGTCCTAGATCCTTAGTTCCTATATTCGGCCAACCCTAAACATGTTAGCAAAGAGCCATTCGGCTAAATAATCAAATCACGAAGGATTATCACAACCCAAAACCTTACCTTGCTGCCGATTTGATCCCTAATCAAATCCTGAAACTTCGTAGTGTTTCTCCCTTGAAATCGGCTAATACTAGATCACTTCACTAGTTAGTTTTCGGCTTTTGAATGAATAAGAAACAGATCTAAAATATTAACTATGGCCTTGGCCGAATATACATGTACACTTACCTTGCGATTTCAAATCCCGAAATGTCACTTGTCCTTGGTGTCTGTCGAAATCCCTACAAGCACTATGTTAAATCCGATTCCAACATTTGGAGTAAATGGCCTTCGGCCTATGGCTACACATGTTTACCTTAAATCTTGAAATCCCGAAGACCTCCTTCCTTGTAGTCGACAGTAGCAGAAATCCCTAAAGACCCTTCAAAGTTTCGGCCAAAGATTACTAGTGGGATTAGTACCTTGATTTCGGCACACTAATGAAGAAAAGATAAACCAATTACTAAGAGAAGTACTTACCACCAACGTTGCTTGAAGAGACTAAAAAGAGAGAAGGTTTCAGCTTCTAAAACTTACGACAAAGAAGAGAGAATAAGGCCCCCTCGAGATTCGGCTATGGCTTCAAATGAAGATGAAACATTCGGCTCTGGTGTTTCTTTAAGGCTTCAAGCACAGACAAGAGGAAAAAGGAACTACAAGGTTCGGCTAAGACTCTAGTGCAAAATAGGGCATTCGGCCATATAAAAAGATGGAGAATTAAGGTTGAAAGAAAGAAAAGAAGAAGAGGAGAGAGTGAGAAGAAATTCGGCAAAGCAATTAAAAGAGAGAAAAAAGATGGACACTACAAAATTCGATACTACCTCCCTTCAGTTGACCGAATTTGTCATCCAAAGAGCCCCACATTCGGCCACTTCCTCTTTCCTTATCAAATCCCTTATTTTCCTCCTCTTTTCTCTCCTATTTGCACATTCAAAATAATTTAAAATAAAATCATCATTTATCTTCTACTTAGTCGAAATTTCAAAAAGGATTTAATCACAACTAAAGCTCATCCCTTTAGTGTCTTAGTGCTGTCCACTACTGCTCATTCTTGTAGCAAAATAAAACTCTTTTATTTGCTTCCCACGTTGCTCGAACCTAGGCCTTTGCACCCTGCTTGTGGCGTCACCTACTGAGGCCCTAAGTGGCGCCTCCAAGCCACCTAAACAAGCCCATTTTTGTGTCATATTTCCCCTACTAATTTTCTTAAGGCCTCCTCTTCCTAGCTTCCTCTTTTAAACTTTAAAATCGAATAATTTCTAAGGCATTCTCCTATATTCTAAAGTCCTCAAAATTCATAAAACATACTTATAATACACATAGGCATGCTTTTACATAAAATTTAGCAATAATTCATAAGCCCCAAAATCTCGGATATTACAGTGGTAGAGGTCGAGGTGCTAGGGCTAGATCCTCAGCATCAGGGCATATGCTTGAAATGGAAGACCTGCATCACCAGTGACCGAAACAGGGTCTCATGACCGAACTGGAGGGGATAACGCTCTGTCTCAAGCAATGCTACGAGTGTTGGAACGGGTTGCTGGAGTGAGTACTGGGTCGGCAGCTCGTGGTTCTATTTCTGAGCGACTCCGGTCAAACAGGGTCGAAGTTTTTATGGGTATTTCTGGTGTAGCCCCGAATGTAGTGGAGTACTGGTTAAAGGCTGTGGAGCGAATTATGGATGACCTAGATTCTACACTGGAACAAAAATTGGAAGGAGCAGTGTCTCTACTACGGGATGAGGCATACCAGTGGCGGCTCACTATGAGGGAAGGTACACTAGTAGGTCGTATAACCTAGGACTTCTTTAAAACAGCTTTGCAGGGAAAATATGTTGGGGCTAGTTATGTGGACGCCCAGAGGAAGGAATTTCTGAATTTGGTTCAGGGAAACAAATTCGTAGCAGAATATGAGGTGGAGTTTTTATGCTTGAGTCGTTATGCTCGAGGTATAGTCGTGACCGACTATAAGCACTGTGTGCGGTTCAAGGATGGTCTGCGGGATGAGCTGCGGGTACTGATAGCTTCGCAGAGAGAAAGTAAGTTTGCCTATTTGGTTGAGAAAGCAAAGATTACCGAAGAGGAGAAACGTTCTGAGAGGCAAAATCGAGATAAGGATAGGGGCAAGAATAAGAGAGGTTTTGGGTCTTCAGGTTTTTCTGGGGGTCTCCAAAAGAGGCCTAGGTTGGATGGGCCAGCTCGAGTTGGGATGCCAGTTACTGTGGGTCGGTTGCAACCCTGTGTACAGTGTGGGAAAACACTTTCGGGGGAGTGCTGAAGAAGATCTGGTGGGTGTTTTAGATGTGGGTCTAGGGATCATCAGATAAAGGACTATCCTTGGGAGCCGGGGAGAGGTGGTCGGCAGCCACCGAGAGGTCGTGGTCCTCCCATAGGAGGAAATAGGTTAGGACGTGGTCGTGGAGCACTGAGCAGAGGTGCTAGTAATGTGGGTAACACAGATGTGGGGCAACCGGGACTGGTTTATGCTGCTCGATGTCGAGAGGATGGCGACGCACGGACGTCATAACCGGTACGTTTCTCATATTTGATGTGCCATTTACAGCTTTAATTGATATTGGATCTACCCATTCTATGTTGCTTGTACTGTGTTTGGGACTCTGGGTATACAATTTGAGATTATTGGTAGAGATATGTCAGTAATTAGTCCCTTAGGACAATCTGTGGTAGTGAACAAGCTATTTAGGAATGTGCCTTTAGAAGTGCAAGGGATTGTATTCCAAGTAGATTTGACGGAACTGCCTTTCGGCGAGTTTGATCTTATACTGGGCATGGATTGGTTGGTGAAAAACCGTGCAAACTTGGATTGCGCTACTAAGCATATGGTATTAAAGACTCTAGAGGATGAGGAAGTGATTGTGATAGGAGAAAGAAGGGATTATCTGTCCAATGTGATTTCGGCACTAAAGGCCGAGAAGATGGTTCGTCAAGGGTGTGAGGCGTTTCTAGCTTTTGTCAGCACATCTGATCTTAAGAAATTGTCTGTTGAGTATGTCAGAACCATGAAAGAGTTCCCAAGCATTTTTCCTGAAGAGCTTCCGGTGTTGCCTCAAAATCGTGAGGTCAAATTTGGCATTGAGCTGTTACCAGGAATGGCTCCGGTGTCCATCGCCCCTTATAGGATGACACCAAAGGAGCTGATAGAACTAAAGGCTCAGACCCAAGAGCTGTTGGATCGAGGATTTATCAGACCAAGTGTATCACCGTAGGGAGCGCCAGTATTGTTCTTGAAGAAGAAGGATGGGTCAATGCGTAAATGCATTGACTATCGCCAATTGAACAAGCTAACTGTTAAGAACAAATATTTGCTACCAAGGATTGACGATCTGTTCGATAAGCTGTGAGGAGCTTCGATTTTCTCAAAAATCGATTTAAGATCAGGATATCATCAGCTAGGGGTTAAGGAGGCAGATATATACAAGACTGCATTCTGAACTCGTTATGGGCATTACGAGTTTTTGGTTATGCCATTCGGATTAACAAATACACCCGTCACTTTCATGGATATGATGAACCGGGTTTTCCAACCCTATCTAGACCGGTTTGTGGTGGTGTTCATAGATGACATCTTGGTGTATTCAAGAACGGAGGAGGAACATGATGCGCATCTTCGAGTTGTTCTACAGATATTGAGGGAAAAGCAACTTTACGCCAAATTCAGTGAGTGTGAGTTTTGGTTGAAGGAAGTGACATTTTTGGGGCATGTTGTGTCTGCCGAGGGGGTTATGGTGGATCCTTGGAAGGTTGAAGCTGTATTAGATTGGAAGCAGCTAAAGTCTGTATCAAAGATTCAAAATTTTCTGGGTTTGGCTGGGTACTACAGGTGGTTCATTGAGGGGTTTTCTTTGATTGCTGCACCCCTAACTAAGTTGCTGCGTAAGGGAGTACAGTTTGTTTGGACTGAAAACTAGCAAGAGAGTTTTGAGAAACTGAAGAAGATTCTGACTGAAGCACCGGTTTTGATTCAGCTTGAGGCTGGAAGAAAATTTGTTGTCCATTGTGATGCGTCGAACACATGTTTAGGTTGTGTGCTGATGCAAGAGGGGAAAGTAGTGGCGTATACATCTCGTCAACTAAGGCCACATGAGGTAAACTATCCCACTCACGACTTGGAACTAGCTGCAGTGGTGTTCGCGCTAAAGATATGGAGACATTACCTGTATGGAGAAAAGTCGATTATCTACACTGACCATAAGAGTCTAAAGTGTCTCCTTACCCAAAAGGAATTAAATCTCAAGCGACAGAGGTGGATAGAGTTGCTGAAGGATTACGACTGCTCGATTGAGTATCACCCAGGTAAAGCCAATGTGGTGGCAGATGCACTAAGTCAGAAGGTGGTATCTGGTTTGAGAGCTATGTTTGCTCATCTCAGCCTTTATAAGGATGGTAGTTTGTTGGCAAGACTTCAGGTGAAACTGACTTGGGTTGATCAGACTAAGGAGAAGCAGTTATCGGATAAGTCGTTGGGTTCTCGCTTTCAGCAGGTGAAAAGTAGAGAGACGGGGGATTTTGGACTAAATAGTGAAGGCGTGTTATGTTTCCATGGAAGAATTTGTATGCCGAAGGACTCTGAGCTAAGGTAGATGATTCTGCGGGAGGCGCATAATAGCCCATACGCTATGCACCCCGGTGGGAACAAGATGTACCGAGACCTACGTGAACTGTATTAGTGGCCAGGACTAAAACGTGAAATTACCGGCTTCATAAGCAAGTGTTTGACGTGTCAACAAGTTAAGGCTAAGCATCAACTGCCTTCGGGACTACTGCAACCTGTAAAGATTCGACTCTGGAAGTGGGAGAGAGTAACAATGGATTTTGTTAGTAGGCTACCTTTGAAGCCTACTAAGAAAGATTCGGTGTGGGTAATTGTTGACCGATTGACTAAGTCTGCATATTTCATACTGGTTCGCACTGATTACTCGTTGCAGAAGTTGGCGAAGTTGTATGTGGCAGAAATTGTGATGTTACATGGGGTACCAGTGTCTATCATATCAGATAGGGACCCTAAATTTACATCTCGGTTCTGGAAAGTGTTACATGAAGCTTTGCGTACAAGGCTAGATTTTAGCACAGCATTTCATCCACAGATTGATGGTCAGTCGGAGAGAGTAATCCAGATTTTGGAAGACATGTTAAGGAGCTGTGTGATTGACTTCAGGGGTAGTTGGGAAGATTATCTACCCTTAGCGGAATTTGCGTATAACAACAACTACTAATCCAGCATTCAGATGGCACCCTATGAGGCTTTATATGGTCGTAGATGTCGTACCCCTACATGTTGGACAGAATTGGGTGAGTGACAGTTGTTGGGTCTAGAATTGATTTCAAAAATTGAGGAAAAGGTGAAGTTGATTTGGGGTCAGTTGAAAGAGGCTTCCGATTGACATAAGTCGTATGCAGATCTTAAGGTAAGTAAATCGAGTATTCGGTGGGGGAATATGTCTTCTTGAAGGTCTCACATTGGAAGAAGATTTTGAGATTTGGACGGAAGGGCAAGTTGAGCCCCAAATTCATCGGGCCTTATCGAATAGTGAAGCGTGTGGGACCGGTCGCCTATCAACTTGAGTTACCCCTAAAGTTGAATTGAATACATGATGTATTCCATGTTTCAACGATGAGGCATTACCATTCTGACCTTTCTTATGTAGTGCCAGTGGAGGAAATCGAAGTAAGGTCTGATCTGACATTCAAAAAAGAACCGATATAGATTTTGGATCGCAAGGTGAAAGTGTTGAGAAGGAAATCCGTACCATTGGTCAAGGTGTTGTGGCGTAATCACGGTTCAGAAGAAGCCACTTGGAAGCCTGAGGAGGCAATTCGACAGCAATACCCTCACCTCTTTTAATCAGGTAAATTTCAAGGTTGAAATTTCTTTAAGGGGGTAGAAATGTAACATCCTAAAATTTAGGGGTCTGTGATATTTGCGTAAATGCATGTTATGTTTGCTCTGCGGGTTGTTTGGGTGTGTTTGGAGGTCCTGGGGAGGCTCGGGTTCGAGCCCAAGCCCTGGTGAAATTTTTGTCTTTGGGCACTTTAGTGGGGAGAGCTAGTGGAAGCAGGACTTAAGGTTTAATTAAATGTGTTAGCTAACACAAGGAGCAAGGTAGCCTAGTGGGGTGGCGTCATACTGAAAGCAGAGAGGGAGAGTGCTCGAATGCATCAAGCAGCATATGTGGGCTTTTATTTTATGCTATGGGAGGAGAAGAGGTGGAGTTGGATTAGAACTTTACAGGAGAGAGAGAGGACTTGGTCAAATGGTTTGAATGAGAGGTGGAGAGGAAATGTAGGAGGAAATTGAGGAGGAAACCATGGAACTAATGGTGTGGGGAGTGTTTGGCCTAATGTGGAGTGCTTGGGGGGGGAAGAATTTCGGTTGAGGTGAGTACTAGGTAGCATATTCGGTCATTGAGTGAGAAGGAGTACCACTTTTCTAAGTGTTCTTTTGTGAGAGACTTTTACTTTTGTGCATTTTGGCTAAAAGAATTTCGGGTCTTTTGTTGTAATTTTCTTTGCCGAAACCTCAACCTTCCTATTGACTCCTTCTCATTTCTTTTTAAAACACTTTTTTTTTTCATTTGTGGTTGCCCAAACACCTGTAGCTGAATTCTTTTCTAACCCTTCTTCTTCCTATAGCCGATTCTTCCCATTTGACTCATCTCTGATCTAAGGTTAGTATTGCTCTCCTACTCGATTCTTGTTTTTGATCACTTCTTGTTTCTTTACAAAAAGCTAAAATTCTCACCTTGTTTCTTTTGACTAAGGCCGAATCAAGTCATTCGTTTCTACCTCAAATCTTTCTTGTTTTTTTTGGTGTGGGTCGAATCTGTTGGAGGGTTAATATTCTCTCTCGTCGTTCTTCTAACGTTTGGTTTTCGAGAGTTGGTTGGTAAGTAAGGTGGCGGCCGAATATAGGTGATGGGGTTTTAATATGGGGTTGTTCTTATTCTAGCCGAAAGGCTCCTATGAGTTTAAGTTTGGATGTGAGTTTTAATGGCTAACCCTTCTTCTCGGTTTCAACGTTGCAAGGGACTCGACGGGCTTAAACCAAGGAATCATTTATACAATCTTCCCTTGCAGTGAAATTCTCGGATTGTTGGTAAGTGACGTAGATTGTTTTATCAATCTCAATGCTTGTAAGATGTTGTATTAGGATTAAGATTAACTGTTAGTCAATGTTGATCTCAGGTGCTTTGGAAAAAGTTCCGAGTACCGCAAATCGTGAACAGGTGTGTAATCTCACATCCATTTGAATACTTGCGTGCAATGTTCTGTGACTCGGCCGAAAGCTAAAAAGTCAAAAAATCGGCAACTGTGGTAAATCGAGATATGGATGATGACGTTAAGTCGTTGAGAGTGTCACGAGCACTCTTGTAGAACTGAAGCTGTAACGGGCCTGACCAAGCCGAAACGGGCCAAATGGGCCCAATGGGCTATCCAGCCCACTTGGGCAAAATTGTAGGAAAACTATCAAGTGATAGGTTTGATTGTAAATCTGAAAATCTGAAACCAAAACTACGTGTAATGGGCCACACGAGCGTGTGGCCCATTTGGGCCTGAAATGGATTTTAGGCCCAATAGTTTCGTAGAGACCCAAAAAGGGTTCTGTGTCGCTCGAGGCGATAGTAGGCCTTCAGAAAGACCGTTAGTCGATAAAATTACCAAAATACCCCTAGAGCATAAATTACCAAAATACCCCTGGAGGGTAAATTACCAAAATACCCCTTGTGGGTAAATTACCGAAATACCCTTGGTGGGAAAAATTACTGTTATACCCTTAAGGGTTGATTAGTATGATTGTGTGTATTCTGTTTAACTGGTTATGATGGTAATTTATGTCATACATCATTTTTGATATATGCTTTGCATACATGACATTCTGCATGGGATTGGGATATTGATGATCGGAGGAAGTTATTCTGGTCGCTCTGCCACATTCTGTATAGTGGCTATGCCACGTATATTCTGTTATTCTGGTGGCTCAGCCACAAATTCTGTGATTAGCAGCTTGTCTGCATATTAGTGTGTAGGGCTGAGTGGGTTGACTTGGTCCCCACAGGTGTGTTGGGCTGGTACGGGGGTGTGTAGCGGATGGATTATTAGGTTGGACTGCATGCATTATCTGCTTTATCATGTTAACATGGCTAAGGTACAGATTGTTACTGAATAGGGCTTCGGCCCAGTCTATTTCTGTATGGGTTTCGACCCAGTCTGCTTCTGTATAGGCTTCGGCCCATTTTGCTTCTGTATGGGCAGGCCAAGTTAATGACCGGGTAGGGGATTACACACTGAGTTCTTGTAACTCACCCCTCTGCTTTAACCTTGCAGGTGATCCCCAGAGTTAGAGGATTTGGAGCTGCAGAGGACTCTGTGGTGGCCATACATCAAAGTATTTCTCACAAACTTTAGTAACTTTCAGTTTTCCTTCATTTTAAGATTATTTTAATTTGGGTTTAATATTATGTAATAAGGCCATTGGATTTTATTTTTCTTTTAAACTTTCTTTTCGACTATTATTAAATTGTTAAATGTTTAATACCGGGTTTTCCTAAAACGTTAATAACCGTTTTTCAAAATATCACGTTTCCGCAACTATTCAAGTTAAATTTTCACAACTAAAACTGTTTTTCCAAAATAAGGACAACTTTACAAAATAGACATTAAGCAAATCGGGTTTTTACAAACAAACAACGAACTCGGAGTTTCAAAAAGAATACGAAGGTTTTAACGAACGCGCAGTTTTTAAACAACCCTTTTATGTGACATGCCAGATCTGGTCTTAACGTCTAGGCCAGGTTTGAGGTGTTACAAAGACTAAATTGAAGACTTATCTCTAATATTCCTACTTATCCTAGACTTTACTAATATATCGTGAAAGCTATGTTATTTGCAACTATTTAGGGGGAATTTATTCTATTTAATCTAATATGTTAGCAAGTTTCGGAACCTTATATATAGGAGACTTATTAATGGGTGTTAAAACCAACAAAAAATTAATTTCTACTCAATAATATAAATATTTATAGATAGCGATGAGAAGGGTTGAACCCATATAGACTAGTGATAATTTTATTTCTTTAGTAAAAACAAGTAAAATAAATAATTAGGGGAGTTTAAAATTAAAAACTAAAATTAATACTATGTAAAAAGAAATCACAAAATAAAGTATAAGAAATTCAATGTAATGAGAACTTAGTTAAAGTGAAATCTCATTTTTTTTTTTGATTCATGGGTTTGATCATCGATTTAAATATAAATTTTAATATTTAATTGCCAAATGACTAGCAACCAATCACGAAGCTCTTATGATTCAATTTATCAATCACAGTAGGAGCTAGAGAGCTTAATGCTCACCAACAAACACACACAAGTGGATTCATTTATATTACATCACATAACCACATAACAATGAATTACATACTTCATCATGCGCAACCATGCTATTCGTCACAAGTAAAAGAACATTTAAACAATTATGGATTTAAAATTGACAAAGCAAATATTCCAAAAACTGGAATACGATCCTTATATTCAACAAATCTAAATATTTATAATCAAAACAGAAGATATGTAAATACCAAAAAATAAGGAAAATATTAAGAACAAATTAGATCTCACAAACTTGGAGAACCAAAATTTTGAAATCCTTTTTACTAGAAAATAAGAGTTTAAAAACTCATAGAGAAAAGGAAATGTAAAAATAAAATAATACTAATGATACATGCACGAATGAGTTGAAATTTATTAAAATTAATTCTCCGAAGATGCCAATTTTCAGTTCTAAAAAATTAGTTGAATTACGATGCATTTTTAGATGGGATCTAAACATTTATGGGTCAAGATGTCTTTGGATCAATGAAAGAGCTATCTCTTAGCTTCAAAATGTACTTTGAATCACTTGATTTTGAGTTTATGAGCTTAAGTTATGGTTATTTTAGTGAAGACTATCGAGTGAAATTTCCGCACGGAATTATTATGGGAATTACAAGTTTTGGACCTTAATTCATGTTTAAATCAAATTGGATTTTAAGGCTTAATTTTTATAATATATAAGCACAATATTAATTTATTAAGTTTTACAATTTTGGTATTTATTTATTTTTAATTTTAGGTTATATTTATGTATTTTAAGTTGTTTAGAAATTTTATGTTTATTAGTTGGTTAAAAATGTTTAGTTGGCCAAATTAGAAATTTAACTAAATTAGGAGTTTTTATTATTATTTAAATTTGTAGCCTATATAAATGAACTTTCATTATTCATTAAGAGACGACTTTGATTATTTAGATTAATAAAATCACTCTTTGGAGTATTTAATTTTGCAAGATTCAGTTCTTGCTTTTATTTAGAATATTCTTTTTACATAATCTTCTTCAAGATTTTGGAGGAAGTTCTTCAAATTCTGGACTACCAATAACTTGTTCTTAAAGGGCCGGTTAGACCCATTGATTGAGTTAGTCGGGAAATTCTTTCCAAATGGATAAATTAGACATTTATACATCTACCCATCTCTATTGGTTTGTCTATTTCTTATTCCACCTTTAATTTCAATGTTTTATTTTTTTCTTCTTTTTATTTTTAGTTTACTTAATTTCGTTGTTGTTTACCCATTTCTTACGATTCAAGAAAAGATCATTCTAGTCGGTTACACACCCTTGCAATATCCAAATCGTCAGACCATCTCCTTGTAACACATCTCACCTGTTTCAGACAACTACTATGGATGGTAGGTACCATTGAAGCATGTACGAGTAAGACATCTTAGATTTATTTAAGAATTAAAAGTTTAAGACAATTTTTTTTAAAATAATTATGATATGTTTTAAACAAGATTCAAATTTTTAAAATCATTTAGGATTTATTTGGGGTTAATCGGAGGTAATTGAAACAAAAAATGAGTTTCGAAAGGTCAAAACAACTTAAAATAGTGCAGTGTTGGAATTAGGCACAACATCATGATATGGGGACTTTTGACGTTGTGACGAGACTTGCTGAGTAGCGATGTCACGACATCGAAATTCCATGGTCGTAATGTGACTTACAAATTATGTGCCCAAATCATTTTAAAATGTTTTATAGGTCTCTTCATTCATGATATATCTAACACATGCTTCAAAATCTCTCAAATATGTATGAAAGCCATTATTAAACACTTTAAATTCACAATTGATAATCCTAAAAGGTAAGTAATCATGCATATTATCTATTTACCAAAAAAAGGATAAGATGATGAAATAACAAGTGAAGCTTGCAAGCTCAAATTTAAACAACATTCAACATAACAGCCAAGTAATATGAAATTAACATATTTAATTATGTAGACACCTAGTACATGCCTAAACTAAAAATATGTCACTTTCATAATCTTGTAGGTCTCATGTATAGTGTGATTTGTTGAATTGATCTAGGCTTCAAATATCTACAAATTAACAATCTATGCGCAAAAACAACACATAAGCAAATAATGCTTAGTAAGTTCAAATGGAATTCACTATACTTACCTTAATGGAGGTAAACATACCAAATGCCATAAGAACATAAATATTTACTATAACATTCTCAACCACACCACATAAGGCAATTCAAGTTTAAGAATCTATAATTATGGCAATCAACATAATTAGTATAACACATATAACATGGTAAATATGTATTCTTATCATCTCATGGAACACAAGTAAATATCATGGAAACACATTTAAGGACTATAACTTTTCTTTAAATTTCATAGTACATTTGTCTCATATTCATTTGGCATAATAAAGTACCTATTCGTATAAAGCTTTTTTCCAAATGTAACCTTAGTAAAATGGACTTGGACACAAGAGAATCCACCACCACACTAAGAATGTTCATAAGAGCGTATAACTACACCACACCAAGGCACATAAGTGAAAAGCCCTAAGACATGTAAATCCCTCCACAACACCAAGATAGTCTCTGAAGAGACAGTGTACATTCGATGATCCACAGCAAATGCTAAGCAATCGAATGACACAATATAGCTCCAACTCTATAATAACCTATACATAAATGTGCATATGACCCTAACTGGCATGCCAATCGTATTCTAACCTTTCTACCAAGTTTACATGGGCACAAGAACCAAGTGAGCATTTACCATTATGTCCCATTGTGCATAATCATAACATTCATAAATACTTATGTTTCCACTTTACAAAAGTTATTTAAATGTTTTATACTTACAACACATAACATTATAAATCTAATATACATTCATGTTTTTATGCTACCTTGCCTATCATATCAACATTATTGATTTTTTTTATTATATTTCTACATTCATATAACACATTTAGTAAGTTGAATAACTAGCACACACAACAACATGAAAATATAGTAAGTTCCATGAGAACTTACCTTTCCCAAAAGAAATAAAAATAGATGGAGGCTTCTCCAAGGCCTTTAATCCACCACATTATCTTTCTGTAACATCCCGAAATTGGGCATATTAGGATTGGGCCAATGGGCCTTGGACGTGTGAATGTTTAAAATTTTTGAGAACAAGAGAACGACATTATTTCAAGTTGGACTTATTAGGACGGTGATTTTAGAAAATTATAGGGTTCTATGAAGTTCCGGGTTCAAGTTGGGCATTAGTAAAAATTTTTGTTTAAGCCTATTAAGGAGAGATAGTAAGTGGCATCAAGGCTTATGGAAATCAATAAGTAATTTGTTAGCATAAATGAGCAATTAGTAAAGAGGTTATGGCATCAAGTGATGGACCTTGAGGGAAGAGGTTCGAATCACTTTGTGTGCAAATTTTGACTAATATTTTTGCACTCTTTCCTTAAGTGTCGGCCAAGAGGTATTTATGGCAAGGTTGGACTTCTTTATTTTTGGTAAGGTGGCTATAACAATAAGGCAAGGTTGAAGTTGGGGAAAGGAATCAAGAGAAATAGGAAAGAAATGGGGACATTAGGCTTATTTCGTGGGTGATGTTTTGGAAAGTTTGGGTGGCCAAAATCTTATCCTAGGGGGATGCATGTGGACGGTTTTTGGGTAGATAGGTGGTTGAAATTTTTATTTTGGCTTTTGGTAAAGTCTTAGCTTTGTTTTGTCCAAAAATCCCTTTGACAATTTTGTGTCATTTCTCCCAATTTTGCAACACTCCTTGCCGAAAATGTTAGCACAATAGTGCATTGTTTTTCCTCTCAATCTATTTTCTTTTCTTTTATTTTCTTTTGCTTTGTGCTGAAATTACAAACCTTGGTGACCATATTTTTCTTCTTTCTTTTTACGTTGGCCGAATCTTTGACTCATCCGTAGCCATTGTACAATCGTTGGGAATCGGTTTTATAATCATTAAGGTAAGGGATTCATCATGGTTCTTTTGGATCATTTTCGTTGACCGGTGATTTTGCTAAGCGGGTTAGTGGTTCTGACTAATCGAGTTTATCTATAGGGATTAAATCGCTCGATCACCTATCCCTCGTAATAAGAGACTCAGATTGTGGTAAGTGATTCAATTGTAAGTAATACGTTGGGTATGAAATATTTTGGAAATTCGAGGCTAACTTTTGGTTGGTATTGTTCTAGGGTCAACGAAGAGTGGTTCTTTAGGAAATCAAAATCAGGTGTAATCCCGTACTTTCCGTATATAGTGTGTAATCTCACACTTCTCGAAAATTTTGTATGAAATATTCTATGAATCAGTCAAAATACCGAAGAAAACTGAAAACCGGCATCCGTGATCACTCGGGTGTGCGTATGATCGTAGTGGTAATCGTATTTTGTAATAAAACAGTTTCAGTCAGAAATAGTGTCGTGTATTTTAAAAATCACGAAAAATAGGAGAGAAAGAATTACAAAGTGAATAAGATATCAAATCAAAGTTTACTGTGTCTATTTTAATATGGAAGAAACAGATAAGGAAAAGGAATTTTATATTCTGAGATATGTAAATTTCAGTTAGACTGGAATTGAATAATTTCGGGGTATTCTGTTCTGTCTTGGAAAAATAGTATAAAATTGTACAAAGTGAATTAAGAGTTATAATTGATATGTATGGATTCCTTAGTGAACCTATTTCAATAAAAATAGGTGGGAGCAGTATATTAAAAGCGTACAAAAAGATATTTGAGATTAAGGTAAGAGAGGTCAGAATCATTGGACAGTGAAACAAGGGAAACTTTAAGGAATAAACTGTACCAAATGGTTAAGCTAAAAATTCTGGAAAAATTATAAGAGAAAGATATATGAGTCTAATTTCAAGGAAAATTTACGGATTTAGATTTCAAGTTTTCTAACTCGAGTTATGGTCAATTTAGTCAGTATGACGCAAATGGACAGTTTCGATTTAATGCCCCAAATTAGTAGTTAAGCCTAGGTTGCAAAATTACCATAATACCCTTAGTAGGTAAGTTACCGAACCACCCTTAGTGGGTAAATTACCGAATTACCCTTAGTGGGTAAAATTACGAAAATTACTAAAAATACCCTTTATGGGCCAAATTGAAATATGTTGCTATACGGGCCGATTGATAATTTGCTATACGGGCTGTTTGATATTTGCTATACGGGCCGTTTGATATTTGCTATATAGACCGTTTGATATTTTCTATATGGGCCGATTGATAATTTGCTGTATGGGCAGATTTGAAATAAATTGCGAAATAGGCCAAATGTGGTATGTGATAAATGGGCCAAATGTGATACTTGATTTATCGGGCAATTGTAATACATGATTTACGGGCCAATTGTGATACTTGAATTATGGGCCAAATGTGATACTTAATTTATAGGCCAAATGTGATATTGGCTACATGAGCCAAAATGTGATATGGGCCAGATTGTGATAATTTTTATAATGGGCCATATGTTTGTAATAATTATAGGAATGGATTGTAGTAATTGAATGTACATAGTTTATACATGATTTGCATGGGTTGGTATATTTGACGAAGAGAAGTTCTGGTAGCTTTGCTACAAAATTCTGGTGGCTTGTCCACAAATTGATATATGGCTTAATGCCCAGTTTGATATATGGCTTAATGCCCGGTTTGATATATGGCTTAATGCCCAGTTTGGTGTGTTGCCGGGGTGGGTGACTAAAGCTCCCCACAGGTGTGTTGGTTGGTACCGATGATGTGTAGCGGATGGAAAACTAGGTTTGGTTGGGAAAGTGCAAAACACATGCATGTTATATATGATATTATGTTATGATTGTAATGGGCTTTTGCCCAATAAATGCTTAATTGAATTTTGGCCCAGTGAAAATGGTAAGTGGGTTACGCACTAAGTTCTTGTAACTCACCCTCCTTTCTTTCTTAACCCTTGTAGATAATGCTCCGTAGTGAGGACCTAGGGCCATGGATGACTCGGTGGAGGCTATACTTCAGAAATGGTGTTTTTGAAATTTTAAATTTTCTATTTCTGTTTATTTTATTATTTTGCTATTTTGGTTTAAGTTGTAATAGGGCCTCTAGAGTATTTTATTATTTGCTTTATGGTTGATATACTTATTATTTTGCTTAAATTGTTTAAAACGAGAATTTTTCTAAAAACGTAAATACAGGTTTTCCAAAATCGATTAACAAATGGATTTCAAAATAAACTTTTACAAATATGATTTAACTCGAACTTTATTTCAAATTTTCAACGTCGTTTTCAAAAGTCACGGATTTAAAGTTCAATTCCTTGATTTGTGATTCATCAATTAATCTCTCAAAAATACTTGTATTTTATCTACGTTTTCGTAATGTTTCAAAATGCTTTTGCAACTCTATTTCAAACGTCACATTTTCGTAAATCGTTTATTTCAAATATGCCTTCGCAACTGAAAAGGTTTATTAAAGATAATTATGTTTTCACGTAAACACAATTACTTAAGTGTTTTGGGTTTTAACAAAGAGGCTATAATTCTCAAACAAGTTTTTAACAATTGCAAAGATAATTTTGAAAAAAAAAACACTTCCATGTGGCACGCCGGATTTAGGCCTAACTTCTAGGCCGGGTTTGGGGTGTTACATTTTATGGTATCAGAGCCCAGTTTTAAAACTCGGTTATGGTTTAGGAACGTTTCCAAAATTGTTTTGAATTTAAAATTATAAATGCATGTTCTGAAGGAAGTATGGCACCACGGGTATCCGGCACCAAGTCAAGTAAGTATTTGTTTTCGTTTTATGATTATTGTGATATGACTATAGGAACACTCTAGAACTTTTAGGTTTAGATGTTGAAACTATAGAGATTGAGACTTTAGGATGCGTTTTGCGTAAACAACTGTACTTCTTGTACTCCATAAATCATTGTTTAATAAACACTGAAATAGCATAATGATTCATAAAACTCTTAATCAGATTAAATCGACTTAGTGAACATGAACGCTAGAAGATGTGGACGCGATAGACATGGACGTGCTAGAGGCCGAGGTGCTAGGACTAATTCTTCAAAATCAGGGCGTGTTTCTGAAAGGGAGACGTTGGCATCGCCAGTGGCTGAGACGGGATCTCATGATCGAGCTGGGGTTAATGAGCTGACTCAGATAGTTAAGGAGGTATTGAAGGAGCTTAAGGGAATCGGTGAAGCACTTCGAGTTGGATCTGTGGACTGTAAGAAGAAAAAAGATTGCGGTTCTTTTGGGTCGCAGTCTCGTTTCGTGAAGCATGTCATGGCACGTCCAAACTTTTTGACTTGCGATTGTTGTAGAAGGCGTCATCCGGGAGAATGCTGGAGAAGGTTAGGAGCATGCTTGAGATGCGGGTCTAAGGAGCATAAGGCTCGGGATTGTTTCATCACCATCAAGTCAGGTATGTATTGGTTGGACGTGATGATTGAATGTAGAAAATTCTAAGTATAAATGGTAGATAATTGTTTGCTTCTGTGGTTAGACGTTTGGTTGTGTGAAGGAGGATTCAAGATTATGTTAAAGGTACATTAGTGTTATTGAGATCAGAGTGCACAGCAATAGCATAGTGGTGTGATTTGAACGGTGCGTTTAGTAGTTGGTTGGAAATTTCGAGGACGAAATTTCTTTAAGGAGGGTAGAATTGTAACATCCCGAAATTGGGCCTAGTAGGATTGGGCCCAATGGGCTTTGGGCGTGGGAATGTTTAAAATTTTTGAGAACAAGAGAATGACATTATTTCAAGTTGGACTTGTTAGAAAGGTGATTTTAGAAAATTACGGGGTTCTATGAAGTTCCGGGTTCAAGTTGGGCCTTAGTAAAATTTTGTGTTTAAGCCTATTAAGGAGAGATAGTAAGTGGTATCAAGGCTTATGGAAATCAATAAGTAATTTGTTAGCATAAATGAGCAATTAGTAAAGAGGTTATGGCATCAAGTGATGGACCTTGAGGGAAGAGGTTCGAACCACTTTGTGTGCAAATTTTGACTAATATTTTTGCACTCTTTCCTTAAGTGTTGACAAAGAGGTATTTATGACAAGGTTGGACTTCTTTATTTTTGGTAAGGTGGCTATAACAATAAGGCAAGGTTAAAGTTGGGGAAAGGAATCAAGAGAAATAGGAAAGAAAGGGGGAAATGAGGCTTATTTCGTGGGTGATGTTTTGGAAAGTTTGGGTGGCCAAACTCTTATCCTAGGGGGGATGCATGTGGACAGTTTTTGGGTAGATAGGTGGTTCAAATTTTTATTTTGGCTTTTGGTAAAGTCTTAGCTTTCTTTTGGCCAAAAATCCTTTTGACAACTTTGCGTCATTTCTCCCAATTTTGCAACCCTCCTTGCCGAAACATGTTAGCACAATAGTGCATTGTTTTTCCTCTCAATCTCTTTTCTTTTCTTTTCTTTTCTTTTGCTTTGTGCCGAAATTACAAACCTTGGTGACCATATTTTTCTTATTTCTTTTTACTTTGGCCGAATCTTTGACTCATCCGTAGCCATTGTACAATCATTGGGAATCGGTTTTATAACCATTAAGGTAAGGGATTCATCATGGTTCTTTTGGATCATTTTCATTGATCGGTGATTTTGCTAAACGGGTTAGTGGTTGTGACTAATCGAGTTTATCTATAGGGTTTAAATCGCTCGATCACCTATCCCTCATAATAAGAGACTCAGATTATGGTAAGTGATTCAATTGTAAGTAATACGTTGGGTATGAAATATTTTGGAAATCGAGGCTAACTTTTGGTTGGTATTGTTCTAGGGTCAACGAAGAGTGGTTCTTTAGGAAATCAAAATTAGGTGTGTAATCCCGTACTTTCCATATATGGTGTGTAATATCACACTTCTCTAAAATTTTGTATGAAATATTCTGTGAATCGGTCGAAATACCGAAGAAAATCGAAAACTGGCATCCGTGATCACTCGGGTGTGCGTATGATCGTAGTGGTAATCGTATTTTGTAATAAAACAGTTTCAGTCAAAAACTATGTCGTGTTTTTGAAAAATCACGAAAAATAGGAGAAAAGGAATTACAAAGTGAATAAGATATCAAATTAAAGTTTACTGTGTCTTTTTTAATATGGAATAAACGGAGAAGGAAAAACAATTTTATATTCTGAGATATGTAAATTTTAGTGAAACTAGATCTGAATGATTTCGGGGTATTCTATTCTGTCCTGGAAAAATCATATAAAATAGTACAAAGTGAAATAAGAGTTATAATTAATATGTATGGATTCCTTAGTGAACTTATTTTTAAAAGAAACAAATGGGAGTAGTATATGAAAAGTGTACAGTAAGATATTTGAGATTAAGTTAAGAGAGGTCAGAATCACTGGACAGTGAAATAAGGGAAAATTTAAGGAATAAACTGTACCAATTGGTTGAGCTAAAAATTCTGGAAAAATTATAGGAGAAAGATATATGAGTCTATTTTCAAGGAAAATTTACGGATTTAGATTTCGATTTTTCTAACTCGAGTTATGGTCAATTTAGTTAGTATGACGCAGATGGGCAATTTTGATTTTATGCCCTAAATTAGTAGTTAAGCCTAGGTTGCGAAATTACCATAATACCCTTAGTGGGTAAATTACTGAACCACCCTTATGGGTGAATTACCGAATTACCCTTAGTGGGTAAAATTATGAAAAATACGAAAAATACCCTTTATGGGCCAAATTGAAATATGTTGCTATACGGGCCGATTGATAATTTGCTATATGGGCCGTTTGATATTTGCTATACGGGCCGTTTGATATTTGCTATATGGGCCGTTTGATATTTGCTATATGGGCCAATTGATAATTTGCTGTATGGGCAGATTTGAAATAAATTGTGAAATGGGCCAAATGTGGTATGTGATAAATGGGCCAAATGTGATATGTGATAAATGGGCCAAATGTGATACTTGATTTATGGGCCAAATGTAATACTTGAACTATGGGCCAAATGTGATACTTGATTTATGGGCCAAATGTTATATTGGCTACACGAGCCAAAATGTGATATGGGCCAGATTGTGAGAATTTTTATAATGGGCCATATCTTTGTAATAATTATAGGAATGGATTGTAGTAATTGAATGTACATATTTTATACATGATTTGCATGGGTTGGGATATTCGACGAAGAGGACTTCTGGTAGCTTTGCTACAAAATTCTGGTGGCTTGTCCACAAATTGATATATGGCTTAATGCTCAGTTTGATATATGGCTTAATGTCCATTTTGATATATGGCTTAATGGGTGGCTAAAGCTCCCCACAGGTGTGTTGGTTGGTACGGGTGGTGTGTAGCGGATGGAAAACTAGGTTTGGTTAGGAAATTGCATAACACATGCATGTTATATATGATATTATGTTATAATTGTAATGGCCTTTGGCCCAATAAATGCTTAATTGAATTTTGGCCCAGTGAAAATGGTAAGTGGGTTACACACTGAGTTCTTGTAACTCACCCCCCTTTCTTTCTTAACCTTTGTAGGTAATGCTCCGTAATGAGGACTTGGGCCCATGGATGACTCGGTGGAGGCTATACTTCCGAAATGGTGTTTTTGAAATTTTAAATTTTCTATTTCTGTTTATTTTATTATTTTGCTATTTTGGTTTAAGTTGTAATAGGGCCTCTGGAGTATTTTATTATTTGCTTTATGGTTGATATACTTATTATTTTGCTTAAATTGTTTAAAATGAGATTTTTTCTAAAAAATAAATAAAGGTTTTCCAAAATCGATTAACAAATGGATTTCAAAATAAACTTTACAAATATGATTTAACTCGAACTTTCTTTCAAATTTTCAACGTCGTTTTCAAAAGTCACGAATTTAAAGTTCAATTCCTTGATTTGTGATTCATCAATCAATCTCTCAAAAATACTTGTATTTTATCTACGTTTTCGCAATGTTTCAAAATGCTTTTGCAACTCTATTTCAAATGTCACATTTTCGTAAATCGTTTATTTCAAATATGCCTTCGCAACCGAAAAGGTTTATTAAAGATAATTATGTTTTCACGTAAACACAATTGCTTAAGTGTTTTGGGTTTTAACAAAGAGGCTGTAATTCTCAAACAAGTTTTTTAACAATTGCAAAGATGGTTTTGAAAAAAAAAAAAAAACTCTTTCATGTGGCACGCCGGATTCGGGCCTAACTTCTAGGCCGAGTTTGGGGTGTTACACTTTCCCTTTGCTAGAACCACCTCTAGCAACTTTATTCTTTTCAATTTCATACAAAACAACAATTTACAATAACATTAAATGACCATTTTAATGGTTCAACAACTCATTTTAAAACTTCTAAACATGTAATGAGATGATAAAGTGCTAAGAAATCATGAATCCTTACCAAAGCTGTTATTTCTCTCTCAAGCTCAACCTTCCATGCTAAAACCCAAACCCTAGATGTGTGGGTGATAAGTCTAGTGGAGAATCTTACCTCTATTATGGTTTCTAAAGGATGATTTTGTAAGAAAACAAAAAATGTTGGTAGAATATTGAAGTAAAAATGAGTGGAGATTGAGAAATTTTGAAGAAGAAAGTCTCTTCTTCTTATTTGTTATGGTCATCTCTTTTTTTTTTTTTTTTTGTTTTAGAATATTTAAAATACAAGCCTTGGTCAAATGGTCAAAGGCTAGTAAATAAGAAGTGGTAAAAATGCAATTTAAGGTTCATTTCATGCTCAATTGTTCCAAAAATCATCTCATCACCACACATCAATATAAATTCTCATAGGTAATCATATTTTGATCTAGAATAATTGAAATGCCCTTAGAAGCAAAATTACCATTTTGCCCCACAATTTATATTTTTACCTGATTAGGCTTGAAACTCTAAAAAGGTCTCAATATGCATTCTAATGACCTTCCAAAACCTAAAAATATTTAAATATATTAAAACTGAATTTCTATCATTGAATATTCATATAAAATTATTGAAACAGTTCTGTATAGAACACCAAAAAAATTTAGGGTGTTAGACTCCTACTCGAATAAGGAAATTTCTTCACTTGGATTTGTTTTCTTCTTTATGTTTTTCTTTCCTTCCTCAATAAAAACCAATTTCTCACTTTCTCTTCCAATTATTTTCAAGTTCCAAGAGTTCTTGCTTGCTGCCCAAGCCTAGGTTCGATTTACAGCCTCTCAAGTAAAAAATGGGGCTTTTAAAACTTAAAACAACTTTAAATTTACCTAGGAGTTTGTAGACAATGTCGTTATGTCAACTAAGGTAGATATATCTAATGTTGTAACACCTCTCACCTTCCCTGAGGCATGGTACAAATGGGAGGTGCTACTGAAGCACTAACTTATAAAAAAAATCTCAATGTTATTTAAATATTCAAACCTTAAATAGTTTTATAAAATAATTGAACCATGTTTAGGGTGATAGGGAGGCCCTTGAAACATGTTGAAAGAATTTTGAATGTAACACCCCAAATTCAATCTAATGAATCTGATCTGAATCTTGGTTGTTACCACTCTAATACAAGTGTAACTTAACTCGTTATAAACAAATTACAATCGATTTAGGTTAAAAGGCATAGGGAACTTGATTACAAGTATTACAAAATTGATGTCCTAGTCTAATGTAGTTATCCCGATTCAAAGATTTCTATGTACCAAATAGACTCGGTCATGCCATCAAAACTTGCTCTGTATACATAATAATCCGATATGTCGTTCCTTGGGCATAGCCTGGCATCATTTTCCCCTAAGCGTAGCCTCACATTCAACCTGAAATAGAGAACACAATCCATGTAATTTCATGAGAACTTAATGAGATAAGCACCTATTTACTTAAATAACTTTTGTATTTCACATCTAGTAATTCAATTTTCCATTTCATTATTCTTTGTCTTTCAACTTCTCTTTGGTGAGTACCTTCTAAAAATATCATTCTTCATAGCATAGATGTCACCCTGACTTCAAAGTCATGCCTTACTTCCACATCTTTGATACATTACTCACATTTTTCACTCTGTAGTTTCGTGATTCCTTAACCATACACATTCTAGAGACTCATACTAATAAAATATTTTTATTCTTACATACATACTCTAAGCCATCATTTTTCTAAAATCCATGAATGATTTCATACGTCAATAGAAGATACATTCTTTAATTACATGATTTGACCCCTTTATGGAGAATACCCCTTTCATATAACCTTCTTCAATTTGCCAGACATAACCCTTACTCAGATTTATTCTTTAAGTCCAATTAACCCATACTTTGAATACATCACATGCTCTAGTGCATTCTAGTCTCTTTGTTCTTATCGTAAGACCATGCAAGACACGCCATAACATTTCATACAAAACTTGCCACAAAGGAAGCTCATTAGAATATCTTACCGAAGGTGTAACATGACACACCATGGGGGTTTTTTCCTTCTAAGATCATTACAACAATTGTTTCTTCAGAGTTCACTGAGAATACCATTTCTTTCTCTCAGGGTCCGCCAGAAAGGTGTTTCCTTCAGATGGTTTCCACAAGGGTCATTCTTTAGAGGGTGCCACAGATGCTTCTTTATTATAGATTGCCATATAGGCTTCCTTTTTCATAGATTACTACAAAGGCTTAATTTTCATAAATTGCCACAAAGGCTTCATTTTTATGGAGTGTTAACTATTGGGATTCGCCTAGACTCATATTTTGTGAGGTTTGTCCCTCATTGTCCTAGGTCACATAGAGAACCCCTTTCGGGTAATCACCTTTCTTTAGTTCTTTTCCATATGATGCCATAGCCCAACTATGGTCTTACACAATATGATGCCATGCCATGGACTTTTCCTTTTAGAGATCATGTTTTTAGTCCCGATGGACCCCTTTAGACTCTACCGCAGTAAACACACATAGACTCACTTGACAAAATTTTCATGCATTGACACCTTTTTTTTTTGACTCATTACTTTGATTTATCATCATAAACCGACTAACATACTGTAACACCCCAAACCCAGTCAATACACCACGACCGAATCTGGTATGTTACGGGGAGAATCGTGCTTGAGAGGTTAGGTTTTCGGTTTAAAGATTTGGTGGAAAACTCTTTGCTATAATTTATACTTGTCAAAAGCTTGGGCATGATTGTTTTAAAGCTGATAGTGTATTTTGAAAACCCAGGAATTTTGAAAACTTAGTTGGATCCATAAGTAAAACAAATTCATATCATTTAGTAATCTGAGAAAAATTCCTTGTGTTTGCTTAAAAACATTTTGAACGTAGTGTGAAGAAAATCTCAAGTTTGGAAAACATTTGGGTGTATTCATTTTAAAGTTTTAGTGTGATACCCGATGGTAAAGTTTAAAACATATCGCTTTGTAGTTTTGAAAAAAACTTTTTTCTTTCCAAGTTTTATCCAATATTAATCCAATAATCTATTAGAACATATTTGGAATCAAATTAAAGCATATAAATAATCAAAACATAATCTGCAAAGGCCTTTTACAATCCCAACAAAACCAAAAAGAAATTTAAACGAAATAGAGTACCAAGTTTGAAATCAGTGCAAGTCTGAATTTATTTATGGCATGGTCACCTCGAGTCCACCCGGCTCCATGTCCGCGATCTAAGTTTCACCTCAAATGATAAGGGAGAAGGTGAGTCGCAAGACTCAGTGCATAAATCCCCCTCCCGATTAATGCAACATGCTAACACACATCATAGCAAAGCAATACAGTTAATGCACCCCAATCCTAACCATCCATATCACCTTTTCTACCCCGTGTGGTACCAAACCACTGGAGGTGCCAAACCACTGGTGACCCAAAGTCACGATATCCATAAGTGTGGTGCCAAACCACTGGTGACCCAAAGTCACGAATAATCCAATGATGGGGCCAACCCATCGTGTGATACCAACTCATCGGCGTCAATCCCGTATCTCAAGCTGTGGGGCCAACCCATCGTGGTACGGCCACGGGACGAGAGCGCTATGAGGTGCCAAACCTGCGGTGTCCCAAAGACACAATGTGATACCAAATCACTGGTGACCAAAGTCACGAATCCAATGATGGGGCCAACCCATCGTGTGATACCAAATCACTGGTGTCAATCCCGTAATATCAACCGTGGGGCCAACCCACTGTGGTGCTAAGCCACTGGACGAAAAGCGAGGTGCCAAACCTCACGGTGACCCAAAGTCACAATAATCAATCTGTGGTACCAAACCACTGGAGGTGCCAAACCTCTGGTGTCCCAAAGACACGGATATCATATTCCGCCTCCTCTCATATCACCCAATGTCATACCGACTCATGTACAATATACAAATCATGCAAATCATGCTAACATGCCCAATATTGCATCTCACATCACATATATCATCAAACATGATATCATATACCATTAATAGAGCTCGTAATGAAACGGACTTACCCGTATTCGTGCACATACCTCATAGGGTATCACATCAATCAACCATACTGTTTGACAATCAGGTTTATTAAACATATTACCAAGCAATGAGTGTGTTCGTTTACACACCTGTTAAAACGCAAGCCTTTAAACCCAACGAACCGATCTAAGATCCTCAAATATCTTGTTCCTATAATCGGCCAATCATAGATTAGTCACTTATACCATTCGGCCAAAACCAATTAAACCGAAGGGGGGTTAACGTTTAACCTTACCTCACAAATGATTTGGTTTCCTACCAAATCCCGAACCAATGGTGGTTCTCATTTAACAATCGGCACACCCTATTAAGAAGAACAGTTAATCCTTTGAAACCTTTGATTTAACGAAACACCAAAAGAATGAACTAATAGAACCATCCCTTACCACCACTTACCAATCGACTACCCAACGATAGAGACTTCAGTTGACTGCTTCAAAATTCCGGATGCCCTATAATGAAATCGGTTTCAATACCAAAGATTAACTCTTATTAACAAAGGCCAAAATCGGCTCTTAACCAACCCAACATCGACAACGAACAAAAGAGAGGGGAAATGGCCATTCGGCCAAGCACTTACCTTGTTCTAAACCCGATTGAACACCACACAAGAGAGATCACACCACACCAATATTCGGCCAAGGCTTTATCAAAGAGGAAGAAGAAGATTCGGCCTTACACAAAGGAGGAAAACACGAGAGAAAGATGAAAAGAAAGGGGTTGATATTCGGCCAATAATAGAAATGGGAAAAAGAAGAAGAAGAAAGGTACTTTCGGTTTTGAAAAGAAGAAGAATGAAGAAGGTACTCTTGGAGAATGGAGTTTCGGCAAAGGGTTATTGAGAAGAAGAGAAAGTGGACAGGATGAAGGTACTTTCAGTTTTGCAAGAGAAAGAAACGGAGAAGGTGTTTTGGAGACTAAAGTTTCGGCTACCAAGAAATTTGAAAGAAAACAAATCAATTTCGGCAAGAAAGTGCTTAGACTTTCGGTTTCAAGAGGAAAAATGGAAGAATGCTCTTGGAAAAATTCGGCTAGCTAAACAAAAGAAAGAATTTTGCTTTGACTCCAAGTGACCGAAAATGCACAAAATGCAAAAGTGAAATTCGGCTATCCCCCTCTCCACTTACCAAAACCGGCCACTCTCTCCACAAACTCCCCAACATTCGGCCACTACCAACATTTACTCCAAGCCACACATTCAAACTAGTTTGAACTAGTCTTCCTCCTAAATTCACTCTCCACCCACCATTTGAACATTTGACTTGGTCCATGGCAGAGTTTGAACTGCCCACAACTTCTCCTCCTCCATGCCGTCAAAAAGGAAGCCAAAATGTGGGATTTTCGCAGCTTGAACACAGGACCTCCTTCCCTGCAAGTGACGCCAAACTCAAGCTCCAAGTGGCGCATACCTTGCCACTTCACTAGCTCCTTTCTTGCGTTAAAATTCACCAAATAATATTTATAAACCCCAGCTCCTTCAGCTCCTCTCACCTAAGCTCAAAAACTAAAATTTTCCAACCCCTCAGGCTTATACCAAGTTTACAACTAAGCCCCCAAAACATCAAAACAACAACATTGCAAACCAAACACATGCAAACAATGCCAAAACAAAATAGCCCCTAACCCGGGATATTACAGTTCTACCCCCCTAAAAAAATAATTTCGGCCTCGAAATTACCTGATCAAAAGAGTTGAGGGTATTGTTGTCTCATCACATCCTCCGGTTCCCACGTAGCTTCTTCTATGCCATGATTCCGCCATAGCACCTTTACCGAAGGCACTGACTTCCTATGCAGAACCTTCACATCCCGATCTAGAATCTGCACAGGTTCTTCTTCCATGGTCAAATCTGGATTTACCTCGATCTCTTCTACTGCTACGACATGCGATGGATCTGAACGATAACGCCTCAGCATCGACACGTGAAATACATCGTGAATCTGGTTCAACTCTGCTGGCAACTCTAGCTGATAAGCTACTGGTCCCACTCGTCGCAATACCTTATACGGTCCAATAAACCTCAGACTTAACTTGCCTTTTCTTCCAAATCTCAACACTTTCTTCCATGGCGAGACCTTCAGAAAAACTTGGTCCCCCACAGCAAACTCTATATCTCTCCGCTTGAGATCGGCATAAGACTTCTGCCTATCCGAAGCTTCCTTCAATCGAGCCTGAATCAACTTAACCTTGTCTTCGGTCTCAACAACCAACTCTGGTCCCAACAACTGCCGTTCACCCAACTCCGTCCAACATGTAGTTGAGCGACACTTCCTACCATACAACGCCTCATATGGTGCCATCTTGATGCTTGCTTGGTAACTGTTGTTGTAAGCGAACTCAGCTAATGGAAGAAACTCCTCCCAACTACCTCTGAAGTCCAGATCACAACCTCTCAGCATATCCTCTAAGATCTGTATAACCCTTTCCGACTGCCCGTCAGACTGTGGGTGAAAAGCTGTGCTGAAATCCAAATGCGTACCCAGAGCCTGATGAAACGCTTTCTAGAACCTTGACGTAAATCTGGGATCCCTATCCGAGATGATCGAAACTGGCACACCATGCAGCCTCACTATCTCTGACACATACAGCCTCGCCAACCTCTGAAGTGAGTAGTCAACCCTCACCGGAATGAAGTGAGCTGATTTAGTCAGACGGTCCACAATTACCCAAACTGAGTCTTTCTTGCTCGGCGAAAGAGGTAATCCACTGACGAAATCCATAGTTATCCTTTCCTATCTAGAACCTTGACGTAAATCTGGGATCCCTATCTGAGATGATCGAGACTGGCACACCATGCAGCCTCACTATCTCTGACACATACAGCCTCGCCAACCTCTGAAGTGAGTAGTCAACCATCACCGGAATGAAGTGAGCTGATTTAGTCAGACGGTCCACAATTACCCAAACTGAGTCTTTCTTGCTCGGCGTAAGAGGTAATCCACTGACGAAATCCATAGTTATCCTTTCCTACTTCCACTGTGGAATCTTCACCGGCTGAAGTAACCCTGACGGCAACTGATGTTTAGCCTTGACCTGCTGACATGTCAGACACTTCCCCACAAACTCTGCCACTTCTCTCTTCAAACCTGGCCACTGCTCTCTTAAATCTCTGTACATCTTGCTTCCTCCAGGATGCATAGCGTATGGACTGCTATGTGCATCCTGAAGAATCTTCTGCCTCAGTCAACGTCCTTTGGCATACAAACTCTCCCTTGAAAACACAGCACCCCGTCACTAGACAAACTGTAACCCTTCAAACCACCATCTTGCACTTGCAACTTCTGCGCCTTTAAAACCTCATCATCCATCTGCTTCTCCTTGATCTGCTCAACCCAAGTAGGCTTAACCTGCAACTCTTCCAGAATACTTCCGTCGTCATACAAACTCAAATGGGCAAACATCGCCCTTAAGTCCGAAACAACCTTACGGCTCAACGCGCGTGCGCCACCACGTTAGCCTTGCCGGATGATATTCAATTGAACAGTCGTAATCCTTGAGCAACTCAATCCATCTGCGCTGCCTCAAATTCAAATCCTTCTGAGTCAAAAGGTACTTCAGACTCTTATGATCAGTGTAGACTATCGATCTCTCTTCGTATAAGTAGTGCCTCAAAATCTTCAAAGCGAAGACGACTGCTACTAACTCCAAGTCGTGCGTCGGATAATTGACCTCATGTGGCCTCAGCTGCCGAGATGCATAAGCCACTACCTTCCCTTCCTGCATCAGCACACAACCCAATCCCGTATGTGATGCATCGCAATATACTGTGAATTCCTTTCCTGCCTCAGTTTGAATTAAAACAGGGGCTTCTATCAAAATCCCCTTTAGCTTATCGAAACTCTTTTGCTGCTTCTCAGTCCAAACAAATGGAACTCCTTTCCTTAACAACTTAGTCATCGGTGCTGCGATCAACGAAAAACCCTCTACAAACCTTCTGTAGTATCCTGCCAAACCCAAAAAACTCCGAATCTCAGCCACTGACTTAGGCGGCTTCCAATCCAAAACTGCCTCAATCTTTCGAGGATCTACCCTAATCCCCTCAGCCGACACTACATGACCCAAGAAAGTCACCTCTCTAAGCCAGAACTCGCACTTACTAAACTTAGCATAAAGCTGCTTTTCTCTCAGAATCTGTAGCACCACTCGCAAATGTGCATCATGCTCCTCCTCTGACCTTGAGTACACCAAGATGTCGTCAATAAAAACCACGACGAACTGATCCAAATACTGCTGAAACACCCTATTCATCATATCCATGAATGCCGCCGGCGCGTTAGTCAACCCAAACGGCATTACCAGAAATTCGTAGTGCCCATACCGAGTACAAAACGCTGTCTTGTGGATATCCGTCTCCTTTACCCTCAATCGATGATACCCTGATCTTAAATCAATCTTCGAGAATACCGAAGCACCCTTAAGCTGATCAAACAAGTCATCTATCCGTGGCAGTGGATATTTGTTTTTAATCGTCAGCTTGTTCAACTGGCGGTAATCTATACACATCCGCATTGTACCATCTTTCTTCTTGACGAAGAGTACCGGCGCTCCCCATGGTGAAACACTTGGTCTAATAAAACCTCGATCCAGCAACTCCTGGATCTGAACCTTTAATTCCACTAACTCCTTTGGTGCCATCCTATATGGAGCAATAGATACTGGCGTGGTTCCGGGTAACAGATCTATCCCGAACTCCACTTCCCGATCCGGTGGCAAACCCGGAAGCTCCTCCGAAACACATCGCCAAATTCCTAAGCATGCGGACCTTCTCTACAGCAGACTCCTTAGCCTCCAAGGCATACACCTGAACCACATATGCTTCACAGCCCTTCCTGACCATCTTCTCAGCTTTCAGAGCAGACACCACGTTGGATAAGTAATCTCTTCTATTACCTATCATGACCACCTCATCACCCTCAGCCGTCTTAAGAATCATGCGCTTAGCCGCGCAATCCAACCTAGCCTGGTACTTAACCAACTAGTCCATCCCAAGAATCAGATCGAACTCCCCAAACGGCAGTTCCATCAGATCAGCCACAAACATTACCCCTTGGAGTTCTAGGGGTACATCTTTATATAGCTTATCTATGACTACAGAGTGACCTAGAGGGCTAATTACTGTCATCTGCCTAGAAGTAGTTTCAGAATCTAAGTCCATGGTCTCTATTATGCTACTAGCAACGTATGAATGCGTTGAACCCAAATCAATCAAGGCAGTATATGGAGAACCAAAGATAAAAAACGTACCGGTTATGACGTCCGGTGCGTCGCCCTCCTCTCGGCGTCTCACTGCATACACTAACCCAGGCTGGCGTGCCTCAGAACCACCTGCACCTCTGCTCGGTGCTCCGCGGCCCCGACCAGAACCATTACCTCCTCTGCCATTACCACGACCCCTCTACGGTGGCGGTCCAATACTCCTGAACTGAGTACGGCCCTGACTCTCGGACTGAATCCTGGCCAACTTACGCGGACAGTCCCTCACACGATGATCCAATGAGCCACACTCAAAACATCTTTTTCCACCGGTCCAGCATCCTCTCCAATGAGATTTTCCACAACGGTTATAATCGAGGCGGTCCACGATTAAAACAACGAGAGCCTACGGATCGATTGACCCATTCTGTCTAGCCCTTTTCTGAAGGTTACCTGACGACCCAGAAGATCCAAAACTTCTATTATGCCTGTTCCTATCCACGTTTGCCTCACAGACTCTTTAATACCCTGGGCTACCTTAGCCTTCTCAACCAGGACGGCAAACTCACGCTCCTGCTGTGGAGCAATCAGCAACCTTAATTCATCTCTCAGACCATCCTTGAAACGAACACACCTCTCGTGTTCAGTGGCCACAATGCCCCTAGCATATCGACTCAGCCTCAAGAATTTCGCCGCCCAGACTCGACACGCGGACTTACTCCCCGAACTAGCCTCGAAATGCTTACCATTGCTGGCGTCGACATAACTAGCTCCAATATACTTTTTTCGATAAGCGACCCTAAAATAGTCCCAAGTAAGATCCTCACCGCAACAACTGCTCCGAACCGTGAGCCACCACTGGTATGACTCATCGAAGAAGCGATACTATCCCCTTGACTTCTCCTCGTGATCAAGTCTAAATCATCCATGATCCGCTCCGTTGCCTCCAGCTAATACTTAGCCGTGCTGGGAGCAACACCAGAAACACCTCGAAAGAATTCGGCCCCGTTCTCCCAGAGTCGCTCCAGCACGATTTCAGAGCTCGGCGCCTCCACCTACTCCAGCTACCCTTTCCAGAACTTGTAGCATCGCCTGTGACATTGCGTCGCCCCCGGTCGATCTCGAAACTCACCACCTCCGGTGGTGGTGGTACCGTATCTCATTCTCGACCACGACCGGACCCTACCGGGTTGTAAACGATCATCCTACCCCAACCACGTCCACGTGTATTACGACCACGTCCACCCCGAGTGCTCATGACTAAAGTCTCGACTAATCTGATTTAGAAGTTTTATGCATCAGTAATTATTCCACTGTCTTTTAAAGCAAAGTCTTATGAATATTGCTTATTACAGAAGTTTTGTTTTCGCAAGTCTGTAGAGTCCTAGTGGTTTCAGTTTCTAAAGTAATCCACTATTGCAATCATCCAATCACATCACATCCAAAAATCACAAGCAATAGTAAGGGGTACTTACTTGGGCGGATTGAAGCCGGAGACTCAGTGCCATGCCTTTCAAACTATATTTTAAAAGAGCTTTTGAACTTAGCTCTGATACCACAATTGTAACACCCCAAACCCAGTCAATACACCACGACCGAATCTGGTATGTTACGGGGAGAATCGTGCTTGAGAGGTTAGGTTTTTGATTTAAAGATTTGGTGGAAAACTCTTTGCTATAATTTATACTTGTCAAAAGCTTGGGCATGATTGTTTTAAAGCTGATAGTGTATTTTGAAAACCCGGGAATTTTGAAAACTTAGTTGGATCCATAAGTAAAACAAATTCATATCATTTAGTAATCTGAGAAAAATTCCTTGTGTTTGCTTAAAAACATTTTGAATGTAGTGTGAAGAAAATCTCAAGTTCGGAAAACATTTGGGTGTATTCATTTTAAAGTTTTAGTGTGATACCTGATGGTAAAGTTTAAAACATATCGCTTTGTAGTTTTGAAAAAAACTTTTTTCTTTCCAAGTTTTATCCAATATTAATCCAATAATCTATTAGAACATATTTGGAATCAAATTAAAGCATATAAATAATCAAAACATAATCTGCAAAGGCCTTTTACAATCCCAACAAAACCAAAAAGAAATTTAAATGAAATGGAGTACCAAGTTTGAAATCAGTGCAAGTCTGAATTTATTTATGGCATGGTCACCTCGAGTCCACCCGGCTCCATGTCCGCGATCTAAGTGTCACCTGAAATGATAAGGGAGAAGGTGAGTCACAAGACTCAGTGCATAAATCCCCCTCCCGATTAATGCAACATGCTAACACACATCATAGCAAAGCAATACAGTTAACGCACCCCAATCCTAACCATCCATATCACCTTTTCTACCCCGTGTGGTACCAAACCACTGGTGGTGCCAAACCACTGGTGACCCAAAGTCACGATATCCATAAGTGTGGTGCCAAACCACTGGTGACCCAAAGTCACTAATAATCCAATGATGGGGCCAACCCATCGTGTGATACCAAATCACTGGCGTCAATCCCGTATCTCAACTGTGGGGCCAACCCACTGTGGTACGAAGCCATTGGGACGAGACGCTATGAGGTGCCAAACCTCTGGTGTCCCAAAGATACAATGTGACACCAAATCACTGGTGACCAAAGTCACGAATCCAATGATGGGGCCAACCCATCGTGTGATACCAAATCACTGGCGTCAATCCCGTAATATCAACCGTGGGGCCAACCCAGCGTGGTGCTAAGCCAGCGGGAGGAGACGCTGAGGTGCCAAACCTCTGGTGACCCAAAGTCACAATAATCAATTTGTGGTACCAAACCACTGGAGGTGCCAAACCTTTTGTGTCCTAAAGACACGGATATCATATTCCGCCTCCTCTCATATCACACAATGTCATACCGACTCATGTAAAATATACAAATCATGCAAATCATGCTAACATGCCCAATATTGCATCTCACATCACATATATCATCAAACATGATATCATATACCATTAATAGAGCTCGTAATGAAACGGACTTACCTGTATCCGTGCACATACCTCATAGGGTATCATATCAATCAACCATACTGTTTGACAATCAGGTTTATTAAACATATTACCAAGCAATGAGTGTGTTAGTTTACACACCTGTTAAAACGCAAGCCTTTAAACCCAACGAACCGATCTAAGATCCTCAAATATCTTGTTCCTATAATTGGCCAATCATAGATTAGTCACTTATACCATTTGACCAAAACCAATTAAACCGAAGGGGGGTTAACGTTTAACCTTACCTCACAAATGATTTGGTTTCCTACCAAATCCCGAACCAATGGTGGTTCTCCTTTAACAATCGGCACACCCTATTAAGAAGAACAGTTAATCCTTTGAAACCTTTGATTTAACGAAACACTAAAAGAATGAACTAATAGAACCATCCCTTACCACCACTTACCAATCGACTACCCAACGATAGAGACTTCAGTTGACTGCTTCGAAATCCCGGATGCCCTATAATGAAATCGGTTTCAATACCAAAGATTAACTCTTATTAACAAAGGCCAAAATCGGCTCTTAACCAACCCAACATCGACAACAAACAAAAGAGAGGGGGGAAATGGCCATTCGGCCAAGCATTTACCTTGTTCTAAACCCGATTGAACACCACACAAGAGAGATCACACCACACCAATATTCGGCCAAGGCTTTATCAAAGAGGAAGAAGAAGATTCGGCCTTACACAAAGGAGGAAAACACGAGAGAAAGATGAAAAGAAAGGGGTTGATATTCGGCCAATAATAGAAATGGGAAAAAGAAGAAGAAGAAAGGTACTTTCGGTTTTGAAAAGAAGAAGAATGAAGAAGGTACTCTTGGAGAATGGAGTTTCGGCAAAGGGTTATTGAGAAGAAGAGAAAGTGGACAAGATGAAGGTACTTTCGGTTTTGCAAGAGAAAGAAACGGAGAAGGTGTTTTGGAGACTAAAGTTTCGGCTACCAAGAAATTTGAAAGAAAACAAATCAATTTCGGCAAAAAAGTGCTTAGACTTTCGGTTTCAAGAGGAAAAATGGAAGAATGCTCTTGGAAAAATTCGGCTAGCTAAACAAAAGAAAGAATTTTGCTTTGACTCCAAGTGACCGAAAATGCACAAAATGCAAAAGTGAAATTCGGCTATCCCCCTCCCCACTTACCAAAACCGGCCACTCTCTCCACAAACTCCCCAACATTCGGCCACTACCAACATTTACTCCAAGCCACACATTCAAACTAGTTTGAACTAGTCTTCCTCCTAAATTCACTCTCCACCCACCATTTGAACATTTGACTTGGTCCATGGCAGAGTTTGAACTGCCCACAACTTCTCCTCCTCCATGCCGTCAAAAAGGAAGCCAAAATGTGGGATTTTCGCAGCTTGAACACAGGACCTCCTTCCCTGCAAATGACGCCAAACTCAAGCTCCAAGTGGCGCATACCTTGCCACTTCACTAGCTCCTTTCTTGCGTTAAAATTCACTAAATTATATTTATAAACCCCAGCTCCTTCAGCTCCTCTCACCTAAGCTCAAAAACTAAAATTTTCCAACCCCTCAGGCTTATACCAAGTTTACAACTAAGCCCCCAAAACATCAAAACAACAACATTGCAAACCAAACACATGCAAACAATGCCAAAACAAAATAGCCCCTAACCCGGGATATTACACATACACATCTTAGTTTTCCAAACATACTCATACAACCATACTATAACTTTAGGGTTCATATCAGTTACTAAAACGCATCGGATTTCACACTAACTATTCATGCAAACTCATCAAACACTCATATCATAGCATTATAATTATACCATACTTTCCTAGTTTCAAATTTGTAGTTTGACCATTTTTTACAGAGACATCTCGAATGCACAAAATACATACAAGAATCAGCTTAGAGACTCACCTGACAACCATATATAACAGCTTGAATCTTAGATCCAATATCAAAAAAGGGATTGCAACAACTACTGCCTTTTGAAATAGAAAATCACCATTTTAACTCATTTCAAATAACCTTGTCATCATCTCTAACCCAACTAACCCACATAAAAAGTCTTACTTCTTCATCTTACGATTCATTCCATCTTAAAGGCTAAATCTTTTATAACACATGAAGCCATAAAACTTACCTTGACATGTCAAATTATCCCTATAATCCAAAACTTTATCTTCAACTCAAAGAAATACCCTTTTAGTTCTAAAGCCTCAAATAACAATACTCTAAAAGAAGAAAGAAGAGAACTCCCTTATATAATTCTTGAATATTCCTTAATATAATCTAAGTCCCTATTGGAACTTGACAAGTGTCACCTTTTACTATATTGCTTTATCTAAAAGTCTACAATTTCTGAGAAACCTACTTGAGTACCCCTTCATCTTTTAACTATTTCGGTTTACATTCAGTTGGTTTCTAACCAGCTTACTTTGCAACATAACTTGCAAAATATCACGATTAAAGGCACACTATCTTTTTAACATGAACTCATACTCCCAACACCATTCTATTTGGTCACTATCTTATTCCAATTGACATAGCAGTCTGGCATAGCATTTTCATTAACTAAAACACATAACTATATCTGCCCACTCTATACGCCCAAAATGTACTTGGGCGAATACCAATCTACCAACCTTAATACCATAAGGCTATTCGCCAAGCCTCGTACCTGCTAGGACTTGGCGTTACAACTCTCTTCCCCTTAATAAAATTTCGTTCTAAAAATTTTTCATCCCTCTAAGATCTTCAAACATAGGGATAAAATTGGCTATACATACCAAACAAAATTCAGTGACCATACAAATTCCCTTACACATGCTTCAGTGTTTCCTCTCATTGGCTTACCCCTCAAACTCTTACTAGGAAGATGTCATCGAATTGCTTCTCTGGACAACACCAAAAGTTTAGAGGTTAAACACTCGAACTCATATGTGGTTCTCATAACCTTTTGATAGATATCAAGCTTTCATTGAAGAATTCAAACAATCTTCAAAGTAACTTCTTGAGCACATTCATCTCTATAAAATAGAGGCTTTAGCCTTTTTTTTAAACACTTTTGTTAAACTCTTTAGATTTCCTAACTTTTCTATTTCCTTTTTCCGCCTTTTGTCTTCTCTAATTCCAAACTCCTTCAAGGTAATCCTATCTCCTTTTCTTTTCCATACTTGTCTTACTTTTGTACAAGAATGTCGAGAATGAATGCTCATGGAAGAGGACGTAATCAAAGTAGTCAAATTTCAACCCTAAAAAATTTCACCATTTTTGGTGTAGCATGCCTAACTCGTCCCCTGTAGAGGGTTTAGGATTTGCGCGTTACAACCAAAATAAGATCTCTTCTTTTTATAGACGCATTCGGTAGAGACTCGAGTTTTAACTATTCAACTAGGTATACGTAAGGTAATAATATTAAACACTCACATTTAGTGGGCCAAAAAATATCAGATTATAAAAGTTTTTTCCAAAAACAAAAACTAAAGAACATATCGATTGAGTGCATATAAGAGTTCAGTTACAAAATAATAGTTCTTTAAAAATAATAAATTGGTGAACTCATCCTCCTTTTTGTCTATCATGCATAGTACCAAACATCAGAATTCTCATAGCAAATGATGATTTTTGATAGAGTCCCTAATGTCTTCCTACTTCTTGGGTGGTTCTGAGAAGGAAAGGTCAACAGAGTAAGTTAATAAAACTTAGTGATTTCTAGAGAAGACATTAGGATAACTATATGTTAGGCAAGCGAATAAACCTTTCCTTTTCAGTGGTAAACACAGTTCGCCCATTAGCGAAGACCAAACTTGCACAAATTCATGATAGATTAAGATTTTTGGCGTATACAATATTTACTCATCCAGATAACCTTTTTTGTGTTAGACAAAACTGTGGTCCGTGTTCAAAGATTAACCATTCTTTTTGTCTCATTTGCCATGCTCACCAGTTTGGTTTGCAATGTACTTGCCTTACCAGAGGCTACATAACCCTTATTCATGTACCACGATCTGCCAATTCAATTCACTTTGCATCGAAGGCAACACTATGAATTCATCACAGAGTTACGTTTCATGTACCGTGATCTACCAATTTGATGGATATTTCATCAAAAGAACTGCCATGAATCCTTTTCTTTATTTTGACCATATGGTTCTTTTTCTAGAGTAAAAGGGTAATGACACAAAACAAAGTAAGGTTCTTCATCACTTTCAAAGACATGCAAGACTAGACTTTTCCTTGAACAGGTGAGCTTTTCTTAAACTAGACACGAACAGAAGCTCAATACACACACATGGGGGTATAAAGGAACTCACCAAAAAAATACAATAAGACTTAGACCACAGGTCCTTTTCCTTTGTCTCGAGAGCTTTCAGGAGTTTCTTGAGCTATGACATAAATAATTAACTTACCATATTACGTCTTTCAAAAAAGCTAAGTAAGTTTTCAAGAATACTAAGTCATGAAACCTAGAATGAGGAAGTTTTCTCCCTTTTTTTCCTTTTAAAATGGTCATAGAGCATGAAACCCTAAGGCCCCATAAATAACCATGATAATAGCTTAATGTTCGTCGATATTTATAAGGTATCAAACATTGATGGAGTTTGCTGAATACAATGAATCCAAAACCTTCAAGCCAGCCTTAGCTCTAGAGCTTTCTGGGGGTGTTGTAGAGAGAATTTAGAGAAAAAATAAAGTTTGCTAAAAAAAGCACAAAGCTTGGTTAAGAAGTCGATACTAGGTTTATACATGCATTCACGAGAGGAAAACTTAGTGGGCAAGTTCATTCTCCCCACTACCCCTCATTCGACAACTGTAATTAGTAACTTTCTCTCTCTTTTTAAATGCTTGTCCTTTCAATATCAGATATCTCGTCTCATTATATATTAAGGTGTGGGATCTAACTCTTGTTTTAAGTAAAGTTTAATATTACTATTTAATTAATTAATGTGTGAGTACTTTAAGTACTCACATGGAGTTGAAAAACTCAATCAAAGAGGAAATGAAGTAAGTGACCTAAACTATTAAATGTTGTGAAAAATCTATGATTTGTGATATGTGATGCGTGAAATGTTGATCTCAACTCTATACCATGTGATTTATTGCTAAATTAATATGCGATGATCTAAAACATGATATTTGTATGTATATAATAAGATCCATGTGTTAGCACAAAATATGTATGTTAAAGTATGCTAAAGTGAAACTATGTGATATGTGAAATTATGAGCATGATACTTGCATTTATGAAAATTGAGATACATGAGCTATGAGCATGAAAATGCAAAAAATGTAATAAGTGATAAATATGTGTTAAAATGGCCTTATCACATGCATGAGGTGGATTTGTGAAAGGAGGAAGCTATGTGGCAGTTTAACTGCAATTATGTGGCTGTTATCGACAATTATGTGGTGGCTTGTCCACGATGTGCTATGTGACCGTTCATCGGTATCTATGTGGTGGCTTGTCCACAAATTGGTTTATTATTGGATTCTGGGGAACTCGAAATTGGTGTGTACTGGAGATGGGTAGGAAATCCTATAATTGTTCATTGTTCATAAGCATGCCATGTTTTGATTCAATAAATGCAATAATATGTGAATTCTGTGAAAGATGCTTTGTGATATTTTGATGTGTTATGTTTCGTGTTAAAATAAGTGTTTGTATTGATCTCATACTAAGTATTTTAAAGCTCACCCATGATTTTCGTGTGTCTTAGGTAATCCTTATACTTAAGGCTCGTATTTGGATCTTCAGAGAGGCTATCAATATAATATGTTTTCGTGGTTATGAATCTTGGAAATGGTTTGGTGTTTTTGTGGACTTTTTGAACTTCTTTTAGACTTGTACTATAGACTTTAAATTGGGTTTGTTTAAATGGTTTTAGGACTTTAAATTTTATATTATGAATAGTGGTATGGGGCATTATTTTGATATAATAAGGTTTTATGCATGAGTTGTTTTTATGTGATTTGTAAACGATCAAAGAAATGTTTTAGTAATATTAGTCGCTGCGATGTGTTTTAAAAATTAAGTTATATTTCAAATGATTTCTAAATATAAAGGAACACATAATTCTAAAATGAGAAGTGCAAGATGTTTTACAAAATCAAATGTTTTCAAAAGGTAAGTGAATTTTCTTTTAAAAAAAATCATTTTGGCCATCTTAAGGCCCATATAATTGAGTAGATTGGACCATAGCGTCTAGGTCTTATTTTAGGTGTTACCTACCCCTTTCCCAAAATTGAAGACTTTTTTGATCAATTAAATGGAGATGTGGTGTTTTCCAAGATTGACTTGAGGCTCAAATACTATTAGATAAAAACTAGGAATGATGATATACCTCAGAGGACATTTAGATCAAGACTTGGAGACAATGAGTTCTTAGTTATGCCATTTGGATTAACCAACGCGCTTGCAGTGTTAATGGATATAATGAACAACGTATTTTAGGCATACTTGGACCAGTTCACAGTGGTCTTCATCGATGATATTTTGTTCTATTCTAAGAATGAGTCAGATCATGAAGAACAGTTAAGAATTATATTAAGGACATTACGCGAGCATCAGTTGTATGCCAAGTTTTGTAAGTGTGAGTTTTGGTTAAAAGATGTGCACTTCCTGAGTCACGTGATTTTGGCGGAAGGTATTAAGGTGGATCTCACCAAGTTAAAGGCAATCCTTGAACGTAACCTGTATAAGATGTTATGGAGGTTTGTAGTTTCCTAGGATTGGCTGGGTACTACAGGAGATTTCTGAAAGGATTCTCTATTATATGCTCACCCTTCACCAAACTATTGAAGAAAAAGGATAATTTTTTTGGACTGATGAGTGTCAGCAAAGCTTTGAAAAGTTAAAGGTGGTCCTAATTGACACTCTAGTGCTAGCTTAGCACAAGCCTGGCTTTGAGTATACAATATATACAGATGCATCCTTGAATGGGTTAGCATGTGTCCTTATGCAACATGAAAGGGTTATAGCAAACGCTTCATGCCAATTAAAAGCACATGAAAGGAACTACCCCAGGCATGATCTGGAGTTAATAGTGTAACACCCCAAACCCAGCCTGGACGTTATGGCTGAATCTAGCGATGTCACATGATAGTGCTTTAGAAAACGTAACTATGTTAAAACCAGTTTTAGGTATCATAGGCTATCGTCAAAACATGTCGCTTATTTATTTATTATCCAGTTTCAAAACCTTATACATTCGCATAAGCTTTTAAGAATAATTTTTGAATTTGTATGTATTGTAATAAAACCTTTGTTTACTTTGAAAACTTGAGTTTTCCTATTTCTAACGGCAGTTCCATTACGTCATAAATTCCAAATTTTAAACAAAATACGTAAAGGCCTTTTTACATAAAAATTACCCAGATTTAATCAAACCATGAAGTAAAATAAAACCATAATTAAGATGTCCAGAACCGTGGTCACGCCGAGTCCTCCTCCGCACCGATCCGTCTATTTCTGGGGATTACCTGAACAGATTAAATAGAGAAGGGGTGAGTTTTCACAAACTCAGTGTGTAATCCACACAGAAAACATACACACACACACACAGAAATATCAGATAATAGACATCTATTCACAATTCGGGTCTAAGCCCGTTACAGAAACGGTGTGGACCTTAGCCCATTCAGATACAGATTCAAACATATTTCAGGGCCTTAGCCCATTTCAGACAGACTATGCAGAAAACAGAGTCCTACCCACCAGCCTCTACACACCAACTCCGTCCAACCCAACACACCATGTGGGGATAAAATCAACCCCCAACCCTACACACCATGTTGTACCGAATGCGGCACATAATCAGAATATTTGTAGCTGAGCTACCAGATAACAGGCTGAAAAGCCTTTCAGATACTTCCTCCGAATATCATCAATCCCACCCCGATGCAATGCTACATACATAAATGTCATGCCAATATGCAGATAATAGTTCGTACATTCAGATCAGCACACATGCTTAGCATAGAAATCAAATGGTCAGATCATTAATTTAGGGGTCTAAGCATTGCTTACCGACCCTACGGTAGGTCCACAGTCGACTTGGGTGACCTGTGTAACCTTACAGAGTTTTCCAGAAAAAAGGGCTTACACGCCCATGTAGCCCCACACGCCCCAAATTGGCCTTGGCCGTGTAGATCACATGGCCTGGCCCAGAATCCCACTCACTCGTGTGGTTCACCCGTGTGGGCCCACACACCCATGTGGCCCACACGACCCAATTGGTCGAGCTCGTGTGTCGCACACGGCCTTGCTCAGCCATCACACGGTTGTGCCGCTCGCACACAACTTGGCTCGTCGATCACACGGCCGTGTGGTGACTAATAGTTTTACACACGTCCTACCACACGGGCAACCACATGCCCATGTGGCGTCGACAGAATGGTTTTTGGCTTTCGCCGAATCCATGTTTTGTAACACCCTCAAACCCGGCCCATGCGTTTCGATCAGATCTGGTATGCTACGAGTAGTACACGGAAAACTTTTGCTTTGTTGGTTTGGAAGTCATAAGTTAATTTAAACATTATTTGAATAAATGAGTGACATTTAAAAAAAACTTTGTAATATTATTAAATATAATAAAACCTTTGACACAAATTCACAAGTCGCAGAACTTTTATAAAAAACTACTTAGATGAATAAAAACTATGGGGGCCTTATTAATAAAATTTCCCAAAACTAAAATCTTAAGAAAAACCGAAATAATCTAAAGAAATATAAATCAAAAACTGGATGGCCCCTCGAGTCCGTCTCGGCTCCCATGTCCACGATCTACTGCTCATCTGAAAGAGTAGAGAAAAAGGAAAGTGGTGAGTCACCAAGACTCAGTGTATAAATCTCAAAACACACAGCGACCTGAGCCCACAAACACATTATGGGCTTTGGCCCAAACATAAAGGCAACAATCATGAATATAAATCAAATATTAAACAATGCATAGCCCAACCCATCCTAGGTTTCCATCTTCTACACACCAACCCGTACCAACCATCACACCTTGGGGATTTCTACAATCAACCCTCTATCCGCTACACACCATAACGACAGCCGTACTGCCTATTCCTATTATTTAGGAATGATTAAACGTGGCATAGTTACCGATCACTGTGTGACCTAACATTCATATTTGTGGGGTTTCTACCACCGATCACTATGTGACCTATCATGCACTTCCCCTTCAATATCAGAATCCCACCCCATGCATACACATAAAAGAAACATCATGCAGACTTATACATATTTTGATACACATAGAGAGTTCTATGTTTACGTACTTGGCATCTTCGCATAACCCCTTTTTGGGTTCCATTCGACTGTCTATACAGCCTCTTTCCTGCTTTTTAGCCCATAACATAAATATATAGACATACATACAGGATTAATAGTGTGTTAGAGATCTACACACCCGATTACTGATAGAATGATACTTTCTATGTCGACACTATCCGTAGTTGACACAACCGCTATCTGCCCAAGTGGCCAATCTAGAACGACAGATACCACTCATTTCTTAAACTTAAGGATTCTCTCCTTTGCCTGATCCATATTTAATTCCATCATAAGTCCTTGTCAGAACTACTATCACAATTTATGATCGTTAATCCTCATCATAAAGTTAAGATCTTGCATATAATAAGCGAATCTAGTAAAAATCTAGGGAAAATCTTCTTACCTTAAAATCTCGAAATTAGAGACTAATGTTTTTCGGCTTTTAGATCTAGACGACCAAGTTTCCTTCAAATCTCGGAATGCCGCCCAACATAGAACCATTAAACTATTAGCTTTTCAGCTTTTGCCTTTCAAAAACTGAAATAGAACGTGAGAGCTTAATGTAAGTCTAGCTTACCTTAAACACGTGGGATTTGGCTAGCACTAGAGAGAAGATCCAAGCAATGCCAAAGGAAAAGATTAAATGCTGGAAGATTAGAACTATTTTACAAATGGGGTGAATAGAGAAAAACTATGGAGATTTCGGCTTTTTAGAGAAATCGGCTCAAGAGAAAAAGAATGGAGAAGATTGTGAAAGGAGAGGTTTCGGCTTTTGAAGAAATTGAAGAAAAGAAATTGTAGAGGGAGAGACTAAGAATTTCGGCACAAAGAGTGAAGAGGAAATTAGGGTTTAAATGCCAGAATCAATGAGATATCCCCCCTATTTATAGAAATTTCAGCATCTATTGCTTAAAATCAAAAACGCCCTTCCTGATAACTAAAAGTCAAGCTAATAAAAAGGGAAAATTCGGCACCCCTTATCCATGAAGTAGCTGAATTCTTTACTCCTCTAGGCGGTGGATTTTCGGCCATCACCTTGCCTTGCAGATAGCTCCTTCTTTTCTCCTTTTTATCATCTATATTATCAATTATAAAATCCACATAAATCCTCCTATTTTTGAGCCTTGTTGCCGTCCACTTCACCTGACCCTAATGTCGAATTTAGCTAACTTAAATTAAAGGATTTGGGCTCTATGAAACTTAAATTTTTGGGCCCCTAACTCCTGTGTGTGGCGTCACCCCTTGCTCCCTTTAAAGTGCCGAAAATGGCCCAGAAACATGGGCTCGTTGCAGCCAAAACTTGGGCCCCTTTAATTGTTAATGACGCCACCTTTAAATTCCCTTGCAGTGCCACCTATTGTTGGGCCACAAGCCCACGTTGGTATTTTAAACACAATTACCTCCCTTTAACTCTATAATGCCCAATCAGATAATTTAACCAAGGCCTTTGCCTAGTCCTGAGCCCAATTTGGTCCCCTATCACTTAAATTAACATATTAAACATATCCTTACACTAAACACATAGACCCATTAATTCAGGATGTTACATGTTTTCTGTATTTTTGGGTACACACCTGGTTCCGATTGAAGCTAAAATGACTCCCAAGCACTTTAAAACCTATATTTGATCATTAGAACACCATTTTAGTCACTTAAAGCTATACTCAATCGAAAACGCATGAGACGATCAAGCCCTAACTCACAAAAATGTTACCTTCAATCGAACAATCAGGGTTTCGCGCACTTAGCTCGTCAATTAACGATCTCCAGCATCCTGGTTATCTCCTAATCATCAATCAAAACCCCTATAAGCAGAGATCCATCAATCCAATCAAAACTAAAGTACTGTACTTACCAAGACACAAAGAATTGAAGCAGAGGATCGCGGATACTAAACCGTAAAAAGAAAATAGTTGGGATCAAGTGCAAAGGGGAAAAATTCAGCAGCAAAGGTGGAGATGGAATGACAGAGAGAGGGAATTTTTTTGATGGAAAATTATTTTCAAAACAAAAAAAAAAAATCCTATCAGATTTTCCCCCATCTCCCACTATCAGTATTTAACAAAAACTCAAACTCCTACACGCCACTAGCAGCAAAAATAATTCCTCTTGCTCGCATAGGAATTCGAACCCCAGACCTCCAACAACTTAAAACTCTGCTTAACCACCAGACCAGTAGGCCCATTCTGATATAATTTCCCTCACAATTAATTAAAAGCCTACTGAATAGAGCTAGGGCTTAGTTCATAAAAATACCAAATTTTACCCAAGTTGAGACTTAAACTTAGGACCTCTCAGACACACCCAAACACACCCAAATCACTCAACCACTAAAGCAGATAGGTATTTATGTCTTAAGATTACAAAAGCTAAAATCGACAAAAAATCGGGGCGTTATAAATAGCTGTAGTTTTTGCACTAAACCTCTGGAGACATTATCTTTACGGATAAAGGTGCCACATGTTTTCTAATCACAAAAGTCTCGAGTACTTAATGACCCAGATGGAATTGAATCTATGCCAAAGGAGATGGCTAGAACTGTTAAAAGATTATGCCCTGATCATTGAGTATCATACAAGAAAGGCAAATATGGTGGAAGATGCCTTGAGCCAGAAAACTATGGCAGCCTTGTTGTCTCTATGAGTTAAAGTGACAATGGTTGATAATGGAGCATTAATGATGGAGTTAAACCAACCCATCTCTCGCAAATACGGGAGGAACAAAGAAATGATGTTCAGTTTGAAAGATATAGGCAAAATATGTCACCAAGAAAAGTAACTCACTTCATTGTGGGTAAAGATGGTGAACTCAGATTCAGAGAACGAGTATTTGTATTGACGAAAAATGGTTTGAGAAAGGAATTGTTGAGGGAAGATCACCAATGGCCTTTTTTGCTTCATCCTGGTAGTGTTAAAACGTATAGAGATTTGAAAGACTCTTCTTGGTGGCCTAGTATGTAGAAGGAAATCTCAGAATGTGTTTCTGCATGTCTGACATGCCAAAGAGTAAATGCGGAGCATCAAGTCCCTTCAGGTATGTTGTACCCTTTGGAAATCCCTGAGTGGAAATAGGATAGGATCACTATGGACTTTGTTTCTAGATTACCTCTGAGTCCCACTAAGAAGAATTCTGTTTGGGTGGTAGTAGATTGGATCACAAAGTTATCGCAATTCTTTCCTGTGAATACTACATATTTTTTGTAAAAGCTGGCTGAATTATATATCGCTGAAGTGGTACGCCTCCATGGAGTGCCATCAATCTTTGTGTCTGATAGAGATCCAAGGTTTATGTCGAGATTCTGAAAATAATTATAACAATCATTAGGGACAAAACTAAGATTTAGCACTGTATTCCATCATCGGACAGATGACCAATCAGAAAGAGTGATTCAAGTAGTAGAAGACATGATGTGTTGTTGTGTAATCGATTTCGGGACGAATTGGGAAAAGTATGTTCCCTTGATTGAATTCACCTACAACAATAAATACCATGCCTGTTTAAATATGTCTCTCTTCTAAGCCTTATATGGTAGAAGGTGTAGAACACCTACTTGTTGGGCAAAACTAAATGAAGGAAAATTTGTGGGACCAGACTTAGTGCGTGAAACAAAAGAAAAGGTTGTCGTATTTCACAATCACTTGAAGGTTTCTCAGGATAGGCAAAAGTCCTATGCCGACTGAAAAAGGAAAGAGCTCTCCTTTGAGGTAGGAGATAAGGTATTCCTGAAGGTCTCCCCTTGAATGAGGATTATATGCTTTGGTCAAAAAAAGAAGCTAAGCCCCTGATTTATAGAACCATATGAGATTTTGGGGAAGGTCGATCCAGTGGCGTATAAGTTGGCTTTGCCTCTTAAGTTATCAAATATTAATGATGTGTTCCATGTAGTGATGCTGCGTAGGTACAGATCTAACCCTAAACACGTGGTACAAATCGAAGATCTTGAACTTGATTCAAATTTATCTTACGAGGAAGAGACAATTTGTATTTTGGCTAAGTGCTTGAGGTCTATGAGTACGCCTATGGGTGAAGTTTGTGTTAAGGTGAGCTTGGTAGTTGGAGAAGCTCCTTTAAAGAGTGTATGCTACCCCAGTTGATAAACATTAGTGCTTATTTCTTAGTATTATTAGCCTTATTATTTTGGTTAAACTGGATAGTTGGCCTGGAAAGGGTCAATTAGAATGAGACAAGATATCTGATATTGATAGGACAAGCATTTAAGAAGAGAGAGAAAGTTATTAGCCACAGTTGTTAAAGGAGGGATAGTGGAGAGAATGAACTTGCCCACTAAGTTTTCCTCCCATGCATGCTTGTATAAATGTAACCCTTCAAACTGAGCCTAGACATTACGGCCCAATCCATGCGATTACATGGGCCATAGAAATGGCGAAAACCTTGAGTTGAAAAAAATGGATCTAATCTTTGAAAACGCATTTTAATATTCCCTTTTTAAACGTTGTATAAAAAGATTACTTCGAAGGAAGACTTATCATTGTAAAACATTATTTTGACCGTAAAAAAATATTCAATTAATTAAGTTTGTAGAAAGCGGGTTTTATTAAGAAAACCATTAAAATGTTTAATCCATATAAAAAATCCATGCAAAAACATTCAACTCTATAGGATTAAAAAATATATATATCTTATGCCACAGTTTAATAATATTCCACAAAATAAAATCCAAAATATAATCATAAAGTCCATAAAAGTCTCAAATGGTCTTAAAAATCCATAAAAAAAAAACCATTATTCTGAGAGCCTCTCCGATGAGCGATTCTGAGTCCTAGTTATGAGGATTACCTGAGACAGATGAGTAATATGGGTGAGCTTTAAAAGGCTTAGTGTGAGATCGATACAAAATATATACACATCCAGTATGACATACATTTCAGCACATCGAATAACACATCCAAAATAATATATATACAATTTTTATAGAAATCAATATTACATATAAAAGAACATATTGTGACATGCTTTTGTAACAATGCACAATTTGAAGAATTTTTTACCTATCTCCGCTACACACCAATATCGAGTTCCTAGAACTTGTCCATCCATTAGCACACTATTTGTGGACAAGCCACCACATAAATGCCGAAAATAGCCACACAGAACATTGTGGACAAGCCACCACATAATTGCCGATAAATAGCAACACTATTGTAGATAAACTACCACATATCTTCCTCCTTTTGCAAATCCCACCCCATGCATATGATATGGTTATTTTCTCATTTTAATCAATTCACATTAGCATGTTGTAAACATGCTTTACACGTAGGATCACATATCAAATGATCATATTCATATTTTCATATTCGCATAATGGAATCATAACGATAAAACACAAGCCATACATCATATATCATGAGAATGAGATCTACACATATATCAATATCACATAGATGCAATTTGCACAAACATCACAATCATATAATATCACCACATTATACAATATACTTTTCAAGAACAATAGATAAGGTCACTTGGGTTTCTCATCGATAGGGTTTTCAACCCACTTTATGCGTACTTAGCGTGCCAGCACATAAATAGTTATTAATATACTAATATAATAAAAAAAAACACTCATCACACCATATAAATTAAAGATCCCACGCCTTATTGTAGATTTAAATCATATGCTCCTTTGTAGAGGTCATACTTGGATCTAGTCCCAATCACAAATCTAATCACACGAATATCTCTTTTTAGTCATAATCTAATAAAAAACAAGTCCTTTAATATAAGATCTAATGTAGGAAGTCTCACCAATACTTTCCCTTAATTCGAACGCTCGGATCCGTTACTCTCATGATGCTAGACTATTGGTTTCCTAAAGGGTTGTTGTTCGGTCCTTCGTAACACAAGGAGATTGAATGTTAATGTCAAGAAAGCAATTATAGTTAAGTCATTATTTGAGAAGGAGGGAAAAAACAAGTAAAGATGATGATTCCATCACTATGCATAACTTACACTACTAAATAGCACAACGAAGTTGGAAATGAATCCCGGAGAAAAGTTCAGAGGTTTAACAATCTATAAGGGATCATGTGATCGGTGAGATTTGTACACGAGTGGAGTTAAAAAAATTTAAAGAATGAGTGAATTGGAAGAAAAAGGTGAAAGAAATCAAAAAGGAGAGGAAAAGAGGAGAAAACCCAAATCTCGGTGACAATCTGTGTAGGCGGCAATGGCGGCAGTCCAGCAACAATTCATAGCAGAAAAAAAGGTTGGTGATTGGAGGAGAAGGAAGAGAGAAGAGGGGTGTGGACAGTTGTGAGGTGGTGGTACAAACTAAGGCTCGCAGTGGAGAAATAGAAGCAAAGATGAAGAGAAATAGCGGTGGTTGCCAAAAAGAGAGAAAATGGTGGAGGAAAAGAGAGGAACAAAGAAAATGGGAGGAAATAAGGGTGGTGGACGGTTTATGAGGCTTTCGGGGTGGTCAACACCTTTGTTTTGGCAAGAAAATAGTGTAAGGAAGAAAAGAGAACAAAGGAGCAAAAAGGGGGATGTGTCTCACAACTTACGACAAGTTTGAAGGAGGAAATGAATCCTCCACATAAGGCAACAAGGGGGTGGATGGTCGGCATCTATTGTGCACATAGGAATTGTGCCAAAAATAGAAAAATAAAACAAGAGAGCAAGGGGATTCAAACTAGGGACCTCTAGGACATTTAAGGAGCTTCCTACCACTAAGCCACAACACTACCTTGTTTTCACTATTGCGCAATTAATTTAAAACATAGGGGATGGCAGTATCTCTATTGTATAATTAACTGAAAAGTGGGATGTGATAATAAAGCTAGTATTGGCTTCTTGACCAAGCTTTTTGCTTTCTTTGACAAACTTTATTTTCTCTCTAAATTCTTTCTGCAACACTTGGGAAAGCCTTAGAACTAAGTCTAGCTTGGAGGTTTTGGGTTCGTTGTATTCAACAAACTCCATCAATGTTTGATACCTTGTAAATATCGAGAAAACTTAAGCCATTATCATGGTTATTTATGAGGGCCTTAGGGTTTCATGCTCTAGGATCAGTTTAAAAGGAAAGAGAGGAGGAAATTTCCAAATTCTAGGTTTCCTGATTTAGTATTCTTGAAATCTTGCTTAGCTTTTCTGAAGGACGTAATCTAATAAGTTAATAATTTATGTCATAGCTCAAGAAACTCCTAAAAGCTCTCGAAACAAAGGCAAGGGAACTGCGGTCTAAGCCTTGCTATATTTTCTGCTGTATTCCTTTACTTTGTGTGTATCGTGCTTTTATTCATGTCTGGTTCAAGGTAAGCTCACCTGTGCGATGAAAAGTCTAATCTTGCATATCTGTAAAAGTGATGAAGAACCTTACTTTGTTTTGATTCATTACCCCTTTCACTTTGGAAAAGGAACCATATGATCAAAATGAAAAAAAAGGGGTTTGTGGCATTGCCTTCGATGAAATATCCATCAAATTGGTAGACCAGGGTACAAGAAATGTGACTCTGTGATGAATTCATGGTGTTGCCTTTGATGCAAAGTGCATTGAATTGGAAGATCGTGGTACATGAATAATGGTTATGTAGCCTTTAGTAAGGTAGGTACATTGCAAACTAGATTGGCAAGCATGACAAAGGAAATGAAACGAATGACTGATGTCTGAATACGGACTAGGGTTTTGGTTGACACAAAGAAGGTTGTCTGCATGAATGTATGGGCATAGTGTATATGCTAAAAAGCTTAGTCTGACATGAATCTGTGCAAGTTTGATCTTCGCCAATGGGCAAACTGTGTTTACCATTGAAGAAGAGTCTACTTGTTTTCTTAACATATAGTTATCTTAGTGTCTACCCTGGAACTCACTAAGTTCTATGACCTTACTCTATTTATTTTTCCTTCTCAAGACCACCTAAGAAGTAGGAAGATTCTAATGACTCCGCCAGAGAACATCATTTGCTGTGAAAATTCTAATGATGCATGTTTGATATGAAGAGGGATAAGTTCATCGATTTATTTTTTTCAAGCAATTGTTATTTTGTAACTAAACTCTTATATTCTCTCAATTGTAGTGTTCCTTAGTTTTTATTTTTGGAAAAACTTTTATGATCCGAAATATTTTGGCCCACTAAATGTGACTGTTTAATATTATTGCCTTATGCATATCTAGTTGAATAAATGAAGCTCGAGTCTTCGCTTAATGAATTTTTGAAAAGAAGAGATATTCTTTTGGTTGTAACGTGCCAATCCTGGACCCTCCACAGGGGACAGGTTTGGGCCGCTACAACTTAGATCCATATATGAACTTAAGCAAGCATCCATCTCATGGAATCAAATATTTTATCAAGCGATCAAGACTTTTGTATTTTAAAGAAAACATAGATGAACCTTGTGTTTGCAAATGTATTGGAGATGGAAAGGTGGTCTTTCACATTCTATATGTTGATGGCATTCTACTAATTGGTAATGATGTAGGGGCATTTTCATCGGTTAATCTATGTTAACCAATAGTTTAGCACAAAGGACTTGAGAGAAACTAATTGTGTTCTATGTATTTGAATCCTATAGGATTGAAATAACAAAGTGATAGCACTATCACAGGCTCCATACATAGACAAGATTTTGGAATGTTATACATTGATTGATTCATAGAAGAGAAATCAACCCTCTATATCGTGATTTCATCTCTCTTTGCATGATTGTCGTAAGACAGCAAAAGAAAGAGAGAATACGACAAAGGTTCTTATGCTTCAAAAGTAGGAAGTCTCATGTATTCTATGTTGTGCACACGTCCAGATATCTAATTCGCAGTGAGGTTGGTGAGTCAATATCAAGTGAATCTTAAACCAAGACACTGACAAGTAGTCAAGCATAAACTCAAGTATTTACGGAGAACGAGGGATTATATGCTTGTGTATTTTGGATGAGATCTTAATCCTATAGGATATAATGATTCTAACTTTCAAATGTGTCAAGATTCAAGGAAATTGACATCGGGCTGTGTTTTGTCCTAAGTGGCGGGTTAATTGTGTGAAAAAGTGTAAAGCAGAGGTGTACTGCTGACTCCACTATGGAGGTCGGATATGTGGCTACTTCTGAGGCTACCAAAGAAGTAGAATGGCTTTGAAAGTTTCTTATGGATCTTAAAGTCATTCCTGGAGTAGAAAAAGCTGCCACACTATTTTCAAACAATAGTGCAACAGTAGCTAATACCAAGGAGATGAGAAACCACAAGAGGAAAAATTATATTGATCGAAAGTATCATATCATAAGAAAGGCAGTTGCAAGCGAAATCGTGGATGTAGTCACGGTTGCATCCGAGGACAATCTTGCTAACCACCTCCAGATGCACTAATGTCTATAGTGTGAATACTACAATTAAATATGTGAATTTGAGGCATTTTTCACAAGTATACGGGCCATGTTGTAATATAGTTTTTACAACTGAATAAGTGAGTATTCCGAGGATCGTACCCAAAGGAGGTGAGTACTAAACTAAAGTTAACCTAAGCGAAAATAAAGTTAATTAGTAGTTTAAATAAATTCTATTAAAATAAAACATAAAGAAAGGATTTTTCTGTTTTTATAAAAAAGAAAAAAAATTGCATAAATAAAAGGGACTTTGAAAAACTAATTTCTAAACTTGATCAAATGTAGACATGGGTGATTAGCTCACTTTGGTGCTCATGACTAGTTCCTATTTCGGGTATCAGTTCAATCAACTAGTCAATACCCTAGTAGGACCTCTTAATCTTTCACTAAACTAATGAGTCCACAAAAACTACTTATCTCTTGAACTCACAATTTAGACCAGTTCGGGGATAAGGTGTTCACAAATAGGCCATACCAATTTTTGGTTAATTCCCACCTAAATGACTTCCTATGGTCGTTAAGTTAAGCCTAGGGTTTATGTTTATTCTCTCCCAAACAGCTAATCCTCTAAGAAAACTCTACATAGCAATTAATCAATCACACCTCAACTCACTAATCCCCCATAAGAGGATTAGTTCCTCTTGGAATCTATAAACATCATAAACTCGATAATAAATATATGCATAAAGAGTAAATCTAGAATAGAGTTTAAAGAATCCTATTTTATTTGATAGATGAAGTGTAGAAAATCCACTAGCATTTGATCGTATTTACAAATCACATTCCCCAAAAGAATACAAAATAGAAAAGAACTAAAAATAAACCTAAGGCCTAAGAAAAAGGAAAACATAGAATCTCAAAAAATGTCCTTAAACAAGTGCTAAATGAGCCTATTTATAGAATTAGGGTAGCCCTCAACTCTTGCTTAGCTGACGTTCTCGTGTTTAATTTCCATTTTGTGACCAAAATGCCCCGACTTATAATTAATCTCGTACAAGGCTAGTGTCGCGACGCTTAAGGCAGTATGCATAGTTCAAGGATAACTTTATTTGTCGCGACACAAAGGCATACTTGAAGTTCTTGTATTCTGCTCCCTATGTTGCGACATAAAACTTCTCGTGTTGCAGAACAGTGACCAACTTTGAGTTCCTGTACCTTTGAAGGTCTCTTGCACACTTACTGAGTAAGTTAGCTTGCCTTTAGGCCTCATTTGTCCCCTAAGGTTAATAAAAGACTCAAAACACACTTTTTATTGAATTTAAACTAAACTAAGAACTTAAATTGCTCGTATTCAAGCTCATTAAGTATGAAAACTAGTTTAATATGCTACACCGAATTACGACAGATCACTTGTGGTACCGTTTACCAGTACTCTACTAGCTAGGAATTTTGAGAAACATGTGGAAAGCATGGGAACGTAGAATATGACTCATCTACTTCACTAGGGGTATTGGGAGACTGTTAGATTTGATGCTCTAAACTATATTCTTTTATAAACTTGTAGATTTTTCGAATGGACCGGTTAATAAAATATTCCATTGATTACATAAATATACTTTTTATAATTGTCCTCATGTGGTTTTTGCATGCAAAGCAAAATAGAAACAAGTATTGTAACACTGGTTGTCTAATGTTTAAAGTAATACTATGCAGTATTACGTGGTCCAATCGTAATATGAAAAGACAACTTAAATTAGTAAAAGAACCTAAACATGTCATTAGTTTAATCAGAAATGAGTGAACCGATTGAAATACTAATATGCCATCTATCAGGTCCAATTGGGGAGAGCCTTCTGTAACAATACATTGAACGACCCAAGAAAAATAGATCTTGAATCTGTCTATGGATTTATTCATTTGTGACGTTCATAGTGTGGCATACCTTAACCCTGAGTAGATGAAGAACTAGGTATGCGTGACTCATATACTTTGATGTAAGTAAAAGCTAGAGTTCAAATAGATAAGAGTCACGTGTGAATAAGATATGCGAATTATGAAAGTATACATGTCGGATCAAGTAATAAAGTGATAAGTGAGATTGTCTCCACAGGGATTGAATAAGTATAACATGGTTAGGTTATTATAGTAAAATGAGATTAATGCTAAGGCAAAAATAGTAATAATAATGTAGTGGCAATTAGGAGAATAATGTTGTAAAAAAGTGTAAAACAAACAAGTAAACAATTAAGGATGTGAAAAAAAAATATGCTACGGAAAAGGATAAATGATCTACAATGTTTATTTGTAAGGTTGGATTACTAAGAATCTACCCTCATTAACCAATAATGTCTCGACAAAATCAATCTTGTTCTACTGCTTTGAATAGTTCTACTATGGTTTCCTTCATTCGAGAGCTAGACCTTAAGTTACCTTCCCTAAAGCAATACATGTCTCAAGGCCTTTAGCATGGTACCCAACACAGTTTTTTTTCTTTTCGTATGGAACGTTGCTCTATGTCTAAAGACTGCTACAAGTATTCGATCGAATACTTGCTCATATCATTCAATTTCGGTCTAACTAACCTAACCTTGTTAGTATTAGATTAATTTCATAAACATGTTGCACATTCATCTATGTTTAGAGATTATACATATGCAATTCAGAAATACCATCGAATGAAACAATAAATTAAAGCTAATCTAGGCTATAGTCATTAAAGGAAATAAAGGCTTCAACAAGCAATCCCAACCTTATGAGATTAACTCATGGGTTGGCAAATAACATTTGAATTCAGAATAGCATTCAATGTCATTCTTCTCAATTCAATTCACAAAATACTAAATAATGAAGTACAATAAAAATTGTAGGAAGATGGCTTTTGCCTAACTAGCCCTACAGCTTCGGCGTCGAAATCTAATGGTGGCCACGAGGAACTGCCTTCTTCTTCTCCATTACGGCTCTGCCTTGTTCTCAACCATTATCCTTTACTCCCATCCAAGGATCTTTTTTTTTTCAATTGTCTTCTCCTCATTTAGGTTAGACCTATCATCTTATAATATCTTTCCTCTTTTTTAGGCTTATTTTTTGGTACATGTACATTAGGGCTAATAACAGTTAAGTGTTGATTCAGTCTCTTTATGGCATTGCCACGACATTCCTATTGGCAATGTAACATCCCTTACACGTGTCCAACGTCGAGACTGGATATGAGGCATTAACATGCTTAACCTTGCTTGAACATGTAATAACGGGTTACAAAATTTCATTTAAACCCATCTCTTGCTCATTCTCAGCCTATGAGGCCCTAAACATACCTCCGAGAGGTTTCAGGGTTTAACTAGGGACTTTTACGAACTTGGAAAAAGTTTTAATCAAAATAGGGGCCACACGCCCGTGTTGATCTAGGGACATGCCTGTGTGTACCTAAGACATGCCCGTGTCTTTCACCCGTGGTTGACACTAACTTATTTCACATTGCCGGACACATGCCCGTGTCCCTAGCTCGTGTCCTTCACACGGCCTTGACACGAACGTGTCTGAACCCGTGTGCCAAAACCTTGGCATTCTGTTTATGACGTCATCACTTCCCTATGGCCATACGGCCAAGGCACACGCTCGTGTCCTTAGATCGTGTGTCGAATTAAATTCCACATTTAATGTGCAGACTTCACACGGCCTGGGCACATGCCCATGTCCTAGGCCGTGTCATCTACACGGCTGACACACACGGCCATGTCTCTGCCGTGTGTTTACTACTGAGCATGCTGACTTGTAAACCTAGCATGCAAGGGGACACATGGTCGAACAACACACCCATGGGGCTAACTGTGTGTCACACACAGCCTAGACACACGCCGTGTATCTACCCGTGTGGACAATTAGATGGCTATCTACCAAGCCATTGCCATTCTATCAGGCATTCACCCTCATACCAAACAACTCATAACCCAAAGGCACATCCAAGAACTCAATTCATAACATTCACACAAGCATAAACTTCATAATTCCATCTTCATTGAATATATAAAGCATCAAGAATTGGCCCAATTCTCATGACAATTTACAAAATGACTTTGATACATACATAGCCAACACTTTGGCTAACAATTACGACCTAACAAAAACCCAAGTCCTATACATGCCATACTCAAAATAAGTCTAAATTGTTATACCAAAGTGATGTCGATAGTGTGATTTCCGAACTCCGACGATCCATGTTCCTCGAGTTATCTTGGCAATACTACAAGGAAAAAGGGAAATGAAAAGGGGTAAGGATAAAGCTTAGTAAGTTTGCATGGAAATAAATAGCAACAATGAGCTCATAATATAATCCATCCATGGCATTAACTAACCATACACAAATCATAGGCTTCTTGCCATACTTACTCACACTTGCCCTTATTTAGCACATACCATGCCACATATCGTAATCGTTTCTTCGTGACTCATTCACGAGTACTTCTAATCACTCATTCACATGACTTTAGTACAAATCTCATTTATACTTTTAAACTCATCTACTTGTCCTATTAATCATTAGGGATAATCAGAGACGCATATTCATCAGCATTAATGTAGGTACGAAGCCAATGCCACATCCCCGAGGTGGTCTTACATGGAGTTACCTCTAAATGCCAATGCCATATCTCGGATATGGTTTTATATGGAATTTCACATAAGTATCAATGTCGTATCCTGGATAGGGTCTTATATGATTTTCATATTCATTATCGAAGCCATATCCCAAATATGGTCTTATACGAGATCTCAACTCGGTGCCGAGGCCATGTCCCGGACATGGTCTTATACGGGATTTTATCCATTTTCATATCTCGATGATATCAATTTCATATTCATTATAGTCCTCCTAGGACTTCAACATCTCATTCAACATTCACTACTCAGTTTAGTAGAGCATCATGCATCAATATAATGCCAAGCATTCTCAAACATGCTAACATAAATGTTGAATCTATCACATACAAACTTACCTCGTTTTCAAAATGAGCTAAACCGTCGATCTAATCCGAGACTTTGTTCTTTCCCTGATCGAGGTAAATTCTTGGTTCTTCTTGCTCTATAATAGTAAACTAGCTCATTTTAATCATCACATTAATATAAGCATTTTAATAATCATGCTTTGGCAAAATTACTATTTTGCCCCTAGATTTTGGCAAAAATGATCATTTTGCCCCTACGCTCAGAAATTACTTCTAATCATATTTCTACCTTCAACAAGCCTAGGTGAACATTTAATACTCTTATGGCTATCATCAAAATCAACTTTTCACACAATTACTACCAGTTTTATAACCTTTACAACAAGGTCCAATTAGGTGTTTTTATGACAACACCTTTCACAAAAGTTGTTCATCTAACAACCAAGACTCATTTTCTTCCATAAAAATTCAGCAAACAACCATGAAAGCTCTCATAATAAATCTCTAAACTCTTCACCATATTACAAATTAGTTCCCTCTTTAGAAAGCCTAAGCTTTAGGGGTTCCAAAAGTACAATTATCTTCAAGAAAAATCATAAAAATCACATACCAGGATGGAGGAGAGCTTGCTAAAAATTTGAGCTTTCAAAAACCCCTATTTTCTTACTATTTTCGGTGGAGATGGATGGAGAGAAAATATGATATCTTTTCTTTCTTTATTTTAATATAAAACATCAATTAAGACCACCTACTATCAACAACTTTGACCAATTTTTGTCCATCTTTGTCTCTTATCTTAGTCTATGGCCGGCCAACCATATAAAAAGGGGTAAATTTCCTTTTAAATACCTCCAATTAACATTCTATGGCTATTTGTCACCTTTAGCCTATAGAATGGAACTTTTGCACTTTATGCGATTTAGTCCATTTTCGCGATTAAACATGAAATCGCTAAAATTAAAGCACCAAAATTTTTATGCACTAATGTAATCATGCTCTGAATCATAAAATAACATGAAAATAATTTTCTCTAACCTCGGATTAGTGGTCCCAAGATCACTGTTCTGACTAGCCCCTAAATCGGGCTGTTACAGGCAAACTATCCAACCTTTTGCCACGACAAACATTAACTCCTTTACTTCTTTTCCTTATTCTGCACCTACCACTCAACAAACAAATCCTTCCCACAAATAATTAGAAGTAACATGTAATAACATTTAAGCACAGTCTAAGCTTTTTAATGCAATTTCCTAAAAACACTAATGGAAAATCCTAAAGATGAAACTAAACGTACTTAAGTACAAGCAATTACCTAAGTATAAATGTGTAAAATATAACTCTTTTCTAGAGTTATAATAAGGAACTGAAAGCTGGTGTGTTGGGTATACGACTTCTACAGTATGTAGCACCATTCACAATAGTGGAATTCATAGCCCAAGACAAGGGTAAATGATATCCTCCCATTGGCATTACATGGTTGATGAAAAGTAAACGTGGCCACAGGTCGTTCGTCTTTGTGATGAATGACTTTATTACTATTTTATAGTAATTGAATTTTCATGAAAGAAGATATAATGCTTACCATGAGATAAAATAGAATAATATTAGGGGAACAGATTTATTCCAAAGAGATTAAGGGTATCTTATAAAGGTAACACCATTATGACAAGGTAAATAGATGAACACTAATTCAATTGCTTTTGAAAGGGTATGTCATTGGGGAGAGCTCAATCATGATACTATAGTAGAATGACTTCGTGACTAAATGAGTTTATAGTTAATAGGCGAAAAGCTAAAACTTAATTATAAATCATTTTAGCCCTAATCACATATATTCAATCAATCCCTCCACTAGCTCGTTGAAAACAGAAATAAATTGTATGTTGAATTAAACAAACATAAATGGATAGAAATGATAAAAATGGAGAAATAAGAACCATTTGAAAATGAATGTTTTTTTTCTCCAAAATGAAAACGAAAATGACATGGAATTGAAATTTTGGTTTTCAAATTAAATGAAGTTTGAAAATGGAAATAAATCATTTGGTTGTAGTAAATTCATTGAATGTAGAAATATTACATATATTTTCTTATAGATTCTTTTATGATAAAGTCGCCATGATTTTAACTGAATTAGAATTGGGTTGGAAAATTAATTAATTTGAATTAATTTGATATGTTTATTTTGGGAAATAGAAAAACAAATATCAGGTTGGATCAAATTATAAAGTACTGGGTTAAAAGTCCAAGAAGTACTTATAATTTGACCCGATATGGGAGAGGCTCAAAAGCCCTTCATGTTGAAAGAGAGGGACGAAAAGCCCTAGTTTATTTAACTAGAGTTGTTGCCCTATATTATTCTAGTTAGACTAAGAGTTCATTTTTCTATTTGAAATAGACTTCTATAATTCAACAAGGGTTTTACCTCTTCTCCCTAAAAAGTGATGGGAACAGTAGGGTTAAATAGAATACAACTTTAAGATATTATTACTCTTCCCAAAAATAGTGAGAGTTTATTCTCTAAGTTCTAAATCTATTTTCTAAATAACAATTCTACCAGTCTCTATTCAGAAGAGATTCTATTTTCACACTAAAAGTAAAGAAAAATATTTCTGGTTTTGAGTTTAATTCAAATCATTCGAGCCCACACTCAAAGCATTTTGTGATATGAGAATAATAGAGTACGTCATTCGATTGAAATTCAAGAACGACAAGGACCCGTTTAGCCAAAAACACAAGTGCGATTTTGGTAAATGGCTTATTTCTATAAATATCACAAATTGGCTCAATTTTCAAAATTTTTATTTTCCATTGCACAAGAAAATCATTTTCAAATCAGATTTTTCCCATGATAACTATAGAGGTAAGATTATGACTTGTTCCATGAATTGATTTGTGTTGACGATATTAAATTATATTAAATATTGGGAATTTGGATTGAACTGAATATGGTATAAAAGGGTGTGATATCATTGATATATGATATATGATATGTAACAGCCCAAAATAGGGCCTATTCGGAACAGTGGTTTCGAGACCACAAACCTGAAGTAAAAAAATATTTAATTTATGATTGTTTTAGAGTTTATGATATGTTTGGGTGATGGTGTGCAAATTATGTTAAGTAATTTTTATCGATAAAGTGCCCAATTTTATTATTAGGATTAAATTGCATTAATTGCAAAATATGAGTTCTAGAACATAAGTACTTGATTTAAATGAGGGTTTAAACTAGAAGTCTTTAAATGAAAAATAGACCATCATATTTTGTTAGGGACAAAACTAGTCATGGAAGGGTTGTAATATACGGGATTTAGGGGTTATGCGTTTTAATTCATATTCATGTGGTAGTGTGTTTTGTGTGCTGTTTGTATGTGTTTAGGGGCTTTGGGAACCTTGGGGTGTAGATAGAGGATTTAGGAAAAATGTTTGGTTTAAGCTGAGTTAGGGGGAGTTAGGGGAGCTAAGCCTTAAGGAAATTAGTGTGGGGTTCACTGACACAAGGGATCAAGTGGTAAAGTGGCAAGGGAGGCGCCACTTAGAGCATAAGGGAGTGACGCCTCAGGGAGCTAGATGGGCAAGGTTCGAGCAACAAGGGAAGCATTTTGGAGGTTTCTTTTTGGCATCAATGAGGGGACGAGTTGGAGTTGGCGTGGGCACTTCATGGATGAGGTGTGGATTGAGTCAAATAGCTCAATTTTTTGGCTAAGAGGGGAGATAAGAGGTTGACTCATTCAAACTCATATGAATGAGTGGAGGGGAGGAAAATAGGAGAAAAAGAAGGGATTGGATAGAGGGAAAGGGAGCTGGCTGAATATGAGGTTTTGGGGGTGCCATTTTCGATTTTGTGGTAGTGGGATAGGTGTGTGCCGAAAATTCCTTAGAGTAGGTTCTCTTTTCGGTTTTGGGGGTGTAGCTTTTTGATTCCCTTTTTTTCTTCTCTAGTTTTGCCGCAAGTGTCAGCAAGGGAATTTCATTTTCTGTCTTTTCTTTTCTTAAGTCTAAAGCCAAAAGGGTAAGTGACCAATTGTACATCTTTTCTCCTCTTTTCAACTCTTTCTTCTCTTCCTAATTCACTCTCTTAAAGCCGAAACATACCCTCCATTGTCACCATAGCCGTAACCCAATAAACCCCCAACCCTCTCTTTTCTTTTCATTTGCTAAATGTCGAATAACCCTTTCTACTTCTTTGAATCTTGGCCGAATCTCTCATTCATCCTTACCTTCCTCTCTTTTGTTTATTCTTCTATTCTATTTGTTCTTCGAGTTGATCACTAGGTCGAAATCTGCTCCAATCGATTCTAATAGTTGGTAAGGGTTCTTTTCTATTCGATTCTCTTCTTTCTCTTTTTGGTTACCGAAAATTAGAAGTCTAACTCCATTTCTTTGGTGTGGCCGAATCTTTAGAGGGTGATTTGGTGTCTTCTGCCTGAAGTTAGCGTTAAAGGAGTAGTGATCTTTCAGGATTTGATCGATTAAGGTAAGTTGGTTATGATATTCGGCCAAAGGCCACATCTTTTGACCATATGCAGTTTAGTCAATTCTAACTAGACTGATGTAAGGGGTTTCGACAAAGGTTAAGGAGGAGCCTTCGGGATTTGGATCTATTTCGGTAAGAGTATTCGATTAAGATTTGGTTTTGTCTCATTTAAGATTTGATTTAAGGGTTAACCGGGTCTTCTGATTAAGTGCTATTTAATGGATGCGAGTACCAGTCAAGGAGAAAAAGGGGTTGTCCCTACCCCTAAGTTCAAGAAACGTTTGGTTTCTGCGATTCGAGATTGGCCATCAGGATGTGGGCCAGTGTCGGAAAGAGACAAGCAGATCGCTGTAGTCTCTTCAAGTGAGGACGTTAGGAAAATCGAGAGTTTAGTGCTTCGGGTTATCAAGTGTGTAGTTATTGCACTATTTCTCTACTTTTATTTATTATATGTATGTGGTATGTGTGGTAGCCGGAGATAACGGCTGTGGTGGTGTGGCTATCCATGGTGGGTAATCTGATAATCAAGTTAGTAACTGTTGATATCAAATCTTGAATGATATATGTGAAATTTTGTAAGCATGTTATATATGCATGTTGATATGTCATAATGGTTATACTGTCATTGTATCATAAAATAATGTATGTGCATGGGGATCGAAATATGATTAATGAAGGAAAGGGTGTACATTTATGTACGTGGTTTGATGTTAGCCTTGAGCTACATCGTGGATTGGTGTTGGCTATGTGCCTCATCGTGGATTGGTGTCAGCAATGTTCCACATCGTGGATTGATGAAAGCCGTGCTTCATTGTGGATTAATGATGACCTTGAGTCATATCGCGGATATCGAAATTTGGTCACATGGTGATCGTTGGCTAGGCCACGTTATATTGACTTTGAGCAGCATGACTGCCAACGAGGTGTGTAGCAGTTGGAGGGTCGATTTAGTAATCCCTTGGTGTGTGGTGGCAGGATACGGGGGTGTGTAGCGGATGGACACTAGGTTGGGTTGGGATTCATTTTGCATAATCATGTGTGGTAAGTGGATTTGTGTGGATGCCGGCCAAGCCCATTTGTGGAGACATGTGACATAATTGCACACTGAGTCGGTTTGACTCACTCTATTTTTCCAAAAACAATGCAGGTGATACATGATGCTTGGACCGGGCTGGAGTGGATTCGAGGTGGCCATGCAGAAGATGATTTATTTATATTTGCATTTTAAATTCATAACTACTATTGGGATAATTTTTATTGTAATAAGGCCATTTTAAGTATTGGGGAATTTTTTTTATCATGTTGTAAGTTAGATTGGCTATCGAATTAGTTACTGGAAATGATTTTGGAAACAATTTACAACTTAAAGACTTAAACTAAAGTTTTAAACCTGGATACTCGTAACAACTCGATTCTTCGTAAATTTTCAAACGTAAAATTATTTAAATTACACACGACCTTAAAGTTTTTATTCTCCTCGGCAACCTACTTTCAAAATGACAAACATGTGGTAAACAAGTTATCTTTAATAAGCAAAGAAAAATATTTTAAACTCAACACGTGTTTTCACCCTTAAATCAAATTCTTTTCAAACATTTTTCCCAGTAACATTCCGAATTCGGCCGTGGTGTGTTAGGCTGGGTTTGGGGTGTTACAATTTGATATCAGAGCCTAGATTTTAAACTTGGCCTATGGGTTTTGAGGCTCATAACGTTTTCAAGATGGATTTCTAAAAGTTGTTAAAGAAAAATTTCCCATGTGATGGATTTTTGGAGGCATGGCACCCGAATTCTCCTGCTCAGGTCTACCAGGTAAGTCTTCTGACTGATTGAGTGGAATAGATATATACTGCATTGTTGTTGATATTGTTGTGGACCTTAGAAAAATAGGACAATCTCTTTAGAGACTGAAACCTTTAAGGATGTGTGCTTTATACGAAAGAATACCTTGAACTTTTATACCATAAAACTTTTCCTTTAATCAAAAGTGGAAAGAAGCTAATGCATAAAATTTTCTAAATCAGATTAAGACGTGGCGATAGATATGAGTTCTAGGGGACGTGGTCGTGATGCACGTGGGCGTGGTAGAGGCAGAATGGCTATATCGGAACTAGTTGGATCTGGTCATGGCTCTGGAAATGAGGCGCCGCCGCTAGCTGCGGAAGCTAAATTTCAAGATTAGACGAGTGGAGACGACACAGTTTCGTAGGCTATGCTGTGAGTTTTGGAAAGAGTTGCGGGAGAGAATATGGGTACTGGGGCCCGAAAATTAGTGTCTGAGCGACTCAGGGCGAATGGAGCCGAGATATTTAGGGGTGTCTCGGGGGTAGCTCCGAATGTAGCAGAGTACTGGTTGGAGGCAGTTGAGAGGATCATGGATGATTTGGACTGCACTGCTGAGGAAAAGCTGAAGGGTGCTGTTTCTTTACTTCGGGATGAGGCCTACCAGTGGTGGCTCACTGTCAAAGAGGGAACTCCAGCGGATCGAGTAGATTGGGGTTTCTTTAAGATTAAGTTTGAGGGGAAATACGTCGGAGCTAGTTATGTGGACGCGCAGAGGAAAGTGTTCCTGAACCTAGTGCAAGGGGGTAAGTCAGTAGCAGAATATGAGGCAGAATTCTTGAAGTTAAGTCGGTATGCCAGAGGGATTGTTGCTACTGATTACGAGCGCTGTGTGAGATTTGAGGATGGGCTGCGGGATGAACTGCGGGTGTTGATAGCTCCTCAGCGTGAGAGGGATTTTGCTACCTTGGTAGAGAAACTCGAATAGCCGAGAAAGTTAAGCGAACTGAAAGGCAGAACAGGGATAAGGACAGAGGCCAGAATAAGAGAGGTTTTGGACCATCAAGATCTTCGGGGGGTTTTCAAAAAAAAGCCTAGGGTTGAGGGTTCTGCTCGTGTTTCTATGCCAACTGCTGGGAATCAGGTCCATCCGTGTGTTTAGTGTGGAAGGACTCATGTTGGCGAGTGCTAGAGAAGGAGTAAGGAGTGTTTCAGGTGTGGGTCCAAGGCTCATTTGGTTAAGGATTGTCCTCAGGATTTGAATATGGCTCGAACAGTGGGTCAGGGGTATGTGCAGTCAGGTAGGGGTGTTCAATAGATGTCGAGGGGTCGTGGTCCAAATCATAGGGGGGATCGTTCTGGCCGAGGTCGTGGAGCACCGGCCAGAGGTGCTGGGAACTCAGATGTAAGGCAGCCAAGGTTAGTGTATGCAACCAGACATCGTGAGGAGGGGGATGCACCAGATGTTATAAAGTGTACGTTCCTTATTTATGGGTTACCCTTTACTGCTTTAATTGAAGTTGGGTCGATGCACTCTTACATTGCTAGCATAGTGTCTGGAACTTTGAATGTGAACTCTGAGATTGTCCCTAGGAAGATGACTGTACTTAGTCCTTTAGGGAAATCAGTAGTGGTAGATAAACTCTTTAGAGACATGCCTTTAGAGGTTCAGGAGGTAGTGTTCCTAGCTAACTTAATGGAGCTGCCGTTCGAGGAATTTGACCTGATCATAGGGATGGATTGGTTAGTAAGGTATCGTGCGAATCTGGACTGTGCTGCTAAGCACATGTCGTTGAGGACTCTCGAGGACAATGAGGTTATGGTGATAGGTGAGAAAAGAGACTACCTGTTTAATGTAGTGTCTGCTCTTAAGGTAAAGAAGATGGTGAAGAAGGGATGTATGGCTTTCCTGATGTTTGTTAGTGCTTTGGATGCTAAGGAAGCAACTGTGGGAGAGGTAAGGACAGTGAAAGAGTTTGTGGATGTTTTTCCAGAAGAACTTCCAGGGTTGCCTCCGGAACGTGTGGTGGAATTTAGAATCGACCTGTTGCTAGGTACAGCGCCAACAGCAAAAAAGTTGGTTGAGCTTAAGGCTCAGATCCAGGAGTTGCTAGATCGCGGGTTTATTCGACCCAGTGTGTCTTCATGGGGAGCACCGGTCTTGTTTGTAAAGAAGAAGGACGGATCTATGCGGATGTGCATAGATTACCGCCAGTTGAATAAGCTTACGATCAAGAACAAGTACCCGCTGCCGAGGATAGATGACTTGTTTGATCAGCTTAAAGGGGCTGCGGTGTTTTCAAAGATTGATCTGAGGTTGGGGTATCATCAGCTTAAGGTGAAAGAAGCAGATATCCATAAGACAGTTTTTCGGACTCGATATGGGCACTATAAATTCTTGGTAATACCATTCGGGTTGACGAACGCCCCAACTGTGTTCATGGATATGATGAACCGAGTTTTCCAACCCTACTTGGATCAATTCGTTATGGTGTTCATAGACGACTTCCTGGTATATTCCAAGATGGAGGAAGAGCACGATGAACATCTTCGGGTAGTGCTCTAGGTCTTAAGGGAAAAGAAGTTGCATGCCAAGTTTAGTAAGTGTGAATTTTGGTTAAGTGAAGTTGCTTTTCTGGGTCATGTAGTATCTACGAAAGGAATAAGAGTGGATCCTCGGAAGGTTGAGGCAGTATTGGATTGGAAACCACCTAAGTCAGTGGCAGAGATTCGCAGTTTCTTGGGGTTAGCAGGCTACTATAGAAGATTTGTCGAGGGTTTCTCTTCAATAGCGGCACCTTTGACAAAGTTGTTGAGGAAGGAGGTACATTTCGTATGGACAGATAAGCAGCAGGAGAGTTTCGAGAAGCTGAAAAAGGTTTTGACAGAGGCTCCGGTCTTAATTCAGCCTGTGGTAGGGAAAGATTTTGTGGTGTATTGTGATGCTTCTCATACTGGGTTAAGATGTGTACTAATGCAGGAAGGGAAAGTTGTTGCCTATGCGTCTCGGCAGTTAAGACCACATGAAGTTAACTATCCGACGCATGATCTGGAGTTGGCTACAGTGGTCTTCGCTTTGAAGGTATGGAGGCATTATTTGTATGGAGAGAAGTCGGTGATCTACACGGACCATAAGAGTTTGAAGTATCTGCTGACTTAGAAGGAGCTGAACTTGAGACAGTGAAGGTAGGTGGAGCTGCTGAAGGATTACGACTGTTCAATTGAATATCACCCGGGAAAAGCGAATGTGGTGGCGGATGCGCTAAGTCAGAAAGTGGTATCGGATCTGAGAGCGATGTTCACGCATCTTAGTCTTTATGATGACGGGAGTTTGTTAGCAGAGCTGCAGGTAAAGCCGACATGGTTAAGTCAAGTTAAAGAGAAATAGTTGATGGATGATGTTTTGAGTGCTAAGCTTGCACAGGTTCAGAGTAGAGGAGTAGAGGACTACAGTGTGAATAGTGATGGGGTTTTGTGTTTTTGTGGTAGGGTCTGTATGCTGAAGGATGGGGAGTTAAGGCAGAGAATTCTTCGGGAATCGCATAGTAGCCCTTACGCTATGATCCTGGAGGAACTAAGTTGTATAGGGATCTGAGGGATCAGTTTTGGTGGCCTTGATTGAAGCGGGAAGTTACAGAGTTTGTGGGGAAATGCTTGACGTGTCAGTAGGTCAAGGCTGAGCACCAAGTGCCATCGGGATTGCTGCAACCAGTAAAGATTCCGCAGTAGAAGTGGGAGAGGATCACCATGGATTTCGTTAGTGGGCTTCCCCTTACGCCTACTAAGAAGGACTCGGTATGGGTGATTGTGGATCGGTTGACGAAGTCCGCTCATTTCATACCTGTTCGGGTGGATTACTCTTTGCAGAGGTTAGCAAAGCTGTATGTAGCGGAGGTTGTGAGACTGCATGGAGTGTCGGTGTCGATTATATCGGATAGGGATCCTAGGTTTACGTCGAGTTTTTGGAGGGCGTTGCATCAGGCTTTGGGCACCAGATTGGATTTTGGTACGGCATTTCATCCGCAGACGGATGATCAGTCTAAAAGGGTGATTCAGGTGTGAGAGGATATGCTAAGGGGATGTGTTATCGACTTCAGAGGTAGTTGGAGGAATTCTTGCCTTTAGCAGAATTCGCTTACAACAATAGTTACCAAGCAAGTATTCGAATGGCACCGTATGAAGCGTTGTATAGGCGGAAGTGTCAGACTCCTACTTGTTGGACAGAACTGGGTGAACATCATGTTTTAGGTCCTGAGTTAGTGGCAGAATCAGAGAAGAAGGTTAAGGTGATTCGAGCACGGTTGAAGGAGGTATCTGACAGGCAGAAGTCGTATGTGGACCTTAAGCGGAAAGAGATAGAGTTTGCAGTGGGTGATCATGTGTTTCTAAATGTTTTGGCGTGGAAGAAGGGGATGAGATTTGGACGCAAGGGTAAGCTGAGTTCCAGGTTTATAGGGCCTTATCGGGTTTTGAAGCGGGTGGTACCAGTGGCGTATCAGTTGGAATTACCTTCAGAATTGAAGCAGATGCATGATGTGTTTCACGTTTCAATGCTACGTCGGTATCGATCGGATACGTCTCACGTGGTGCCAGTGGAGGAAGTGGAGTTGAGGCTAGATTTGTCCTATAAGGAAGAGCCGATTCAGATCTTAGAATGAGATGTTAAGGTGCTTTGGAAGAAATCAGTTCCCCTAGTCAAGGTGTTGTGGCGGAACCACGGATCGGAAGAAGCTTCGTGGGAGCCGGAGGAGGCAATGCGATAGCAATACCCTCACCTATTTTAGCCAGGTAATTTCGAGGCCAAAATTATTTTTAAGGGAGGTAGAACTGTAATATCTGAGATTTAGGGGTTATGTGTTTTAATTCATATTCATGTGGTAGTGTGCTTTATGTGCTGTTTGTATGTGTTTGGGGGCTTCGGGAACCTTGGGGTGTAGAGAGAGGATTTAGGAAAAATGTTTGGTTTAAGCTGAGTTAGGGGGAGTTAGGGAAGCTAAGCCTTAAAGAAATTAGTGTGGGGTTCACTGACACAAGGGATCAAGTGGTAAAGTGGCAAGGGAGGCGCCACTTAGAGCATAAGGGAGTGACGCCTCAGGGAGTTAGATGGGCAAGGTTCGAGCAACAAGGGAAGCATTTTGGAGATTTCTTTTTGGCGTCAATGAGGGGAGAAGTTGGAGTTGGCGTGGGCACTTCATGGATGAGGTGTGGATTGAGTGAAACAGCTCAAATTTTTGGCTAAGAGGGGAGATAAGAGGTTGACTCATTCAAACTCATTTGAATGAGTGCAGGGGAGGAAAATAGGAGAAAAAGAAGGGATTTGATAGAGGGAAAAGGAGCTAGCCGAATATGGGGCTTTGGGGGTGGCATTTTCAGTTTTGTGGTAGTGGGATAGGTGTGTGCCGAAAATTCCTTAGAGTAGCTTCTCTTTTCGGTTTTTGGGGTGTAGCTTTTTGATTCCCTTTCTTTCTTCTCTAGTTTTGCCGCAAGTGTCAGCAAGGGAATTTCATTTTCTGTCTTTTCTTTTCTTAAGTCTAAAGCTGAAAGGGTAAGTGACCAATTGTACAGCTTTTCTCCTCTTTTCACCTCTTTCTTCTCTTCCCAATTCACTCTCTTAAAGCCGAAACATACCTTCCATTGTCACCATAGCCGAAACCCCATAAACCCCCAACCCTCTCTTTTCTTTTCATTTGCTAAAAGCCGAATAACCCTTTCTACTTCTTTGAATCTTTGCCGAATCTCTCATTCATCCTTACCTTCCTCTCTTTTGTTTATTCTTCTATTTCGTTTGTTCTTCGAGTTGATCAGTAGGCCGAAATCTGCTCCAATCGATTCTAATAGTTGGTAAGGGTTCTCTTCTATTCGATTCTCTTCTTTCTCTTTTTGGTTGCCGAAAATTAGAAGTCTAACTCCATTTCTTTGGTGTGGCCAAATCTTAGGGGGTGATTTCGGGTCTTCTGCCTGAAGTTAGCGTTAAAGGAGTAGTGATCTTTCGGGATTTGATCGATTAAGGTAAGTTGGTTATGATATTCGACCAAAGGCCACATATTTTGACCTTATGCAGTTTAGCCGATTCTAACTAGACTGATGTAGGGTGTTTCGACAAAGGTTAAGGAGGAGCCTTCGGGATTTGGATCTATTTTGGTAAGAGTATTCGATTAAGATTTGGTTTTGTCTCATTTAAGATTTGATTTAAGGGTTAACCGGGTCTTCTGATTAAGTGCTATTCAATAGATGCGAGTACCAGTCAAGAAAAGAAAGGGTTGTCCCTACCCCTAAGTTCAAGAAACGTTCGATTTCTACGGTTCTGGATTGGCCACCAGGGTGTGGGCCAGTGTCGAAAAGAGAGAAGCAGATCGCTGTAGTCTCTTCGAGTGAGGACGTTAGGGAAATCTAGAGTTTAGTGCTTCGGGTTATCAGGTGTGTAGTTATTGCACTGTTTCTTTGCTTTTATTTATTATATGTATGTGGTATGTGTGGTAGCCGAAGATAACGGCTGTGGTGGTGTGGCTATACATGGTGGGTAATCTGATAATCAGGTTTGTAACTGTTGATATCAAATCTTGAATGATATATGTGAAATTTTGTAAGCATGTTATATATGCATGTTGATATGTCATAATGGTTATACTGTCATTGTATCATAAAATAATGTATGTGCATGGGGATCGGGATATGATTAATGAAGGAAAGGGTGTACATTTACGTATGTGGTTTGATGTTAGCCTTTAGCTATATCGTGGATTGGTGTTGGCTATGTGCCTCATCGAGGATTGGTGTCGGCTATGTGCCACATCGTGGATTGATGAAAGCTCTGTGCTACATCATGGATTGATGATGACCTTGAGTCATATCGCGGATATCGAGATTTGCTCACATGGTGATCGGTGGCTAGGCCACGTTATATTGACTTTCAGCAGCATGACTGCCAACGAGGTGTGTAGCAGTTGGAGGGTCGATTTAGTAATCCCTTGGTGTGTGGTGGCAGGATACGGGGGTGTGTAGCGGATGGACACTAGGTTGGGTTGGGATTCATTTTGCATAATCATGTGTGGTAAGTGGATTTGTGTGGATGCGGGCCAAGCCCATTTGTGGAGACATGTGACATAATTGCACACTGAGTCGGTTTGACTCACTCTATTTTTCCAAAAACAATGCAGGTGATACATGATGCTTGGACCGGGCTGGAGTGGATTCGAGGTGGCCATGCAGAAGATGATTTATTTATATTTTCATTTTAAATTTTTAACTACTATTAGGGTAATTTTTATTGTAATAAGGCCATTTTAGTATTTGGGAATTTTTTTATCATGTTTTAAGTTAGATTGACCATCGAATTAGTAACTGGAAATGATTTTGGAAATAATTTACAACTTAAAGACTTAAACTAAAGTTTTAAACCCGGATACTTGTAACAACTCGATTCTTCGTAAATTTTCAAACATAAAATGATTTAAATTACACACGACCTTAAAGTTTTTATTCTCCTCGGCAACCTACTTTCAAAACGACAAACATGTGGTAAACAAGTTATCTTTAATAAACAAAAAAAAAATATTTTAAACTCAACACGTGTTTTCACCCTTAAATCAAATTCTTTTCAAACATTTTTCCCAGTAACATTCTGAATTTGGCCGTGGTGTGTTGGGCCGGGTTTGGGGTGTTACAAGGGTAAACATTTAAGGTTTAGTAAAAAGGGCATTTTTGTCATTTAGGTGTTTGAAGGCATAAAAGACAAAATTGAAACATAAAAATCTGCTTATTCTCTTCTCCATGCTGCCAAAATTTTCAAGAAGCCATGGCTAGGGTTTCAAGCTTTTTGAAAGCTCAATTGTAAGTGCATTTGAGCCTCGTTTTTAATGTTCTTCGTATTTTTTAGATCCTGGAAGCTTAACCTTTCTATTTTTACCATTTATTTGCATGAAAAATGAAGTTTAAAAATTGACCCATGCTAGATATTTGTACATTTTTATGTTTAATGGTAGAATAAGGGTGCACGAGGTTAGGAGAACGATTTTTGCTAAGTGATTTTCGTTGAAAATGGTTAAAACGGCTTAATTAGTAAAAGTTGTAAATGCTCTTAAAAGTGTGAAATAATAAGAATTTAAGGTTGCTTTGGAAGAGGAAAAAGGTTCAGCTGACCTTTAATTTTATAGAAATTGAATAAAATCATATTACGAGCCTAGGGGTAAAATCGTAATTATAAGAAAGTTTAGGGATAAAATTGTAAATTTTTCGTAGTATGATTTTTGTATTAAAATGAGTAATGTGAATGATAATTAAGTGAAATGTGACATTTTAGATAAAAAATCGAGATTTGGACCAAGTACGGGGAAATGTCAATCACAATGATCGATTCGCGTCGAGGTAAGTTCATATGGTTAGTCTAGAGTGAACGATTATAAAATTTGAATTGAGATGATGTATTATTTTATATATGTTTGTTATCTAATCATGACTTTATGCAAGTACGAGATTGGATTGACGGATCAATCGTGAGAAATGCAGGGTCAAGTACATTGGTACTACGACTCGTGATGAATTGATGGAAAAGACCATGGTTGGACCGACAGTGGGTGTGCTAGTGTAAGACCATGTCTGGGACATGGAATTTGCCTCAAGTTCTGTTAGTGTAAGATCATGTCAGGGACATGGCATCGGCACGGACAAAGGAGAGTCAGTGTAAGACCATGTCAGGGACATGGCATCGGCTCTAGATGAGTGCTGGTGTAAGACCATGTTTAGGACATGGCATAGGTATCGATATGTGATCCTATATAAGACCATATCTGGGATATGGCATTGGCATCCTATCAGGTGTGCAAGATATCCCGAACATCCTTAATATTACAAGTAGTTCAATGGGAAATTCAAGGAGTATGCTCAAGATAAGTAAGAGTAGGATATGTGAGTATTATGACTAAGCACATGTATGTATACGAGACTCATAAATAATGTGCTCGGATTATGATGCATTATTGATAAGGATACAAATGAGTAAGATGTGTCTATGATCACTTGGTTGTTATGTGCCAAGTTATAATATGCTTCGGTGTAAGTGTGTATAAATGAAAGTGAACACAAAGAATTGTGAATGAGTGAAATTGACATTAAAACAGTTGTGGGCAGCAGCATTAGTATAAATTTGAAAAATAACTAAAAATGGTGCAAATTGAATTAAAGGCTGGGTGAGATATTAAAGTAAAGCTTAATGAGTCTATTTTTTTATAAAAGAAACAGAGTAAGCAAAAGAAGTGTGAATTATGATATATTTAAATTTTAGTGAGATAAGGTCAGAATGAGTCTCGGAATCCCCTGTTCCAAATTTGGAAAATCAGTAAATATTTTTAAAAAATAATTATGAAGTATAATTCATATGATTGAAATCCTTAATAAGTCTATTTTCAAGTGAAATAAACGATAACATCATATGATTTTATACGATGAGAAAATTGATTTGTAGTGAAGAACTATTAGAACTATTGGAGAGCGAAATAGGGGTAAACCTAATGAATAAACTGTACTAATTGGCTAGACCAAAAAATTTGAAATTTCTATGGTAAGAAGTTATGTGAGTTTAGTTTCACGGAAAATTAACGGTTCTTTATTCGGAGCTCTGTAGCTCAAGAAATAAATAATTTAGTGATAGTGACTCAAGTAGACAGATTAATGTGAACATGAGTAATAAGGTGTAGGCATGTGATATAATGATTATATCATCTTAAGAAATTATTGTGAGGATTTATCCACACAAGTTTATTAATTTCTTATTATTTGCATATGAACTTACTAAGCATTTATGCTTACTTCCCCTCTCTTTTCCCTTTCCTTTTAGCATCCCCTAGTTAGCTCCGGATCGGTGGACGTCGGAGATTCGCTCACACTATCAATTGGAACACTGGGTATATCTAGATACATTAATTTTTGGGCTATGGCATGTATAGTAGGCTTGGTCGTTTTGTCATATATGTCATATTTCTTATGGCCTAAAATGTTGGCCCTTATTTAATAAATGTTCATTTTGATTAAGACTATTTGGAGATGGCCAATATTGATGGTTGTTATACGCCTATGATGTGGTTATTCATGTAGGTGGTACTTGGATAATTGAGATTGTAACAACCCAAACCCGGCCCAAACACTATGGCCGGATCTAGTCTGTTACAAGGAAAATATTTTTTTTTTTTAAAAAATCTTTTTTGAAAACCAACTTAAGTTTTGAAAACCCTTTATTTAGTGGTATTGCTAAAAGCCATACTTAGATTTAATTGAAAATCAACTTAAGTCAAGTTATTATAAAATTACAAGTGTGCTCGATGGCACGTTAAAAACAATTCTCGTTTAAACTTGGAAACATGTGATTTTGAATTAATATCAATAACAGAGTTTAAAACAAAATATTCGACATATAAGAATAATAAAATAAATATCAGGAGGCCTTATTACATCCACATAAAATAAAACCGAAAATAAAAATAATAAGACTAAAATTAAAGTCCATTTAAAATTAAAGTCCACTACATGGCCACCTCGAGTCCACCGGCTACCCACATCCGCGATCTCACGCATCACCGAAAAATGTAAAGAGAGAAGGTGAGTCACCAAGACTCGATGATGTAACCCTTCCCCGTTATAAAAACATTTTCATACACAACATATAACAATTAATATGCAGAATATTAAGTACCCGACCTAGCCAACCAAACGCCACTGTCTACCCCGTTGTGGTACCAAACCACTGGTGACATATAGTCACGATGTGTTACCAAAACACCGGTGTCCGTGAGACACGAATCGATTGATGGGGCCAACCCATCGTGTGATACCAAATCACCGCGACGATCCCATATCTCAAGTGGGGCCAACCCACGGTGGTGTTAACCACGTGGGGACGAGTCGCTATGAGGTGCCAAACCTCGGAGGTACCAAACCTCGTGACCGTAGTCACGGTGTGTTACCAAAACATCTGGTGCCCGTCGGCACAATATCACCGCCCTCCACTCTTTCAACCCACAATAGACAAACAATCATAACCAAAGTTTATCACATGTATCAATACATCATGCTTCCCAAAAGCATAAAATAACAATAGCATATTAATGTGTACTTACCACGAATTTCCATCTATACCGATAAAGTATATTATCCCAATGCTACATAAATTAAGTTAGCATTTTCAATATTCAAGATATATAATAAGTTATACGTGTGTATGTACACACCTGATATTGATGGAAGTCCTAAATTCTGAAAAGAGGAGTCGGCCACCCTAGATCTCCCTGCACCTATATTCGACCAACCCTTAGTATTAGTATTATGGCCTATTCGGCCAACCAAAACGAACCTAGAGGGTCGGTTGTGATCCCGAATCCTTACCCTTTTGCTTTTGGCTATCACCTCGGTCGCTACCAATAAGCGAATCTGTTGTACCAAAATAATCGATTAGTCACTATTACTCATAACCAAAGCTTTCGGCTTTTGAATACTAACATAGGCCTTACCCACACTTACCAACTCGGTTGACAGAGGATGGAGGCTTAGATCGAATACCTTAAAATCCCGGCACCTAAACAGAATCGATCCCACATTAATTAGCCACCATAATAATTCGGCTTTTCCCATTTGACCAAGTCGACATATAGGGAGATAGGAAGATGAAAGATTTTGGCATACTTACCCTTGCTAATCTGGTCTGAAGAAGAAATCCCAGAAGAACCCTTATGACTTCCGGTATTCGGCCAAAGTGAGTCTTAACAGGAGAAGAGATTTTTGCAACAGAGGAGTGGATATTCGGCTAATAGAAGAGGGAAATTTGAGAAGAGAGAAGAGGGAAAATAGATGGGAGATTATGGTAGAGAAGATTCGGCCAAGATCTAAGAGAATGGAGAGAAATATAAAAGAAGAACAAAGGGGAGGTTAGGGATTTCGGTAAGTAGTAAAAATGAAAAAAAAGAAAACAAGGTGATGGATGGGGCTTATAAAGGAATTGGCACCCTCTCCCTAATACTTGCCGGTCCCTCTCCCCCAATTAAGGAGTTCAAATTCTATTCAACTCCTTAATTCTCTTTCTTAGCCTCCAAGTTAAAAGTATTCAAAAGATTTTGAACTCCCAAATGCCTATTTTTTCCTCTGCCACCTCTAGAGATTAATCCACTAATTAATCTATTTAAAATGCTAGTTTAATCCTACTATTATCTTATTATCTAAATAGATAATTAATAGAAAATAAAAAGAATTTAAGGAGAGAATTTCTCTCCCCTTGTGCAAATCCCTTTAAAGAGCAAAAAGGAGAACCTTGTGACTCGAACCAAGGTTCCCTTGCTCCCACAATGTGGCGTCATCCATAGCTCTTATGTGGCCTTCTTTTGCCACTTTTCCAAGCTGATTTTTGTGTCAAATTATCCACATTTAATCTTATAACACCTTTCGCTAAGGCTCCCTACCTTTTAAGTTAAAAGCGAAATTTTCTACCAAACCATGCCAACTCAAAGCCTTAATTAACCTTTATTATTCCATAAATAATATCACAATGGTTCATACATAAGAAAAATAATTAAATTCCAAATAGCCCCGTTTTTAGGATGTTACAATTCTACCCCCTTAAAAATAAATTTCGTCCTCGAAATTCCCTGATCAAAAGAGGTGGGGGTATTGCTGCCGCATCACATCCTCGGGCTCCCACGTAGCTTCTTCCACACCATGGTTCCGCCATAGCCCATTCACCAAGGGCACTGACTTCCTACGTAGAACCTTCACATCTCGGTCTAAGATCTGAACTGGTTCCTCTTAAAAGATAAATCCGAATTTACCTTGATCTCTGCTATTGGCACAACGTGCGAAGGATCTGACCGATACCGTCTCAGCATCGATACATGAAATACGTCATGGATCTCGATTCGCTTCGCGGCAACTCTAGCTGATAAGCTACCGGTCCTACTCACTTTATAACTGTATATGGCCCGATGAACCTTGGGCTCAGCTTCCCCTTTCGCCCAAATCTCAACACCTTCTTCCAAGGCGACACCTTCAGAAAGACCTTGTCTCCTACATCATACTCCATTTCCTTACGCTTCAGATCAGCATAAGACTTCTGTCTATCTGACACTTCTTTGAGACGAGACCGAATCACCTTGACTTTATCCTCAGTTTCCGCTACCAATTCTGGACCCAATACCTGTCGCTAACCCAACTCCGTCCAACACGTAGGAGTACGGCATTTTCGTCCATATAGGGCTTCATATGGGGCCATTTGAATACTCGCTTGATAACTATTGTTATAAGCGAATTCCGCTAATGGTAGGTACTCCTCCCAACTACCACTAAAATCCAAGACACACCCTCTTAACATGTCTTCTAAGATCTGTATCACCCTTTCCGATTGTCCGTCAGACTGTGGATGGAAAGCTGTATTGAAATCCAATCTTGTACCCAAAGCTTGATGCAACGCTTTCCAGAACCTTAACGTGAATCTGGGATCCCTATCCGAGATGATCGATACTGGCACACCATGCAATCTCACTATTTCCGACACATACAACTTAGCTAGCTTCTGAAGAGAAAAATCCACCCTTACCGGTATGAAGTGAGCTGACTTAGTCAGACGGTCTACTATTACCCAAACTGCGTCCTTCTTACTGGGCGTAAGGGGTAGCCCATTGACGAAATCCATAGTGATCCTCTCCCATTTCCATTGAGGATCTTTACTGGTTGAAGTAGCCACGATGGCAATTGGTGTTCGCCTTAACTGGCGACACGTCAAACACCTACCCACAAATTCAAGCCATTTTCACGCTTCAACCGGGCCACGTAATCAAGCTACGTAGATCTCCATACATCTTGCTTCCTCCCGGATGCATAGCGTATGGGCTGCTATGTGCATCATGGAGAATTTTCCGCCTCAACTCCATATCCTTTGGCATACATGCTCGCCCTTGAAAACATAGCACTCCGTCACTAGATGCGGTGTACTCTCCCAAACCACCATCCCGAACTTGTACCCTCTTAGCGTTCAAGCCTTCATCCCCTAACTGCTTTTCCTTAATCTCCTCAATCCATGTTGGCTTAACTTGGAGTTCCGCCAAAAGACTCCCATCATCATATAAACTCAACCGAGCAAACATTGCTCTTAAGTCCGTCACAACCTTCCGGCTTAACGCGTCAGCTACCACGTTAGCCTTACCCGGATGGTACTCGATTGAACAATCGTAGTCCTTTAATAGTTCAATCCACCGACGCTGTCTCAGATTCAGATCCTTCTGAGTCAGAAGATACCTCAAGCTTTTGTGATCCGTGTAGACTATTGACTTTTCCCCATACAGATAGTGTCTCCATATCTTCAGAGCAAAGACGACTGCCGCTAACTTCAAGTCGTGCGTCGGGTAGTTAACCTCATGCGGTCTTAACTGATGGGATGCATAGGCTACTACCTTCCCTTCCTGCATCAGCACATATCCTAAACCAGTATGGGATGCATCACAATAGACGGTAAACAACTTTCCTGCTTCAGGCTGTACCAAAACCGGAGCTTCCGTCAAAATCTTCCTCAACTTATCAAAACTTTCTTGTTGCTTCTCCGACCATACAAATGGAACACCTTTCCTCAGTAGCTTAGTCAATGGCGCTGCGATTAAAGAGAATCCTTCCACAAATCTCCAATAGTACCCCGCTAAAACCAGAAAACTTCGGATTTCCGCCACCGACTTAGGCGGTTTCCAATCCAACACCGCTTCAATCTTGCGAGGATCTACCCTGATTCCCTCCGCCGACACCACATGTCCTAAGAAAGCCACCTCCCTAAGCCAAAATTCACACTTGCTGAATTTGGCATACAATTGTTTCTCCCTCAACACTTGTAGGACTATGCGCAAATGCATATCATGCTCCTCCTCCGTCTTAGAATAAACCAATATGTTGTCCATGAACACCATGACAAATTGGTCTAAGTACTGCTGAAACACCCTATTCATCAAGTCCATGAATGCTGCCGGCGCATTGGTCAACCCAAATGGCATTACGAGGAACTCGTAGTGCCCATACCGAGTTCGAAACGCCGTCTTGTGAACATCAACTTCCTTCACCTTAAGTTGATGATAGCCCGACCTAAGGTCTATCTTCGAAAACACTGAGGCACCCTTCAGTTGATCGAACAAGTCGTCAATCCTAGGCAACGGATACTTGTTCTTGATCGTTAACTTGTTAATCTGGCGGTAATTAATACACATCCGCATGGACCCGTCCTTCTTCTTGACAAACAGCACAGGTGCTCCCCACGGAGATATACTGGGTCAGATAAACCCTTTATCCAAGAGCTCCTGAATTTGAGCCTTCAGCTCCACCAATTCCTTTGGTGCCATTCGGTATAGTGCTATAGACATAGGTGCCGTTCCGGGTAGCAAGTCTATACCGAATTCAACTTCCCGATCTGGAGGCAGACCCGGAAGCTCTTCTGGGAACACATTAGCGAATTCCCCAACCGTTCGGACCTTTCCAACTACTGACTCCTTAGCTTCCAAAGCACAGATTCGAACCAAATACGCCTCACAACCCTTCTTGACTATCTTTTCAGCCTTCAAGGCAGACACTACATTGGATAAGTAATTCCTTCTATCACCTATCATAACCACTTCATCATCTTCGGCTGTCTTAAGAACCATACGCTTAGCCGCGCAATCCAAATTCGCCTGATACTTAACCAGCCAGTCCATTCCAAGGATCAAATCGAACTCCCCAAACGGTAGTTCCATCAGATCAGCCACAAATACTACCCCTTGGAGTTCTAGGGGTACGTCTCTATAAAGTTTATCTACGACTACAGAGTGACCTAGGGGCTTAGTACAGTCATCTTTCTAGAAGTAGTCTCAGAGTCTAGGTCCATAGTTCCTACCACACTACTAGCAATGTACGAGTGCGTCGAACCCACATCAATTAATGCAATATAAGGAAGACCAAAAATTAGAAACGTACCGGTTATGACATCCGGTGCGTCACCCTCCTCGCGACGCCTCGCTGCGTAGACTAAGCCAGGCTGCCTAGCCTCTGTGTTGCCTGAACCTCTGCCCTGGGTTCCACGACCTCGGTTAGGACCATTGTTTCCTCTGCCATTACCACGACCCCTCTGTGGTGGTCCAACATTTCTGCCTTGAGCACGGTTCTGTCTCTCAGGCTGATTCTTAGCTAGTTTCCGGGGACAATCTCTGACCCGATGCTCCAAAGACCCACACTCAAAACATCCTCTATCACCGATCCAACAACCTCCCCAATGAGTCTTTCTACAGCGGTTACACTGAGTCGGCCTCTGATTAGTAGTCATGGGCCTTGCCGCCTGATTTGGCCCACTTGGCCTAGCCTTTTTCTGAACACTACCACTGGATCCGGCTGACCCAAATCCTCTCTTCTGATTATTCCTACTATAACTTTGCCTCACAGCCTCCTTGATCCCTTCGGCTACCTTAGCCTTTTCCAATAGAGATGAGAACTCACGAACTGGCCTGCGGGGCAATCAAGAACCTCAAATCATCTCTGAGTCTGTCCTCAAAGCGGACACAGCGCTCGTGTTCAGTAGCCACGATGCCTCTAGCATACCTACTCAGCCTTAAAAACTCCGCCTCATATTCGACACTGACTTAGTTCCTTGCACTAACCCTAGAAAGGCTTTCCTCTGAGCATCCGTATAGCTGGTGCCCACATACTTCTTCTGATAGGTGGTTTTGCAATGATCCCAAGTCAGATCATCTGCCGTGGCTCCATCTCGGACCATCAGCCACCACTGGTACGCTTCATCCTTTAGAAGCGACACAGCCCCTTTCAGCTTTTCCTCCTCAGTCAGGTCAAGATCATCCATGATCCTTTCGGTTGACTCTAGCCAGTACTCCGCCGCACTGGGTGCCACTCCTGACACACCCCAGAATACCTCCGCTCCGTTAGATCAGAGTCGCTCGGGAACAGATTTCCGAGCTCCCAAGTTTCCACCAGCCCCAGCCACCATTTCCAAAACTCGCAAAACAGCTTGCGATACAGCCTCACCACCGGTCTGATCCTGCTCCTCAGCTCTAAAAGTAGGAGGCGGTGGTGGCGGTGGTACCTCATTTTTAGAACCTTGACCCGACCTGATGGGTTCAGACACCGTCATCCTACCCTTGCCGCGTCCACGGCGTCCACTTCCTCTAGAACTCATTCTATCTACCGCGCTTTTAATCTGATTAAGAAAAATTTTATGCGTTAGCATTTGTTCCACTTTCTTATTCGCGAAGAAATTTTATGGATAGAGTTTTAATCAGAGATTCTTTCGAGCAAACAAGGTTTCAGTTTTCTATCCTAGTTCACACAAAAGAGTTCATGCATCCATTCCTTAATACTTTCCATACCTATTCACTCTTCGGACATTTCTGCCCATTTCTAACCCAGGGGTATTTTCGTCATTTTCCTACAGGGGTATTTTCGTAATAAAAGAAGTTTTAAAACTTTAGTAAAGTATTTGAAATTCCCAAAATTGGAGGGTTTTTTTTGAAAAATTTGTAAAATTTAGAGATATGGCATCGTTTTGGAACCAGGGGTATTTTGGTAATTTTGTCATTCAGGGGCAATTTCGTAATTTTAATAAGTCAGGGATATTTTTAACAGTTGCAAAACTCAGGGGTTTCTTTCTGAAAATGTTCCTTTTCAAATAATGATGTTTGTAAAGATTTCCAAAACTAGGGTCATTTCGGTAATTTTGCAACTTGAGGGCTTTTTCGTGATTTTCCAAAACCAAAATATTTTGCTGATGATTTTCAAAGCTAAGTTGTTGAATATTTGTAAAATAGTGGAAATTTTTGAGCAAAACCATTGAACTGATATTTTATGAGTTAGGGGCATTTTAGTAATTTTACCCCTAAGGGCATTTTTGTAATTTTCCACAAATCAAGTTTTTTGAGGAAAACGTTGTAAAAATGATGTTCTCCGTTTTGAAAAAAAAATTATTGCAAAAGTTTTGAAACCATTCGGGTTGTTGTTGTTCCATTTTTTTTTCGAAAACATGGCTAATTCCTTTTTTCGGGTTTTAATCATTCTGTTTAGCCTATGACCGAGCCCTCTTGGTCAGGGTGAACCAAAGCTACGCACCAGGCAGGATTCGAGTGAAGAGGAGGTGGGTCACGCGGACCGCTTAAATACCAAGCTCTCACCGAGACCTTTCTAGACATGCGCATGCAGAGGTTGCCACACCACCGAGCCCCCTCCGAGTTAGGGTGAACCGAAGCTACGCACGGTGTAGGATACTGCGAAGAGGAGGTGAGTCACACGGATTGCTTAAATACCGTGCTCTTAGGATCCACTCCCTAGACATGCGCATGGGGTTACCACACCCTAGCTCAGTGACTAAGTCATAGGTTGGTTTAGTTCTTTAAGTCTTATGTTTAGTTGGTGTGTTTGAGTAATCTAATCCTAGGGTTCTAGTTCCTATAAGTCTATCTACGTTCCATACTTCTTACCCTTCTACAGAATATAATTCACCAAAAGGTTCAGATGTACTTACCTGGGCGGATCGGTGCCGGAGACTCGGGCCATGCTGTTCAGAAATCAAAAATTATTCCATAAGGCCTACTAAAACATTTTTGGGCCTTGGGCCCCCACAGCCGAGCTTTGAACTGGGCTCTGATACCAATTTTGTAACAACCCAAACTCGGCCCAAACACTATGGCTGGATCTAGTCTGTTACAAGGAAAATATTTTTTTTTAAAAAAAATCTTTTTTGAAAACCAACTTAAGTTTTGAAAACCCTTTATTTAGTGGTATTCCTAAAAGCCATACTTAGATTTAATTGAAAATCAACTTAAGTCAAGTTATTATAAAATTACAAGTGTGCTCGATGGCACGTTAAAAACAATTCTCGTTTAAACTTGGAAACATGTGATTTTGAATTAATATCAATAACAGAGTTTAAAACAAAATATTCGACATATAAGAATCATAAAATAAATATCAGGAGGCCTTATTACATCCACATAAAATAAAATCGAAAATAAAAATAATAAGACTAAAATTAAAGTCCATTTAAAATTAAAGTCCACTGCATGGCCACCTCGAGTCCACCCGGCTCCACATCCGCAATCTACGCATCAACTGAAAAATGTAAAGGAGAAGGTGAGTCACCAAGACTCAGTATGTAACCCTTCCCCCGTTATAAAAACATTTTCATACACAACATATAACAATTAATATGCAGAATATTAAGTACCCGACCTAGCCAACCAAACGCCACTGTCTACCCCGTTGTGGTACCAAACCACTGGTGACATATAGTCACGATGTGTTACCAAAAAACATCGGTGTCCGTAGACACGAATCGATTGATGGGGCCAACCCATCGTGTGATACCAAATCACCGCGACGATCCCATATCTCAAGTGGGGCCAACCCACGGTGGTGTTAACCACAGGGACGAGTCGCTATGAGGTGCCAAACCTCTGGAGGTACCAAACCTCTGGTGACCGTAGTCACGGTGTGTTACCAAAACACGGTGCCCCGTCGGCACAATATCACCGCTTCTCCACTCTTTCAACCCACAATAGACAAACAATCATAACAAAGTTTATCACATGTATCAATACATCATGCTTCCCAAAAGCATAAAATAACAAGATCATATTAACAGTACTTTACGAATTTCCATCTATACCAATAAGGTATATTATCCTAATGCTACATAAATTAAGTTAGCATTTTCAATATTCAAGCATATATAATAAGTTATACGTGTGTATGTACACACACGATATTGATGGAAGTCCTAAATCTCGAAAAGAGGAGTCGGCCACCACCCTAGATCTCCTCGCACCTATATTCGGCCAACCCTTAGTATTAGTATTATGGCCTATTCGGCCAACCAAAACGAACCTAGAGGGGTCGGGCCAGATCCCGAATCCTTACCCTTTTGCTTTTTGGCTATCACCTCGGTACTCAATAAGCGAATCTGTTGTACCAAAATAATCGATTAGTCACTATTACTCATAACCAAAGCTTTGGCTTTTGAATACTAACATAGGCCTTACCCACACTTACCAACCGGTTGACAGAGGATGGAGGCTTAGATCGAATACCTTAAAATCCGGCACCTAAACAGAATCGATCCCACATTAATTAGCCACCATAATAATTGGCTTTTCCCATTTGACCAAGTCGACATAGGAGATAGGAAGATGAAAGATTTTTGGCATACTTACCCCTTGCTAATCGGTTCAAGAAGAAGAAATCCCAAGAACCCTTATGACTTCCCGGTATTCGCCAAAGTGAGTCTTAACAGAGAAGAGATTTTCGGCAATAGAAGAGTGGATATTCGGCTAATAGAAGAAGGGAAATTGAGAAGAGAGAAGAGGGAAAATAGATGGGAGATTATGGTAGAGAAGATTCGCCAAGGTCTAAGAGAATGGAGAAAAAATAAAAGAAGAACAAAAGGGAGGTTAGGGATTTGGTAAGTAGTAAAAATGAAAAAAAGAAAACAAGGTGATGGATGGGGCTTATAAAGGAATTGGCACCCTCCCCTAATGCTTGCCGTCCCCCCCCAATTAAGGAGTTCAAATTCTATTCAACTCCTTAATTCTCTTTCTTAGCCTCCAAGTTAAAAGTATTCAAAAGATTTTGAACTCCCAAATGCCTATTTTTCCTCTGCCACTTCTTAGAGATTAATCCACTAATTAATCTATTTAAAAAGCTAGTTTAATCCTACTATTATCTTATTATCTAAATAGATAATTAATAGAAAATAAAAAGAATTTAAGGAGAGAATTTCTCTCCCCTTGTGCCGTCCCTTTAAAGAGCAAAAAGGGAGAACCTTGTGACTCGAACCAAGGTTCCCCTTGCTCCCCCTTGTGGCGTCATCCATAGCTCTTATGTGGCCTTCTTTTTGCCACTTTTCCAAGCTGATTTTTGTGTCAAATTATCCACATTTAATCTTATAACACCCTTCTGCTAAGGCTCCCTACCTTTTAAGTTAAAAACTGAAATTTTCTACCAAACCATGCCAACTCAAAGCCTTAATTAACCTTTATTATTCCATAAATAATATCACAGCGGTTCATACATAAGAAAAATAATTAAATTCCAAATAGCCCCGTTTTTAGGATGTTACAGAGATGTTGTGGATGTGGTTTACAACTGATTTCATGAATAACAATGTTTATAGGAATATGTATGCAAAATTGGATATTCGGATGTCCAATTATAGTGTGATACATGTTCATGAAATGGATACAAGAGAGTTTGTGTTTTATCTGGGAAACTGGCTTGGAAAATTGCCAACTTCTAGGCCACACGGGTAGAGACACGGCTATGTGTCTCAGCCATGTGACAGACACAGTCTAAGGGCACGGGCGTGTGCCAAGGCCGTGTGACCCTATTTTGATGATGACGTCATAAATAGAGAGTTACACGAGTTAGGGACACGTGCGTGTCCCAGATCACACGAGCGTGTGTCCCTTGTTTTGACAAAATCTTCTAAATTTTTCCAAAAGTTTTTTTCTGTTTAGTCCCGCACCATCCTAAAGGATGTTTTGAGCTTTATAAGCCTATATAAGAAACAAAATGCATGTGTTAGAAAAGTTTTAAATTTGACAAAATTTTATGACCCGGTTTTACATGTTCAAGAAATTTTAAGTCTGGTAATGCCTCGTACCCTATTCCGGCGTTAGATACGGGTAAGGGGTGTTACATTTAGTGGTATCAGAGTATTGTTTAGTCAATTCTAGAACTAACCTAGCAAGAGTATGAGTCTAGCTATACATGCCATATTGAACTGTGATAGTGTGACGACTCTCGACCCTGATCATAATTATTTTATTAGGCAGATGCGCTTTACAATAAGCTAAGTCTGATAATACAGAAAGTGTGTTTTGATGAGCCAAACTTGGGAAGGTATGGAGGATAATTCATGATGTGTATATGATAATGAATAAAGTGTGATAATTACAAATCAAAAGATAAGCATAAAATATCATAAATGTTGAGAAGTTATGAAAAAGGAATTAAATATGTGAACCTTGTAGAACTCTGGAAACGGGCTCTTTCGTTTAAAGTCCTGTGATGGGTTGATGATAAAAACCATGGGTTGACCATGGCAGCATGTGAATATGTGAATTAGTATATGATTGTATAAGTACATGAGAATTTTGGTACTTTAATTCTAGCGATTTCATGTTTAATCACAAAAAAGGACTAAATCGCATAAAGTGTGAAAGTTCCATTCTATAAGCTAAAGGTACCAAATAGCCATAGATTGATAATTGAAGGTATTTAAAAGGCAATTAGACCCCCAATGTTTGCTTGGCCGGCCATAGACTACATAGGAGACAAAGATGGACAAAAAATTGGTCAAAGTAGTTTATAGTTGGTGATTAATTTGACTAGTATTAATAAAATAAGGAAAGAAAAGATATCATCTTTTCTCCTTCACTCTTCCATCGAAATTTGAAAGCAAAATAGGGGTTTTGAAAGCTCAAATTTTTAGCAAACTCTCCTCCATTCTAGTAAGTGATTTTGATGATTTTTCTTAGTGGTAATTGTACTTTTAGAACCCCTAGAACTTAAGCATTCAAATGAGGGGACTATTGTGAAATATGGTGAAAAGTATAGAGATTTTCCAAGATAGCTTTCGTTGTTATTTGCTGCATTTTTTATGGAAGAAATTGAGTTTTAGTTGCTAGATGAACAACTTTTGTGAAAGGTGTTGTCTTGAAAACACCTAATTGGACCTTGATGAAAAGGTTACAAATTTGCAGTAATTATGTGAAATGTTGAGTTTTGATGGTAGCTATAAGAGTATTAAATGTTCACCTAGGCTTGTTGAAGGTAGAAATGTGATTAGAATTTATTTCCGAGCCTAGGGGTAAAATGGTCATTTTGTCAAAGTCTAGGGGCAAAATAGTAATTTGCCAAAGCATGATTATTAAAATGCTTTTATTAACTTGATGATTAAAATAAGCTAAATTGTTATTATAGATCAAGAAATATGAAGCCCGGATCAAAATTGAGGCAAGAATAAAGTCGAGGACTAAATTGCATATCTACATACATTTTGAATACCGAGGTAAGTTTGTATGAATTTAAGGCTTCACATGTATTTTAAATAAATTGTTTATTATGTTGTATAATATACACTATTTTCATGAAGTTATTATTAATGATATATTGATAAGGAAATGAATGAGAATATGTAAGGGGAAGTCCCGATTAAAGACTCGGAATAATGATAAATACTAATATCACAGCATGAGCCAAGGAAAGTCCGTGTAAGACCATGTCAAGGCATGACTTCGGCATTAAGGCAAGGATATTATATAAATGTAACATCCTGAATTGGGGCCTTTTACATCTGATGTGTTTCTATTTGTATGTTATGCTTAATGTGTTAGTTTAGGGTGTTTAGGGGTCCAGGAAAGATTCGGGGTTGAGCCGAAGCCTTAGCCAAAATTCGCTATTTGGGCACTTTAGTGGAGAGCTAGCTGGGATAGGACTTAAGGGATATTACTTGTGTTTGAAGGCACAAGAAAGTATGTGGGAAAGAGGCAAGGAGGCGCCACTTAAGGTTCAGGTAGGTGACGCCACAAAGGAGCAGAGAGGGAGCAGGTTCAAGTCGCATGGTGCTCATTTTGGTATTCTTTTTGGAGTCAAAGGGTGCAGAGGTGATCAATAATTCAAATGTGTGGCTGAGAGAAGAAAGAGGAGTTTGAATCATTCAAACTATTTCGAATGAGTGATCAATAGTGAATTAAGGAGAAAAGGAAGGGATTAGCATGTGGTGAAGGTAGTGGCCGAATTTTGAATGCTTGGGGGGAGTGTAGGAATCGGTTCTAACTTGTTTAGGGTGTGCCGAATTTCAATTATGGTCATAGGCACTTTATTTCTCAAAAGTGCATTTTCGGTTTTGATTGGTAGGTGCCAAATTTTTGGAGTTGTTTAGTAGCCAAGTTTGAGAGCTCTTTTCCCTTTCGGCATTTGGTGTTCTTCTTTTGACAACTTTTGAACCTTTTCTTTGTTTAGCCGAAACTCCTATCATCCTCTCTACTTCTCATTTCTTTCTTCTCATTCCAATCACTTAAAGTTGAAAACCTCTTTATTCTTTTCTTCTTCTTGACCGAATTCTCCATTACTCCCATTCATCTTTTTAATTTCATCTTTCTTTAGCCGAATCTCTTAAGCCTCTCTTCTTGTCCTTCATTTGCCGAAACATATCCCTCACCTTCTCACAGGTTTCTTTTTCAAAGCCGAAGCATCCATTGTTCTTATTCCTTCTATATTTCTTCTTGGCCGAATCTTCCTTGAGTGCTCATATTCTTCTTTCGTTCTTTGTTCAGTGGATTGCTGTCACTCTGTTTCGCAACTTTGTCAATTGGATTCTCTTTGATCATGGTAAGTATTCCCTTTTCATTTCAATTCTCTTTTCTCTCCTTTTGGATGCCGAAGGCATTAATCTTGTCTTATGATTCTTGACCGATTGAAGGAGGGGCTTTGTCTTCACGTTCTTTCGGCATCTGATCTGTGATTGAAGGGTGTTAAGGGACATTCGATTTTAGTCGACTTAGGTATTCAATCGGTGCCTTATTCCAAGTCTTATAATCTCCGGGATTTATCGATCTAGGTAAGGGATCTTTGCGTTTTGGGCATATATTCCTATTTGTTCTCTGTTCAATGGTTTAATCCGGTCTATTGACTAAGATCTTTTTCATGGACTCAAACGCTAGCCAAGCAAAGGAAGGGGTTGGACCCATAGCCCCAGCCCCAAAGTTCAAGAAGAAGCATGGTGGTGTCATTGCTCGTGATTGGCCACCGAGTTGTGGGCGGCTTCTCGAAAGCGAGAATAGTAGACAAATAGCGGTAGTTCCGATTATGATAGTGTCGACATAGAAAGCGTTGTATTATGTGTTGTCAGGTGTGTAAAACTACACACTTCTTCTTTATTTAATTAACTGTACTATTCACTATTTGGGGTTGAAAAGCTGGAATGACTGAGAAGCAGTCGTAACACCTTTATGGGTAAAAGTGGGAATAACAGGTATGTGACTCTACTAATCTTTTAATGGGTATGAGATAAATAATGTAATCTGTCATTGCAAAGATAGCATGTGCATTCATATGATCGTATGTTTTGCATGGGTTGGGAAATTATGTGAAAGGGGGAGTATTTGAGACTGTCACGGTGGTTATTACCACGATGGTTTAATACCACGATTATATATGATTAGTGACTCGTCCCAGTGGTTGTTACCACAGTGGGTTGGCCCCACGTATATTCATCAGGGATTGTCACGGTGGTTGTTACCACGGTGGGTTGGCCCCACGTATATTATTAGTGACTTTGTCACGATGATCTAGTATCATGGTGGTCTAGAACCATGAGTTGCCTAATGCCACGTATGAGGTGTGTAGCGGATGGAGAGTTGATTGTAGAAATCCCCACGGTGTGATGGGCTGGTACGGGTGGTGTGTAGAGGATGGAAAAACTAGGTTGGTTTGGGACACATTTTGCATTCATGATTATGTATGATATTCTGAGTGGGCTGAGGCCCAATATGCGATTGTGGGCTTGAAGCCGTATGTGTGACATAAGGGGACTTACACACTGAGTCTTGGTGACTCACCCCTCTGCTAAATCTTGCAGGTAATCAGTAGATCGTGGATCAGAGAGCCGAGGAGGACTCGTGGAGGCCATAAAGTGTTCTTTTTCGTAAAGTCGTTTATTTTCTAGTATTTACTTAATTTGGGTTTTTATTATGTAATAAGGCCTTCCTAATATTTTTATTTTGGGTTTTACATTATGATCCAAATTATGTTATGACCTTGATATAAGTTTCAAACTTGGAAATTAAGTTGAATTTTTTTTTCCAAACCCTAACTAACGTAAACAACCATTTTTCTCTCAAATGCCACCAGAAATAACAAATGATCGATTAACTCAAATTCGGTAACTTTACTTAAACTGCAAATCACTGTTTTCAAAAAGTCACCCGAGATAAAATTTTCAAACTTATGATATTTACAATATCCAAACCCTTTTTCCTTTTTCAACCTTCCCTTGTGACATACCAAATCTGGTCGTAGCATTTAGACCGGGTTTGGGGTGTTACAATGAACCCATGACAAGTCATGGCATTGAAAAGCTATAATGAAGCAAAGGTCCCATGTAAGTTCAAGCCAAGGCTTGGCATTGTTGAATTCATAAGGCAAAGATGTCATGTAAGTCCATGTCAAGACATGGCATTGATAAGATTTATAAGGCAAGGATACCACGTAAGACCATGTCAAGACATGGCAATGGTAAGTTTCCAAAAGAAACATATAAGGAAGGTCTCATGTAAGACCATGTCTGCGACATGGCATCGACAACAAATTAAGAGATCCCATGTAAGACCATATCTGGGATATGGCATTGGCATCATGAGGCGATCCCATGTAAGACCATGTCTGGGACATGGCATTGGCATCAAGATACATGTTGATGAGATTGAGTAACCTCAGTTATTCGGGGTAATTCATCGGGCAAAAGAGCTAAGTATGAAAGAGACAATAAGAAAGTTAAGCAAGTAAAGATAGATATAAGTTCGATTATTTAAGGTTGATAAAAAGCATCGTTCATGTTAAAAAGAATAAAGATTAAGTTTACTTTTGCATCAGCAAAATGTACTAATCTATATGATTAAGTGATACAGGTACCATAATTATAATGCAAGTATGAAATTGTTATGTAACATGTGATAAGAAAGGATAAGTATGGGTAAGTAAGCTAAGCATTTGAGACTTATGTTGTTATTATTTCATGATGGATGGATTATATTGAGCAAATATATTGCTATATGAGTTTCATGCAAACTTACTAAGCTATATACTTACTTCTTTCTTTTCTTCTTTCCTTGTAGTTTCGCCTAGCGAGTTCGGGGATCATAGACGTCGGAGCTTGGAACACACTATCAATCACTATTTTGGTATTGCAAAGTTATTTATATTAAGTATGGCATGTATAGGAATCATTTCATTTTGAGTTATGTCTTAAGAGGAGCCAAAGTGTTGGCTATTAAGGTTATTATTCTTTTTGTATATGGCTAAAGAGATTGGCAAATATTTACTATGTTTATACATCAATGTTGTATGCATTATTGTTCATGTTATTATGAAGTATTTGAGTAGTTGGATTGGGTATATGGATGATCTTGATTTTAGGGTGGTAATTGGCTTGGAAAATAGTCTTTAAGCGTCCACACGGGTAGACACACGGGCGTGTGTCTAGGCCCTGTGTGACACACGGTCAACCTATATGAGTGTGGCAAGAGGCCGTGTGTCCTCTACATGTTAGTGTATTAAGTCAGTGTCGACCACGGGCTAGCCACACGGGCGTGTGCCTAGGCTGTGTGCTCCTTAAGGGGTTGCTGATGTCATAAACTATATACCCTTAATATTTCACACGGGTGAGGACACGGGCGTGTCTAGGCCGTGTGAAGGACACGAGCCATTGACACGAGCGTGTGCCTGGCCGTGTAAAAACCCGTAGGTTTAAAATAAAAATAAATTCTACACGGGCTAGGGACATGGGCATGTGAAACCACACAGCTTGCCCACACGGCGTGTTCCAAGTCACACGGACGTGTGACCCCTGTTTAGGCAAAAATTTCCAAGGTGTGTTAAAGTTGCCGGTTGAACTCCAAAACCTTCTGGATGTAAGTTTAAGACCTCGTAGGACCATGAGATGTATGTTATGAAAAAGAAAAGAATGTTTAAAAATTGAAATGAAATTTTATAGCCCGTTCGTATACGTTCAAGCAAAGTCAAGCATGCTAATGTCTCGTATCCAGTCCTAGCTTCGGGCTTGGGTATGGGGTGTTACAGGCTGTGTGCGATACCACCGTATTTATTATTATTGGTGGGCTATGTGCGATACCACCATATTTATTATTATTGGTGGGCTGTGTGTGATACCACCGTATTTATTATTATTGGTGGGCTATGTGCAATACCACCGTATTTATTATTATTGGTGGTTTGTGCGCGATACTATCATATTTATTATTACTCGTGAGCCGTGTGTGAAACCACTGTGTATTCAGTATTAGTCCGAAGTGTTCATCGGGAAACTTTGACAAAATGAAATTTCGTGTGACTATGTGATGACAAGTGCATGGTATAAGTGCATGTAAATGTGAGCAATGTTTATGCTATGTATTTGGAATGTGGTAAGACTTGAAATGAGTAAGTTTATATGTAAATGATACATCCTTTTTACTCATGTTTTTACATATTAATGTATCATGCGAAATGTGAGTGAATATTATTGATATTTATTAAAATGATGGAAAGTGAGGAAGTTCCTGGATGAACCTTCGAAAGAGACAGGGATACGATGACTACCATGAATATGTGTGTTAATTGGCCTAAAATAACTGGGGTGTTATGATGAAATGTTATGAAAATCATCCGGATTTCGCAATGTTACAGTTAAGGAAAAAGTTAATATTGACTAATCGACTCATTCGGGGTTCTTATCATATGAGAATGCTAGTTGATTTCAGTGATAGATGAAAGTAGTGTTAATCTGTCTGGGCCGTGATCGGTATTACTCTATCATTTCTGGTATTCTATTAAAATCAGTTGATAGAAAAGTGACAGTAAAGTTCATATGATGTTGAAATTCAGTTTCCACTGATTGTTATTCTGTGAAATGTGTATATGAAGGCTATGTTGCTTATGTTATCATTCAGTGCTTATAAGTATTGGTTTCCTTCTGGAAATTTTCTGTGAATTGTCAAAGTCGGTATTATTTCTCTTATGAGCTATATTCTCAGACTTCTAGTACGGTATCAAATCTTAGATTTCCTTATCTCGGATTTCTTATCGACTATATTTTGTGAATTGTGCAAGAGATATTCCTTTACTGGAAGTAATCATACTTCTGTGATTATGAAATCTAGTTTGATAGTGAACGTACAGTGTTACTGTTGCTAGATGTGTAAAGACTGTGCTTTTGCATTGGTTAAAATATTGTTTATCGGCGGTGGATCAAATGTTAGCCTTGAAATGGCGCTACGATTTTAATTGTCGAGAGATGCAATTCCAATGTGGTTCAGTATTTTGAGAATTAACAGTAAAATGAATTTTATTAGATGTGATCTATCTTTAGATTTTGGGAAAGGAATCAACATTGATAAAAGAGTAAAAGTGAAGGATCGAGCTGGAATCTGCGCTATGGTTGTTATTTCTGAGTAATTTGATATATCTCAATGAGTTAAAACGAGATTGTTACGTATCATTGAAACAGTATAGTTGATTTAAGGATCATTGATTCGTAACCGGAAAGAATTGCAATAGGATACATGTCTGAGTTATCATGGCAACCAGATGAAAATGGTTCCTTTAGAAGGGTACTGTGAAACAGCCAAGACCAATTCAATTAATAGTCTGGATAGTTTATTGGTTTGAAGTGTATTTTGATATAAGAACGTGAAAATGGTAACTTATGCTTGCATTCAGTTAATACTGCATGAAAAGAATCTTATGATGTGAATTAGAAATTGATTATTATTCAGAAACAATGATGCTTATTCCATGATTTTGTGAAACTTAGAATTTTTTCAGTAAATGGTAAGTTAGAAGTGTTCAATAGGAACTAACTTCTGATTCAGAACTCCAAGTCGGAAACCAACCATTTATTTGCTATTTCGAGACAGAGTTTGAGTACCAAGAAATCAATTATAGATTATCAGAAATTGCATACAGAACCGAAAGGTAAGAGTATTGAAACTTAGATAAGTGACAGGTGCTTCTGAAAGTATCTTTGTGACAAATTTTTTTATTTTATTTGGTAAGTAAAAAAAAGTGATTTACGGTTCATTGAAGAGTATATGACTATTGATAGAATGAGGCCAGTTACTTATCAGTGTGTATTTCGTCAGAACTTGAGAAAATTCAGTGATGTGGTTCTTATGTCCAAGATAAGAAAGTACAGTCCAAAATCTTAGTTTAAGAAGTGAGATGTTAAGGATGCTAACGCTGTATGAGAATTTGAGAGTGCTTTGCGAAATCAATCCTAAGTTTATCTTTTGGTAAAATTTTTGGGGACAAAAATCCCAAAGGGGGGGAGAATTGTAACAATCCAAAATAGGGCCTAGTCGAAACTGTGGTTTCGAGACCACAAACCTGAAGTAAAAAAATATTTAATTTATGATTGTTTTAGAGTCTATGACATAAGTTCTAGAACATAAGTACTTGATTTACATAGGGGTTTAAACTAGAAGTCTTTAAATGGAAAATAGACCATCATATTTTGTTACGGACAAAACTAGTCATGGAAGGATAAAAATTGAAGGTGGAATTTTTGTCATTTGGGTGTTTTAAGGCATAAAGGACAAAATTGAAAGCCAAAAATTTGCTCATGCTTTTCTCCATGCTGCCAAAATTTTCAAGAAGCCATGGCTAGGGTTTCAAGCTTTTTCAAAGCTCAATTGTAAGTGCATTTGAGCCCCCGTTTTTAATGTTTTTCGTATTTTTGAGATCCTAGAAGCGTAACCTTTCTATTTTTATCATTTATTTGCATGAAAAATGAAGCTTAAAAATTGATCCATGCTAGATATTTGTGAACTTTGATGCCTAATGGTAGAATAAGGGTGCACGAGGTTAGGTGAATGGTTTTTGCTAAGTGATTTTTGTTGAAAATGGTTAAAACGAGTAATTAGTAAAAGTTGTAAATTCTCCTAAAAGTGTGAAATAATAAGAATTTGATGTTGCTTTTGAAGAGAAAAAGGTTCGGATGACCTTGAATTTTATAGAAATTGAATAAAAATCATATTACGAGCCCAAGGGCAAAATCATATTATGAGAAAGTTTAGGGGCAAAATTGTAAATTTTCCGTAGTATGATTTTTGTATTAAAATGAGTAATGTGAGTGATAATTAAGTGAAATGTGACATTTTAGATCAAAGAAATCGAGATTTGGACCAAATACGAGGAAATGTCAGTCAAAATGACCGATTTGCATCGAGGTAAGTTCATATGGTTAGTCTATTGTAAATGATTATTAAAATTGAATTGAGATGATGTATTATTTTATATATGTTTGTTATCTAATCATGACATTATGCAAGTACGAGATTGGATTGAAGGATCAATCGTGAGAAATGCAGGGTCAAGTACATTGGTACTACGACTCGTGATGAATTGACAGAAAAGACCATGGTTGGACCATGGCGGTGGGTATATGCCGATGTAAGATCATGTCTGGGAAATGGCATCGGAATAGATTGGGGAGAGTCAGTGTAAGATCATGTCTGGGACATGACATCGGCTTGAGATGAGTGCAGTGTAAGACCATGTTTGGGACATGGCATCGACACTGATATGTGATCCCATGTAAGACCATATCTGGGATATGGCATTGACATCCTACCGGGTGTACATGATATCCCAAACAACCCTAATATTACAAGTAGTTCAATGGGAAATTCAAGGAGTATGCTCAAGATAAGTAAGAGTAGGATATGTGAGTATTATGACTAAGCACAGATATGTATACGAGACTCATAAATAATGTGCTTGGATTATGATGCATTATTGATAAGGATGCAAATGAGTAAGATGTGTATATGATCACTTGGTTGTTATGTGCCAAGTGATAATATGCTTTGGTGTAAGTGTGTATAAATGAAAGTGAACACAAAGAATTAATGAATGAGTGAAATTGACATTAAAATAGTTGTAGGCAGCAGCATTAGTATAACTTTGAAAAATCACCAAAATGGGTAAAAATTGAATTATAGGCTGGATTAGATATGAAATTAAATATTAATGAGTTTATTTGTTTATACAAGAAACAGAGTAATCAAAAGAAGTGTCAATTATGAGATATTTGAATTTTAGTGAGACAGGTTCAGAATGAGTTTCGGAATCCCCTGTTCCGAATTTGGAAAATCAGTAAAACTTGTAACAAAATAATTATGAAGTATAATTAATATGCTTGAAATACTTAATAAATCTATTTTCAAGTGAAATAAACGATAACATCATATGAATTTTATATGAGGAGAAAATTGATTTGTAGTGAAGAACTGTCAGAACTGTTGGACAGTGAAACAGGGGTAAACTTAATGAATAAACTGTACTAATTGGCTAGACCAAAAAATTTGAAATTTCTCTGGTAAGAAGTTATGTGAGTCTAATTTTAGGGAAAATTAACGGTTCTTTATTCGGAGCTCTGTATCTCAAGAAATAAATAATTTAGTGACAGAGACTCAAGTAGACAAATTAATGTGAACATGAGTAATAAGGTGTAGGCATGTGATATAATGATTATATCATCTTAAGAAGTTATTGTGAGGATTTATCCACACAAGTTTATTAATTTCTTATTATTTTCAAGCATTTATGCTTACTTCCCCTCTCTTATCCCTTGCCTTGTAGTATCGCAAGTTAGCTCGGGGATCGGTAGACGTCGGAGATTCAGTCACACTATCAATTGGAACACTTGGTATATCTAGATACATTAATTTTTGGGTTATGGCATATATATTAGGCTTGGCCATTTTGTCATATATGTCATATTTCTTATGGCCTAAAATGTTGGCCCTTATTTAATAAATGTTCATTTTGATTAAGTCTATTTGGAGATGGCCAATATTGATGGTTGTTATACGCCTATGATGTGGTTATTCATGTAGGTGGTACTTGCATAACTGAGATGTTGTGGATGTGGTTTACAAATGATTTCATGAATAACAATGTTTATGGGAATGTGAATGAAAAATTGGATATTCGGATGTCCAATTATAGCATGATACATGTTGATGAAATGGATACAAGAGAGTTGTGTTTTATCTGGGAAACTGGCTTGGAAAATAGCCAACTTCCAGGCCACACGACCAGAGACATGGCCATGTGTCTCAGCCATGTGATAGACATAGTTTAAGGGCACGGGCGTGTGCCAAGGCTGTGTAACCCTATTTTGATGATGATGTCATAAACAGATAGTTACACGGGTTAGGGACATGGGCGTGTCCCAGACCAGACGGGTGTGTGTCCGCTATTTTGACAAAATCTTCTAAATTTTTCCAAAAGTTTGCAAAGTTCTCGGTTTAGTACCAAACCATCCTAAAGGATGTTTTGAGCTTTATAAGCCCATATAAGGAACAAAATGCATGTGTTAGAAAAGTTTTAAATTTGACAAAATTTTATGACCTGATTTTACATGTTTAAGAAATTTTATGTCCGGTAACGCCTCGTACCTTATTTCGGGGTTGGATACTAGTAAGGGGTGTTACATGATATTTGATATGAACTATGCTATATGATATCAGGTATATGTATATATATGAATTGATGATGAAATGTGGTGAATTGAATTAAAGTGATTATGGTATGAAACTTTGGTATGTTGAGATTTGAACTGAGACGAGAATAGATCGTAAAGAAGTATAATATGAGCTTGATAATGTCATGTAATACGAATTGATGACATGAATTGTGATTATGATATGTGAACATGTAAATGATATGTAATGGGAACATCGTGAAACACCCCAAACCCGGCCCACGAGCTTTGACCAGATTTGGTATATTCCTTAAGTAAACCGGTTTCAAATTCTTTTGTTCCTTAGGAAAAACTTGTGCTATTTTAAGAAAAATATTGTTTTGGGTTGGGCTTGTGTTGAAAACCAATTCATCTTATGTTGAAATCCATTAAATAAGGTGACAAAACAATTTAGGGTTTATTTTAAAGGAAATAAATTTTAAACTTAACTTTAATTGAAAATAATTCGTAACATAGTAATTAAAAATAAAAGTAAAGAAATGTAACTTATGGCCTTATTACATCGAGTATAAACCCAAAATAAAATTCCAAAATACATAAATAAAATTAAATACCCATATTGAATAAAACTTCAAGCTGAGCATGGCTATCCCTAAGCTTCTGCCGAACCCGGTCCATTATTGATCGTCACCTGAAAAATAGTCCCACAATGGGGTGAGTCAAACAGAGTCAATGTGTACACGACACTAAATCATAATAGAATTAGGCAGACAAGAGTTACACATTCAGAACAATGAATACAAGTTATGATGCATTCCCAAACCCAAACCTAATTGTCCATCCGCTACACACCCTCAGCACCGCAATCCACACCGTGGGATTACTAAGTCGACCCTCCTTCCGCTACACACCAAATTGCGGTCTTAGGTCACCGCGATTCGTGGTCTTAGGCCACCACGCTCAGACATCGTGGTCTTAGGTCACCACTTTCAGACATCGTGGTCTTAGGTCACAACTTTTCACTTCCCTTTCAAAATAAAACCCATATGCCCATATATAATAATAATATGCATAAATATGCGAGTTCACATTCTTATTCTTATTCTCATGTTATAACTAATATATTTCATAATCCTAGTAGGAGTAGGAAACGTACCTGAGTACTTAGTACCATAACATGATACCTTAGCCACTTTCATATTCTTAATGTCACATATTTTAATTAAACATGCCATAAAACGTATTATGAAGTAGTGTGGGGTACATACCTGATTTGCTTAAAATTTCCTTGAGATCCCGAAAAGCTTGATCTAATGCTTAGATCCTCAATCCCTACATTGATTTATCACTTATTACCTTAATAAAAAGCCATTCGACCAAGATTCCAAATCCTAGTAGGATTAGTATTCTTACCTTGTTGCCGATTGGAACACCAACAAATCCCAAAACTGTTCCTTGTTTCCCTAGGAATGTCGAAATCCCTGAAACCTTACGTTAGACTTAATCTTAATCATCGAAACATAAATCAAGGCCTTTGGCTGAATATTCACATGTCTTACCTTAATCTTAGAAATCCCGAATACTCCTCGTTTTAGTCGACTACTCTGATAATCCTGAAAGATCCTTCCATATTCGGCAACCATAATATGTATGGGGTTAGATTATCTCTCAGCTAATCTAAAAGAAAAGAATGGATATCAAACTTGTTCTTACCTTTGAAGAAATCAACAGCACCTATGCTTGAAGCCCTTCCAAGATTCGGCTTTTGAATGGATTGGTAAGAAGAAATAGGAAGAAAAGAAAACTTGAGAGTTTTGACAATGGTGGACTATAGATTCGGCTTGACAAAAGAAAAAGAGAAGAAAAGAGAAGAGAGCACCCAGAAATTCGGCAGAGAGAAGATGAGGAAGAAAAATTGATGAGTAGCCCTATTTTCTTCCTTTTATAGTCGAAACTACTACTCAGAATCCCTTACTTGGCCACCACTCTTCTATTTTGATAGCTTTATCTCTTTAATTATCTCCTAAAATAAAAGATAATTCAGCAACTATCCTTACTTAGCCGAAATTATTAAACTCAAAGTCCCTTACTTGGCCATCACTTCTCCCTTATTTTCCTAATTAAAGAATAATTCCTCATTTATCTCTTGAAAATAATCTAAAATAATTCCATTATTTATCCCTTATTTATCCACTATTTATCTCTTAAAAATAAAAGAATAAAGGCTCCTAAATTATAGCCTTGTGCCGTCCACCTCACTTCTTCTGGAAGTAAAATAAAATTTCTTTTATTTGCTTTCCCATGTGACTCGAACTTAGGCCCAATACCCTTGTATGTGGCGCCATTTCCATAGGCCCTAAGTGACATCTTCAGGCCACTTTTCCAAGCCTGTTTGTGTGTCAAATTTCACATACTTTTTCTCTTAAGGCCACCTTGCCTTAATTTCCTCTTGTAAACTTTAAAACTCGACATTTCTAAGTCATTTCTAAGTTTCAAAATTTTTCGTTCTACTCAGTAAACTTGACATTTCCTTACATTTCCAAGTTTTCAGAAATGTTCACTTTCTCTTTGAATCATTTCCTTACATTTCCAAGTTTCCGTAAATGTTCTCTTTCCTCTTTTGAATCATTTCTAAATCATGTCCATACATTTTCGTGTTTCCAAAAATGTTCATTTCAGATCATTTCCATACATTTTCGAGTTTCCAAAATGTTCATTTCCAAATCATTTTCATTCATTTCCAGGGTTTCCAAAAATATTCAAAATTTATTCTTAGTACATAAAACATGTCACTGCACAATTAAACCGAAAATGCATAGGCCCTTTCCAAGATGTTACTGATTCTACCCTTAAAATAATTTCGTCCTCGAAATTTCTTACTAACGAATAATCGTGACATCTTAACTCACCAGATTACGCTTATGTCGCGTGACTGATCTTAATAGAACCACCACTCTCTAGGCACAATTTCTAAGTTCACGTCCCCTAGAACTCATTTCTAACGTCGCGATCTGATTAAGAAGTTTTATGAATTAGTCTTTGTTTCACTTAATTACCCGCGAAGAAATTTTATGGAAAGAATTTTAGGAGTGGTTCTTTCGTATTCATATATGCACACAGTCTTTGCATTCATACATCCATCAATGAGTTATGAACTTTCATTCATTCAGAAAAACGTTGTAGTTTTTGTTGTCGTTGTTTTTCCACTATCCAGGGGTATTTTCGTAATTTTATCCTACAGGGGTATTTCCGTTATTTTGCAAAAGAAAAAGTTCCTTGGTGATTTTGTCACAAAGTATTTTGGTATTTTTAGATTACCGGGGTATTTTGGAAAAATTTTGAAATTCGGGGGTATTTTGGTAATTTTAGACCTCGAGGGTATTTTGGTAATTTTTCAAAAATAGGGGAAATTTGTAAAATCTAATAAATCAGGGATATTTCAAAAGTTGCAAAACTTTGAGGGTTCTTTTTGAGAATTGTACTGTAATATCCCGGGTTAGGGGCTATTTTGTTTTGGCATTGTTTGCATGTGTTTGGTTTGCAATGTTGTTGTTTTGATGTTTTGGGGGCTTAGTTGTAAACTTGGTATAAGCCTGAGGGGTTGGAAAATTTTAGTTTTTGAGCTTAGGTGAGAGGAGCTGAAGGAGCTGGGGTTTATAAATATTATTTGGTGAATTTTAACGCAAGAAAGGAGCTAGTGAAGTGGCAAGGTATGCGTCACTTGGAGCTTGAGTTTGGCGTCACTTGCAGGGAAGGAGGTCCTGTGTTCAAGCTGCGAAAATCCCACATTTTGGCTTCCTTTTTGACGGCATGGAGGAGGAGAAGTTGTGGGCAGTTCAAACTCTACCATGGACCAAGTCAAATGTTCAAATGGTGGGTGGAGAGTGAATTTAGGAGGAAGACTAGTTCAAACTAGTTTGAATGTGTGGCTTGGAGTAAATGTTGGTAGTGGCCGAATGTTGGGGAGTTTGTGGAGAGAGTGGCTGGTTTTGGTAAGTGGGGAGGGGGATAGCCGAATTTCACTTTTGCATTTTGTGCATTTTCGGTCACTTGGAGTCAAAGCAAAATTCTTTCTTTTGTTTAGCTAGCCGAAATTTTCCAAGAGCATTCTTCCATTTTTCCTCTTGAAACCGAAAGTCTAAGCACTTTCTTGCCAAAATTGATTTGTTTTCTTTCAAATTTCTTGGTAGCCAAAACTTTAGTCTCCAAAACACCTTCTCCGTTTCTTTCTCTTGCAAAACCGAAAGTACCTTCATCCTGTCCACTTTCTCTTCTTCTCAATAACCCTTTGCCGAAACTCCATTCTCCAAGAGTACCTTCTTCATTCTTCTTCTTTTCAAAACCGAAAGTACCTTTCTTCTTCTTCTTTTTCCCATTTCTATTATTGGCCGAATATCAACCCCATTCTTTTCATCTTTCTCTCGTGTTTTCCTTCTTTGTGTAAGGCCGAATCTTCTTCTTCCTCTTTGATAAAGCCTTGGCCGAATATTGGTGTGGTGTGATCTCTCTTGTGTGGTGTTCAATCGGGTTTAGAACAAGGTAAGTGCTTGGCCGAATGGCCATTTCCCCTCTCTTTTGTTCGTTGTCGATGTTGGGTTGGTTAAGAGCCGATTTTGGCCTTTGTTAATAAGAGTTAATCTTTGGTATTGAAACCGATTTCATTATAGGGCATCCGGGATTTCGAAGCAGTCAACTGAAGTCTCTATCGTTGGGTAGTCGATTGGTAAGTGGTGGTAAGAGATGGTTCTATTAGTTCATTCTTTTTGTGTTTCGTTAAATCAAAGGTTTCAAAGGATTAACTGTTCTTCTTAATAGGGTGTGCTGATTGTTAAAGGAGAACCACCATTGGTTTGGGATTTGGTAGGAAACCAAATCATTTGTGAGGTAAGGTTAAACGTTAACCCCCCTTCGGTTTAATTGGTTTTGGCCGAATGGTATAAGTGACTAATCTATGATTGGCCGATTAAGGAACAAGATATTTGAGGATCTTAGATCGGTTCGTTGGGTTTAAAGGCTTGCGTTTTAACAGGTGTGTAAACTAACACACTCATTGCTTGGTAATATGTTTAATAAACCCGATTGTCAAACAAGATGGTTGATTGATATGATACCCTATGAGGTATGTGTGCGGATACGGGTAAGTCCGTTTCATTACGAGATCTATTAATGGTATATGATATCATGTTTGATGATATATGTGATGTGAGATGCAATATTGGGCATGTTAGCATGATTTGCATGATTTGTATATTGTACATGAGTCGGTATGACATTGGGTGATATGAGAGAGGGGAATATGATATCCGTGTCTTTGGGACACGTGAGGTTTGGCACCTCCGGTGGTTTGGTGCCACAGATTGATTATTGTGACTTTGGGTCACCAGAGGTTTGGCACCTCGCCTCGCCCCGCTGGCTTAGCACCACAATGGGTTGGCCACACGGTTGATATTACGGATTGACGCCCGGTGATTTGGTATCACACGATGAGTTGGCCCCATCATTGGATTCGTGACTTTGGTCACCAGTGATTTGGTATCACATTGTGTCTTTGGGACACCAGAGGTTTGGCACCTCACAGCGTCTCATCCCAATGGTTTTTGCACCACGCTGGGTTGGCCCCACGCTTGAGATACGGGACTGACGCCAGTGATTTGGTATCACACGATGGGTTGGCCCCATCATTGGATTATTCGTGGCTTTGGGTCACCAGTGGTTTGGCACCACACTTATGGATATCGTGACTTTGGGTCACCAGTGGTTTGGCACCACCAGTGGTTTGGTACCACACGGGGTAGAAAAGGTGATATGGATGGTTAGGATTGGGGTGCATTAACTGTATTGCTTTGCTATGATGTGTGTTAGCACGTTGCATTAATCGGGAGGGGGATTTATGCACTGAGTCTTGCGACTTACCTTCTTCCTTATCATTTCAGGTGACACTTAGATCGCGGACATGGAGCCGGGTGGACTCGAGGTGACCATGCCATAAATAAATTCAGACTTGCACTGATTTCAAACTTGGTACTCTATTTCGTTTAAATTTCTTTTTGGTTTTGTTAAGATTGTAAAAGGCCTTTGCAGATTATGTTTTGATTATTTATATGCTTTAATTTGATTCCAAATATGTTCTAATAGATTATTGGATTAATACTGGATAAAACTTGGAAAGAAAAAAGTTTTTTTTTTCAAAACTACAAAGCGATATGTTTTAAACTTTACCATCGGGTATCACACTAAAACTTTAAAATGAATACACCCAAATGTTTTCCAAACTTGAGATTTTCTTCACACTACGTTCAAAATGTTTTTAAGCAAACACAAGGATTTTTTCTCAGATTACTAAATGATATGAATTTGTTTTACTTATGGATCCAACTAAGTTTTCAAAATTCCTGGGTTTTCAAAATACACTATCAGCTTTAAAACAATCATGCCCAAGCTTTTGACAAGTATAAATTATAGCAAAGAGTTTTCCACTAAATCTTTAAACCGAAAACCTAACCTCTCAAGCACGATTCTCCCCATAACATACCAAATTCGGTCGTGGTGTATTAACTGGGTTTGGGGTGTTACAATTGTGGTATCAGAGCTAAGTTCAAAAGCTCAACTGTGGGCCTGATGCCCAACATGTTGTTTTAAAATTTTGGTTTTAAGTGTTTTTTTAATATATAGTTTGAAAGGCATGGCACTGAGTCTCCGGCTTCAATCCGCCCAGGTAAGTACCCCTTACTATTGCTTGTGATTTTAGGATGTGATGTGATTGGATGATTGCAATAGTGGATTACTTTAGAAACTGAAACCACTAGGACTCTACAGACTTGCGAAAACAAAACTTCTTTAATAAGCAATATTCATAAGACTTTGCTTTAAAAGACAGTGGAATAATTACTGATGCATAAAACTTCTAAATCAGATAAGTCGAGACTTTAGTCATGAGCACTCGGGGTGGACGTGGTCGTAATACACGTGGACATGGTCGGGGTAGGATGATCGCTTTCAACCAAGAGGGTCCGGTCGTGGTCGAGAATGAGATACCTGCATCACCACCAATTTGGAGGTTGTGAGTTTCAGGATCAGACTGGGGACGACGCAGTGTCATAGGCGATGCTACGAGTTCTGGAAAGGGTAGCTGGAGTAGGTGGAGGCGCTGGAGCTCGAAAATCTGTGCCTGAGCGACTCCGGGCAAACGGGGCCGAATTCTTTCGAGGTGTTTCTAGTGTTGCTCCCAACACGGTTGAGTATTGGCTGGAGGCAACAGAACGGATCATGGATGATTTAGACTTGACTACTGAGGAGAAGCTGAAGGGGATACTATCGCTTCTTCGGGATGAGTCATACCAGTGGTGGCTCACGGTTCGGGACAGTGTTGCAGCTGAGGATCTCACTTGGGACTATTTTAGGGCTGCTTATCAGAAAAAGTATTTTGGGACTAGTTATGTCGACGCGCAGCGAAAAGTATTTCTGAGGCTAGTTCAGGGGAGTAAGTCTGTGTCGGAGTACGAGGCAGAATTCTTGAGGCTGAGTCGGTATGCTAGGGGCATTGTGGCCACTGAACACGAGAGGTGTGTTCGTTTCGAGGATGGTCTGAGAGATGAATTAAGGTTGCTGATTGCTCCACAGCAGGAGCGTGAGTTTGCCATCCTAGTTGAGAAGGCTAAGGTAGTCGAGGGTATTAAAGAGTCTGTGAGGCAAAACGTGGATAGGAACAGGCATAAGAGAAGTTTTGGATCTTCCGGTCGCGTCGGGTAACCTTCGTAAAAGGGCGGCTAGACAGAATGGGGTGAATCGACCGTAGGCTCGTTGTCGTTAATCGGGACCGCCTCAGTGTAACCATTGTGGAAAATCTCATTGGGGAGGATGCTGGACCGGTGGAAAAGGATGTTTTGAGTGTGGCTCATTGGATCACCGTGTGAGGGACTGTCCGCGTAAGTTGGCCAGGATTTAGTCCGAGAGTCAGGGCCGTACTCAGTTCAGGAGTATTGGACCGTCACCGCAGAGGGGTCGTGGTAATGGCAAAGGAGGTAATGGTTCAGTGGGCGCGCGAGCACCGCGCGAGGTGCAGTGGTTACGAGGCACGCTAGCCTGGGTTAGTGTATGCAGCGAGACGCCGAGAGGAAGGCGACGCACCGGACGTCTTAACCGGTATGTTTTTGATCTTTGGTTCTCCATATACTGCCTTGATTGATTTGGGTTCAACGCATTCATACGTTGCTAGTAGCATAATAGAGACCATGGACTTAGATTCTGAAACTACTTCTAGGCAGATGACAGTAATTAGCCCTCTAGGTCACTCTGTAGTCGTAGATAAGCTATATAAAGATGTACCCCTAGAACTCCAAGGGGTAATGTTTGTGGCTGATCTGATGGAACTGCCGTTTGGGGAGTTCGATCTGATTCTTGGGATGGACTGGTTGGTTAAGTACCAGGCTAGGTTGGATTGCGCGGCTAAGCGCATGATTCTTAAAACGGCTGAGGGTGATGAGGTGGTCATGATAGGTAATAGAAGAGATTACTTATCCAACGTGTCTGCTCTGAAAGCTGAGAAGATGGTCAGGAAGGGCAGTGAAGCATATGTGGTTCAGGTGTATGCCTTGGAGGCTAAGGAGTCTGCTGTAGAGAAGGTCCGCACAGTTAGGGAATTTGCTGATGTGTTTCCAGAGAAGCTTCCGGGTTTGCCACCGGATCGGGAAGTGGAGTTCGGGATAGATCTGTTACCCGGAACTGCGCCAGTATCTATTGCTCCGTATAGGATGGCACCAAAGGAGTTAGTGGAATTAAAGGCTCAGATCCAGGAGTTGCTGGATCGAGGTTTTATTAGACCAAGTGTTTTACCATGGGGAGCGCCGGTACTCCTCGTCAAGAAGAAAGATGGTACAATGCGGATGTGTATAGATTACCGCCAGTTGAACAAGCTGACGATTAAAAACAAGTATCCGCTGCACGGATAGATGACTTGTTTGATCAGCTTAAGGGTGCTTCGGTATTCTCGAAGATTGATTTAAGGTCTGGGTATCATCAATTGAGGGTAAAGGAGACGGATATCCACAAGACAGCGTTTCGTACTCGGTATGGGCACTATGAATTTCTGGTAATGCCGTTTGGGTTGACTAACGCGCCGGCGGCATTCATGGATATGATGAATAGGGTGTTTCAGCAGTATTTGGATCAGTTCGTCGTAGTTTTTATTGACGACATCTTGGTGTACTCAAGGTCAGAGGAGGAGCATGATGCACATTTGCGAGTGGTGCTACTGATTTCGAGAGAAAAGCACTTTATGCTAAGTTTAGTAAGTGCGAAGTTCGCCAGAGAGGTGACTTTCTTGGGTCATGTAGTGTCGGTGAGGGATTAGGGTAGATCCTCGAAAGATTGAGCGCTTTTGGATTGAAGCCGCCTAAGTCAGTGGCTGAGATTCAGAGTTTTCTGGGTTTGGCAGGATACTACAGAAGGTTTGTAGAGGGTTTTTCGTTGATCCAAAGACCGATGACTAAGTTGTTAAGGAAAGGAGTTCCATTTGTTTTGACTGAGAAGCAGCAGGAGAGTTTCGATAAGCTAAAGGGATTTTGTGAAGCCCCTGTTTTAATTCAACCTGAGGCAGGAAAGGAATTCACAGTATATTGCGATGCATCACATACGGGATTGGGTTGTGTGCTGATGCAGGAAGGGAAGGTAGTGGCTTATGCATCTCGGCAGCTGAGGCCACATGAGGTCAATTATCCGACGCACGACTTGGAGTTAGCGATCGTCTTCGCTCAAGATTTGGAGGCACTACTGTATGCGAGAGAGATCGATAGTCTACATCGATCATAAGAGTCCAAGTACCTTTTGACTCGTAAAGATTTGAATTTGAGGCGGTCTGCAGATGGATTGAGTTGCTCAAGGATTACGATCGCTCAATTGAATATCATCCGCAAGGCTAACGTGGTGGCGTGACGCGTTGAGCCGTAAGGTTGTTTCAGACTTAAGGGCGATGTTTGCCCATTTGAGTTTGTATGACGACGGAAGTATTCTGGCAGAGTTGCAGGTTAAGCCTACTTGGGTTGAGCAGATCAAGGAGAAGCAGATGGATGATGAGGTTTTAAAGGAGCAGAAGTTGCAAGTGCAAGATGGTGGTTTGAAGGGTTACAGTTTGTCTTGTGACGGGGTGCTGTGTTTTTAAGGGAGAGTTTGTATGCCAAAGGACGTTGAGCTGAGGCAGAAGATTCTTCAGGACACACATAGCAGTCCATACTCTATGCATCCTGGAGGAAGCAAGATGTACAGAGATTTAAGAGAGCAGTTTTGGTGGCCAGGTCTGAAGAGAGAAGTGACAGAGTTTGTGGGGAAGTGTCTGACATGTCAGCAGGTCAAGGCTGAACATCAGTTGCCGTCAGGGTTACTTCAGCCGGTGAAGATTCCACAGTGGAAGTGGGAAAGGATAACTATGGATTTCGTCAGTGGATTACCTTTTACGCCGAGCAAGAAAGACTCAATTTGGGTAATTGTGGACCGTCTGACTAAATCAGCTCACTTCATTCCGGTGAGGGTTGACTACTCACTTCAGAGGTTGGCGAGGCTGTATGTGTCAGAGATAGTGAGGCTGCATGGTGTGCCAGTTTCGATCATCTCGGGTAGGGATCCCAGATTTACGTCAAGGTTTTGGAAAGCGTTGCATCAGGCTCTAAATACGCGTTTGGATTTCAAAGATGACTTTTCACCCGCAATAATCGCAGGCAATGGAGAGAGGTTATACAGATCTTAGAGGATATGCTGAGAGGTTGTGTTCTGGACTTCAGAGGTAGTTGAGAGGAGTTTCTTCCATTAGCCGAGTTCGCTTACAACAACAGTTACCAAGTAAGCATCAAGATGGCACCATATAAGGCATTGTATGGTAGGAAGTGTCGCTCACCTACATGTTGGACGGAGTTGGGTGAACGGCAGTTGTTGGGACCAGATTGGTTGCTGAGACCAAAGACAAGGTTAAGTTGATTCAGGCTCGATTGAAGGAAGCTTCGGATAGGCAGAAGTCTTATGCCGATCTCAAGCGGAGAGATTAGAGTTTGCTGTGGGGGACCAAGTTTTTCTGAAGGTCTCGCCATGGAAGAAAGTGTTGAGATTCGGAAGAAAAGGCAAGTTAAGTCCGAGGTTTATTGGGCCGTATAAGGTATTACGATGAGTGGGACCAGTAGCTTATCAGCTAGAGTTGCCAGCAGAGTTGAACCAGATTCACGATGTATTTCACGTGTCGATGCTAAGGCGTTATCGTTCAGATCCATCACATGTCGTAGCAGTAGAAGAGATCGAGGTAAATCTAGATTTGACCATGGAAGAAGAACCTGTACAGATTCTAGATCGGGATGTGAAGGTTCTGCGTAGGAAGTCAGTGCCTTTGGTAAAGGTGCTATGGCGAAATCATGGCATAGAAGAAGCTACGTGGGAACCGGAGGATGTGATGAGACAGCAATACCCTCAACTCTTTTGATCGGGTAATTTCGAGGCCGAAATTATTTTTTTAGGGGGGTAGAACTGTAATATCCCGGGTTAGGGGCTATTTTGTTTTGGCATTGTTTGCATGTGTTTGGTTTGCAATGTTGTTGTTTTGATGTTTTGGGGGCTTAGTTGTAAACTTGGTATAAGCCTGAGGGGTTGGAAAATTTTAGTTTTTGAGCTTAGGTGAGAAGAGCTGAAGGAGCTGGGGTTTATAAATATTATTTGGTGAATTTTAACGCAAGAAAGGAGCTAGTGAAGTGGCAAGGTATGCGCCACTTGGAGCTTGAGTTTGGCGTCACTTGCAGGGAAGGAGGTCCTGTGTTCAAGCTGCGAATATCCCACATTTTGGCTTCATTTTTGACGGCATGGAGGAGGAGAAGTTGTGGGCAGTTCAAACTCTACCATGGACCAAGTCAAATGTTCAAATGGTGGGTGGAGAGTGAATTTAGGAGGAAGACTAGTTCAAACTAGTTTAAATGTGTGGCTTGGAGTAAATGTTGGTAGTGGCCGAATGTTGGGGAGTTTGTGGAGAGAGTGGCCGGTTTTGGTAAGTGGGGAGGGGGATAGCCGAATTTCACTTTTGCATTTTGTGCATTTCCGGTCACTTGGAGTCAAAGCAAAATTCTTTCTTTTGTTTAGCTAGCCGAATTTTTCCAAGAGCATTCTTCCATTTTTCCTCTTGAAACCGAAAGTCTAAGCACTTTCTTGCCGAAATTGATTTGTTTTCTTTCAAATGTCTTGGTAGCCAAAACTTTAGTCCCCAAAACACCTTCTCCGTTTCTTTCTCTTGCAAAACCGAAAGTACCTTCATCCTGTCCACTTTCTCTTCTTCTCAATAACCCTTTGCCGAAACTCCATTCTCCAAGAGTACCTTCTTCATTCTTCTTCTTTTCAAAACCGAAAGTACCTTTCTTCTTCTTCTTTTTCCCATTTCTATTATTGGCCGAATATCAAACCCTTTCTTTTCATCTTTCTCTCGTGTTTTCCTCCTTTGTGTAAGGCCGAATCTTCTTCTTCCTCTTTGATAAAGCCTTGGCCGAATATTGGTGTGGTGTGATCTCTCTTGTGTGGTGTTCAATCGGGTTTAGAACAAGGTAAGTGCTTGGCCGAATGGCCATTTCCCCTCTCTTTTGTTTGTTGTCGATGTTGGGTTGGTTAAGAGCCGATTTTGGCCTTTGTTAATAAGAGTTAATCTTTGGTATTGAAACCGATTTCATTATAGGGCATCCGGGATTTCGAAGCAGTCAACTGAAGTCTCTATCGTTGGGTAGTCGATTGGTAAGTGGTGGTAAGGGATGGTTCTATTAGTTCATTCTTTTAGTGTTTCATTAAATCAAAGGTTTCAAAGGATTAACTGTTCTTCTTAATAGGGTGTGCCGATTGTTAAAGGAGAACCACCATTGGTTCGGGATTTGGTAGGAAACCAAATCATTTGTGAGGTAAGGTTAAACGTTAACCCCCCTTCGGTTTAATTGGTTTTGGCCGAATGGTATAAGTGACTAATCTATGATTGGCTGATTATAGGAACAAGATATTTGAGGATCTTAGATCGGTTCGTTGGGTTTAAAGGCTTTATGTTTTTAACAGGTGTGTAAACTAACACACTCATTGCTTGGTAATATGTTTAATAAACCTGATTGTCAAACAGTATGGTTGATTGATATGATACCCTATGAGGTATGTGCACGGATACGGGTAAGTCCGTTTCATTACGAGCTCTATTAATGGTATATGATATCATGTTTGATGATATATGTGATGTGAGATGCAATATTGGGCATGTTAGCATGATTTGCATGATTTGTATATTGTACATGAGTCGGTATGACATTGGTTGATATGAGAGGAGAGGGAATATGGTATCCGTGTCTTTGGGACACCAGAGGTTTGGCACCTCCAAAGTGGTTTGGTACCACGATTGATTATTGTGACTTTGGGTCACAGAGGTTTGGCACCTCTCGCCTCGCCCCAAAGTGGCTTAGCACCACAAATGGGTTGGCCCCACGGTTGATATTACGGATTGACGCCAGTGATTTGGTATCACACGATGGGTTGGCCCCATCATTGGATTCGTGACTTTGGTCACCAGTGATTTGGTATCACATTGTGTCTTTAGGACACCAGAGGTTTGGCACCTCATAGCGTCTCGTCCCAGTGGCTTCGTACCACAGTGGGTTGGCCCAACAGTTGAGATACGGGATTGACGCCAGTGATTTGGTATCACACGATGGGTTGGCCCCATCATTGGATTATTCGTGACTTTGGGTCACCAGTGGTTTGGCACCACACTTATGGATATCGTGACTTTGGGTCACCAGTGGTTTGGCACCACCAGTGGTTTGGTACCACATGGGGTAGAAAAGGTGATATGGATGGTTAGGATTGGGGTGCATTAACTGTATTGCTTTGCTATGATGTGTGTTAGCATGTTGCATTAATCGGGAGGGGGATTTATGCACTGAGTCTTGCGACTCACCTTCTCCCTTATCATTTCAGGTGACAATTAGATCGCGGACATAGAGCTGGGTGGACTCGAGGTGACCATGCCATAAATAAATTCAGACTTGCACTGATTTCAAACTTGGTACTCTATTTCGTTGAAATTTCTTTTTGGTTTTGTTGGGATTGTAAAAGGCCTTTGCAGATTATGTTTTGATTATTTATATGCTTTAATTTGATTCCAAATATGTTCTAATAGATTATTGGATTAATATTGGATAAAACTTGGAAAGAAAAAAGTTTTTTTTCAAAACTACAAAGCGATATGTTTTAAACTTTACCATCGGGTATCACACTGAAACTTTAAAATGAATACACCCAAATGTTTTCCAAACTTGAGATTTTCTTCACACTACGTTCAAAATGTTTTTAAGCAAACACAAGGAATTTTTCTCAGATTACTAAATGATATGAATTTGTTTTACTTATGGATCCAACTAAGTTTTCAAAATTCCCGGGTTTTCAAAATACACTATCAGCTTTAAAACAATCATGCCCAAGCTTTTGACAAGTAGAAATTATAGCAAAGAGTTTTCCACCAAATCTTTAAACCGAAAACCTAACCTCTCAAGCACGATTCTCCCCGTAACATACCAGATTCGGTCGTGGTGTATTGACTGGGTTTGGGGTGTTACATGTACTTTCCAAAACAGTGATGTTTTCAAAAATTTGAAAATCAGGGTCATTTTGGTAATTTTGTAAGTTAGGGGCAATTTCGTAATTTCCCAAAATCAAGGTATTTTGATATTTTGCAAATTAGGGTTTTTGGACATTTATAAAGTAATGAAATCTTGATTAAACTATGGGTAGTTTGGACATTTTATAAACCAAGGGCATTTTTTTTAATTTCACAATCAGGGGTATTTAGGTAATTTTTATAAATCTGAAATTTATCGGAAAATTTTGTAAAAAATAGTTCTCACAAATTAAAAGGGCAATTTTAAGAGTTTTAAAACTAGGGTTTTTATAAAAATACGGCTAGTTCCCTTTCGGGTTTTAGTCATTGTGTTTGGCCTATGACCGAGTCCTCTTGGTTAGGGTGAACCGAAGCTACACACCAGGTAGGATTCCAGTGAAGAGGAGGTGAGTCACTAGGACTGCTTAAGTACCAGGCTCTTCCGAATCCAATCCTAGACATGCGCACAGGGGTTGCCACACCCTAACTCGGCGACTTAGCCATAGGGTTGTTTAATTAGGCATTTAAGTCTTATGTATTTGTGTTTGAGTAGACTAGTCCTACGGTTCAAGTACCTATCATACTATTCTACGTTCCATTTCATTTCTACCCTTCTACAATTCATAAAGCACACAGAGGGTTAGGGGTACTTACCTGGTGGACTGCGGGTCGGAGACTTAGGTGCCATGCCAGAAAACCTGCTGATTTCATAAAATATTTTTACAAAACTTATTTGGGCTCGATTCAGAAACATTTTGGGCCTTAAACCACAGTTAAGGAAAAAGTTAATATTGACTAATCGACTCATTCGGGGTTCTTATCATATGAGAATGCTAGTTGATTTCAGTGATAGATGAAAGTAGTGTTGATCTGTCTGGGCCGTGATCGGTATTACTCTATCATTTCTGGTATTCTATTAAAATCAGTTGATAGAAAAGTGACAGTAAAGTTCATATGATGTTGAAATTCAGTTTCCACTGATTGTTATTCTGTGAAATGTGTATATGAAGGCTATGTTGCTTATGTTATCGTTCAGTGCTTATAAGTATTGGTTTCCTTCTGGAAATTTTCTGTGAATTGTCAAAGTCGGTATTATTTCTCTTATGAGCTATATTCTCAGACTTCTAGTACGGTATCGAATCTTGGATTTCCTTATCTCGGATTTCTTATCGACTATATTTTGTGAATTGTGCAAGAGATATTCCTTTACTGGAAGTAATCATACTTCTGTGATTATGAAATCTAGTTTGATAGTGAACGTACAGTGTTACTGTTGCTAGATGTGTAAAGACTGTGCTTTTGCATTGGTTAAAATATTGTTTATCGGTGTGACTAAAATGTTAGCCTTGAAATGGCGTTACGATTTTAATTGTCAGAGAGATGCAATTCCAATGTGGTTCAGTATTTTGAGAATTAACAGTAAAATGAATTTTATTAGATGTGATCTATCTTTAGATTTTGGGAAAGGAATCAACATTGATAAAAGAGTAAAAGTGAAGGATCGAGCTGGAATCTGCGCTATGGTTGTTATTTCTGAGTAATTTGATATATCTCAATGAGTTAAAACGAGATTGTTACATATCATTGAAACAGTATAGTTGATTTAAGGATCGTTGATTCAGTAACCGAAAAAGAATTGCAATAGGATACATGTCCGAGTTATCATGGCAAACTGGATGAAAATGGCTCCTTTAGATGGCATCGTGAAACGACCAAGACCAATTCAAGTAATAGTCTGGATAGTTTATTGGTTTGAAGTGTATTTTGATATAAGAACGTGAAAATGGTAACTTATGCTTGCATTCAGTTAATACTGCATGAAAAGAATCTTATGATGTGAATTAGAAATTGATTATTATTCAGAAACAATGATGCTTATTCCATGATTTTGTGAAACTTAGAATTTTTTCAGTAAATGGTAAGTTAGAAGTGTTCAATAGGAACTAACTTCTGATTCAGAACTCCAAGTCGGAAACCAACCATTTATTTGCTATTTCGAGACAGAGTTTGAGTACCAAGAAATCAATTATAGATTATCAGAAATTGCATACAGAACCGAAAGGTAAGAGTATTGAAACTTAGATAAGTGACAGGTGTTTCTGAAAGTATCTTTGTGACAATTTTTTTTATTTTTTTATTTTATTTGGTAAGTAAAAAAAAGTGATTTACGGTTCATTGAAGAGTATATGACTATTGATAGAATGAGGCCAGTTACTTATCAGTGTGTATTTCGTCAGAACTTGAGAAAATTCAGTGATGTGGTTCTTATGTCCAAGATAAGAAAGTACAGTCCAAAATCTTAGTTTAAAAAGTGAGATGTTAAGGATGCTAACGCTGTATGAGAATTTGAGAGTGCTTTGCGAAATCAATCCTAAGTTTATCTTTTGGTAAAATTTTTGGGGACGAAAATCCCAAAAGGGGGGGAGAATTGTAACAATCCAAAATAGGGCCTAGTTGAAACTGTGGTTTCGAGACCACAAACCCGAAGTAAAAAAATATTTAATTTATGATTGTTTTAGAGTCTATGATATAAGTTCTAGAACATAAGTACTTGATTTACATAGGGGTTTAAACTAGAAGTCTTTAAATGGAAAATAGACCATCATATTTTGTTACGGACAAAACTAGTCATGGAAGGATAAAAATTGAAGGTGGAATTTTTGTCATTTGGGTGTTTTAAGGCATAAAGGACAAAATTGAAACCCAAAAATCTGCTCATGCTTTTCTCCATGCTGCCAAAATTTTCAAGAAGCCATGGCTAGGGTTTCAAGCTTTTTCAAAGCTCAACTGTAAGTGCATTTGAGCCCCCGTTTTTAATGTTTTTCATATTTTTGAGATCCTAGAAGCGTAACCTTTCTATTTTTATCATTTATTTGCATCAAAAATGAAGCTTAAAAATTGATCCATGCTAGATATTTGTGAACTTTGATGTCTAATGGTAGAATAAGGGTGCACGAGGTTAGGTGAATGGTTTTTGCTAAGTGATTTTTGTTGAAAATGGTTAAAACGAGTAATTAGTAAAAGTTGTAAATTCTCCTAAAAGTGTGAAATAATAAGAATTTGAGGTTGCTTTGGAAGAGAAAAAGGTTCGGATGACCTTGAATTTTATAGAAATTGAATAAAAATCATATTACGAGCCTAAGGGCAAAATCATATTATGAGAAAGTTTAGGGGCAAAATTGTAAATTTTTCGTAGTATGATTTTTGTATTAAAATGAGTAATGTGAGTGATAATTAAGTGAAATGTGACATTTTAGATCAAAGAAATCGAGATTTGGACCAAATACGAGGAAATGTCAATCAAAATGACCGATTTGCATTGAGGTAAGTTCATATGGTTAGTCTATTGTAAATGATTATTAAAATTGAATTGAGATGATGTATTATTTTATATATGTTTGTTATCTAATCATGACATTATGCAAGTACGAGATTGGATTGAAGGATCAATCGTGAGAAATGCAGGGTCAAGTACATTGGTACTACGACTCGTGATGAATTGACAGAAAAGACCATGGTTGGACCATGGCAGTGGGTATGCCAGTGTAAGATCATGTCTGGGAAATGGCATCGGAATAGATTGGGGAGAGTCAGTGTAAGATCATGTCTAGGACATGACATCGGCTTGAGATGAGTGCAGTGTAAGACCATGTTTGGGACATGGCATCGACACTGATATGTGATCCCATGTAAAACCATATCTAGGATATGGCATTGACATCCTACCGGGTGTACATGATATCCCAAACAACCCTAATATTACAAGTAGTTCAATGGGAAATTCAAGGAGTATGCTCAAGATAAGTAAGAGTAGGATATGTGAGTATTATGACTAAGCACAGATATGTATACGAGACTCATAAATAATGTGCTTGGATTATGATGCATTATTGATAAGGATGCAAATGAGTAAGATGTGTATATGATCACTTGGTTGTTATGTGCCAAGTGATAATATGCTTTGGTGTAAGTGTGTATAAATGAAAGTGAACACAAAATAAATGAAAGTGTCAATTATGAGATATTTGAATTTTAGTGAGACAGGTTCAGAATGAGTTTCGGAATCCCCTGTTCCGAATTTGGAAAATCAGTAAAACTTGTAACAAAATAATTATGAAGTATAATTAATATGCTTGAAATACTTAATAAATCTATTTTCAAGTGAAATAAACGATAACATCATATGAATTTTATATGAGGAGAAAATTGATTTGTAGTGAAGAACTGTCAGAACTGTTGGACAGTGAAACAGGGGTAAACTTAATGAATAAACTGTACTAATTGGCTAGACCAAAAAATTTGAAATTTCTCTGGTAAGAAGTTATGTGAGTCTAATTTTAGGGAAAATTAACGGTTCTTTATTCGGAGCTCTGTATCTCAAGAAATAAATAATTTAGTGACAGAGACTCAAGTAGACAAATTAATGTGAACATGAGTAATAAGGTGTAGGCATGTGATATAATGATTATATCATCTTAAGAAGTTATTGTGAGGATTTATCCACACAAGTTTATTAATTTCTTATTATTTTCATATGAACTTACTAAGCATTTATGCTTACTTCCCCTCTCTTATCCCTTGCCTTGTAGTATCGCAAGTTAGCTCGGGGATCGGTAGACGTCGGAGATTCAGTCACACTATCAATTGGAACACTTGGTATATCTAGATACATTAATTTTTGGGTTATGGCATGTATATTAGGCTTGGCCATTTTGTCATATATGTCATATTTCTTATGGCCTAAAATGTTGGCCCTTATTTAATAAATGTTCATTTTGATTAAGTCTATTTGGAGATGGCCAATATTGATGGTTGTTATACGCCTATGATGTGGTTATTCATGTAGGTGGTACTTGCATAACTGAGATGTTTTGGATGTGGTTTACAAATGATTTCATGAATAACAATGTTTATGGGAATGTGTATGAAAAATTGGATATTCGGATGTCCAATTATAGCATGATACATGTTGATGAAATAGATACAAGAGAGTTTGTGTTTTATCTGGGAAACTGGCTTGGAAAATAGCCAACTTCCAGGCCACACGACCAGAGACATGGCCATGTGTCTCAGCCATGTGATAGACATAGTTTAAGGGCACGGGCGTGTGCCAAGGCTGTGTAACCCTATTTTGATGATGACATCATAAACAGATAGTTACACGGGTTAGGGACACGGGCGTGTCCTAGACCAGACGGGCATGTGTCCGCTGTTTTGACAAAATCTTCTAAATTTTTCCAAAAGTTTCCCAAGTTCTCTGTTTAGTACCAAACCATCCTAAAGGATGTTTTGAGCTTTATAAGCCCATATAAGGAACAAAATGCATGTATTAGAAAAGTTTTAAATTTGACAAAATTTTATAACCTGATTTTACATGTTCAAGAAATTTTATGCCCGGTAACGCCTCGTACCCTATTTCGGGGTTGGATACTAGTAAGGGGTGTTACATGATATTAGATATGAACTATGCTATATGATATCAGGTATATGTATATATATGAATTGATGATGAAATGTGGTGAATTGAGTTAAAGTGATTATGGTATGAAACTTTGGTATATTGAGATTTGAACTGAGACGAGAATAGATCGTAAAGAAGTATAATATGAGCTTGATAATGTCATGTAATACGAATTGATGACATGAATTGTGATTATGATATGTGAACATGTAAATGATATGTAATGGGAACATCGTGAAACACCCCAAACCCGGCCCACGAGCTTTGACCAGATTTGGTATATTCCTTAAGTAAACCGGTTTCAAATTCTTTTGTTCCTTAGGAAAAACTTGTGCTATTTTAAGAAAATTATTGTTTTGGGTTGGGCTTGTGTTGAAAACCAATTCATCTTATATTGAAATCCATTAAATAAGGTGACAAAACAATTTAGGGTTTATTTTAAAGGAAATAAATTTTAAACTTAACTTTAATTGAAAATAATTCGTAACATAGTAATTAAAAATAAAAGTAAAGAAATGTAACTTATGGCCTTATTACATCGAGTATAAACCCAAAATAAAATTCCAAAATACATAAATAAAATTAAATACCCATATTAAATAAAACTTCAAGCTGAGCATGGCTATCCCTAAGCTTCTGCCGAACCCGGTCCATTATTGATCGTCACCTGAAAAATAGTCCCACAATGGGGTGAGTCAAACAGAGTCAATGTGTACACGACACTAAATCATAATAGAATTAGGCAGACAAGAGTTACACATTCAGAACAATGAATACAAGTTATGATGCATTCCCAAACCCAAACCTAATTGTCCATCCGCTACATACCCCGTACTCGCCACCACACGTGTGGGATTACTAAGTCGACCCTCCTTCTGCTACACACCAAATTGCGGTCTTAGGTCACCGCATTCGTGGTCTTAGGCCACCACGTTCAGATTACTGTGGTCTTAGGTCACCACTTTCAGATTACTGTGGTCTTAGGTCACAACTTTTCACTTCCCCTTTCAAAATAAAACCCATATGCCCCACATAATAATAATATGCATAAATATGCCAGAGTTCACATTCTTATTCTTATTCTCATGTTATAACTAATATATTTCATAATCCTAGTAGGAGTAGGAAACGTACCTGAGTACTTAGTACCATAACATGATACCTTAGCCACTTTCATATTCTTAATGTCACATATTTTAATTAAACATGCCATAAAACGTATTATGAAGTAGTGTGGGGTACATACCTGATTTGCTTAAAATTTCCTTGAGATCCCGAAAAGCTTGATCTAATGCTTAGATCCTCAATCCCTACATTGATTTATCACTTATTACCTTAATAAAAAGCCATTCGGCCAAGATTCCAAATCCTAGTAGGATTAGTATTCTTACCTTGTTGCCGATTGGAACACCAACAAATCCCGAAACTGTTCCTTGTTTCCCTAGGAATGTGGAAATCCCTAAAACCTTACGTTAGGCTTAATCTTAATCATCGAAACATAAATCAAGGCCTTTGGCCGAATATTCACATGTCTTACCTTAATCTTAGAAATCTCGAATACTCCTCCTTTTAGTCGACTACTCGATAATCCCGAAAGATCCTTCCATATTCGGCAACCATAATATGTATGGGGTTAGATTATCTCTCACCTAATCTAAAAGAAAAGAATGGAAATCAAACTTGTTCTTACCTTTGAAGAAATCAACAAAGACCTATGCTTGAAGCCCTTCCAAGATTCGGCTTTTGAATGGATTGGTAAGAAGAAATAGGAAGAAAAGAAAACTTGAGAATTTTGACAATGGTGGACTATAGATTCGGCTTGACAAAAGAAAAAGAGAAGAAAAGAGAAGAGAGCACTCAGAAATTCGGCAGAGAGAAGAGGAGGAAGAAAAATTGATGAGTAGCCCTATTTTCTTCCTTTTATAGCCGAAACTACTACTCAGAATCCCTTACTTGGCCACCACTCTTCTATTTTGATAGCTTTTTCTCTTTAATTATCTCCTAAAATAAAAGATAATTCAGCAACTATCCTTACTTAGCCGAAATTATTAAACTCAAAGTCCCTTACTTGGCCATCACTTCTCCCTTATTTTCCTAATTAAAGAATAATTCCTCATTTATCTCTTGAAAATAATCTAAAATAATTCCATTATTTATCCCTTATTTATCCACTATTTATCTCTTAAAAATAAAAGAATAAAGGCTCCTAAATTATAGCCTTGTGCCGTCCACCTCACTTCTTCTGGAAGCAAAATAAAATTTCTTTTATTTGCTTTCCCATGTGACTCGAACTTAGGCCCAATACCCTTGTATGTGGCGCCATTTCCATAGGCCCTAAGTGACATCTTCAGGCCACTTTTCCAAGCCTGTTTGTGTGTCAAATTTCACATACTTTTTCTCTTAAGGCCACCTTGCCTTAATTTCTTCTTTTAAACTTTAAAACTCGACATTTCTAAGTCATTTCTAAGTTTCAAAAATTTTTCGTTCACTCAGAACTTGACATTTCCTTACATTTCCAAGTTTCCAAAAATGTTCACTTTCCTCTTTTGAATCATTTCCTTACATTTCCAAGTTTCCAGAAATGTTCTCTTTCCTCTTTTGAATCATTTCTAAATCATGTCCATACATTTTCAGGTTTCCAAAAATGTTCATTTCCAGATCATTTCCATACATTTTCAGGTTTCCAAAAATGTTCATTTCCAAATCATTTTCATTCATTTCCGGGTTTCCAAAAATATTCAAAATTTATTCTTAGTACATAAAACATGTCACTTTGTACAATTAAACCAAAAATATATAGGCCTTTTCTAGGATGTTACACATCGATTACCCTATTAGTTGTTCAAGCAGAGTCGAATATAGCTGGCATGCCATAGGTTCAAGTACAATGATTAGAAACCATCATTGGCAAGCAACCTAGGGTGGTATAATGTATATATTCTGATAGTCATCATTTCTAGGCAACCCGGGATGACAGAGTATATAGATTATGAAAGCCATCATTCTCGAGCAACCCAACGCTGTCACACCACAAAATAGGGCTTAGGAGTTTTAGGGGTATTTTAGGAATTTTATCCTTCGAGTGGTCAAAATTCTATGACATGGCATATCGGTAATGTTTTCAATTATGGTTATTAGAAAATTAACTCAATTCCTGAAAATTAGTTTTAAATATCATTAATTTTAGAAAAATGACTGATTTGTAAAAGTGTCAAAATTATGAGTTTTTATGAAGCAATTAGACCAAAATTTCAAAATCAACCTAAAAATCCCATTCAACAGCTTTGTTTCATGTTAAAGTTTGCTCCTCACTTGCTTGTGCCATTTTTACTTCCCTCTTGCTCTTCTAATTTCTTTTGATCTTTAATTCCTAATTACCTTTGAATTCTAACCCCCTTGAACCTTAAATCTCCATAAAAACCAAGAAAATCACCCAAACTTCACCATATTCATCATCTTTTCCAAAACTTGAGTTTTCTGGATTTGTATCAAAGCTTTTTTTTCTTCCACCAAAGGTAACCATTCGACTTTCTATATGTTTTAAATGATATCTAGTCCCTTAAATTGAATTTTTAACCATTGAAATGCATGTTTTAAATAAAAGCTGAAAAACGGGTCTTTAATGGTGAATTTCGAGCTTGTAGATAAAAACTTGATTTTAAAGTGTTTTTCAACTTCTTTTAACATGATTAGAAGCTTTCTAAAGTAACTTTGAAGTTTCATCTAGGATTTCTCAGGTTTTAATGAATTTCCATTGTAATGGCCAAAACTTGTCAAAAAATTTGATACTTAAAAAGTGTAGTTTTGTTTAGTTTAAGGATGGGAGTTAGTCGTAGATGAATATGTAGATAAATGGAATTTGTTTCATGTGAAAGGATTAAGCGTATTCTGAGTTATTCAAATTTTAAGTTTTTGGTGCTTAAGGTTTTGGATAGAAAAAAAATGTAGCTTAGACTTGTGTCTATGGCTGTTTGAGGTGAGTTATTGATTGAATATGTATCGGCTTGTCTTTTTGAAGTGTCGGAGTCGATAAGACCTTCAACGAGTAGAGATTACAGCAAAAGGAAGCTTGTCTAAGCTTTCGATTTTCGGCAAAAATGAATATTTTGGTGAGTGTTTGGATTAGCTGCCCATAAGCAATTCATTGTGTTATTTTGGAATTTAGAGGTAGCCTAAACATCTTCTCTAAATTCTGAGTGTAAGTGTTTTTTTTTGCCTATGCTAAATATGTGATAAATATGTTTGTAAATTGTGATAAAGAAAGTTATGTTGTGACAAAATATGAACATGTTGTGATGATTATTGTGACAGTAAATATGAGGGTATGTTATTCATGCCATGTGACAGTGTGTATAATGTTCTAATGATATGTTTATGCAGAGAATATGTATGAATAATCAGTAAAGTAATATTTGATGATAGTATGGATATTTTGGCCTTGTGACTTAATGAGACCGTTGGATATAGCTGGCATGCCACAGGTTTGTGAGTACTCACTTATATGTGTTGTAATATTTAGGGCGTTGAGGCCTAGGGACAATTTTTGGAGAGATAAGGAAATACGAGCTAAGCTTCATTCACTGGGATATGTGTGTTTGGTGAGTTGGAGAGTGTTAGCTATAAGCTAAATTTATGGGATATGTTCGAACCTACAAGTCTATATGTGGTGTGTTGGATATCTGTGTATCCCATGAGTGATGATAGAGCTCACTTTTATGTTTCATAACTCAAGTGCCAAATTATCTTTCAAAGTGCATATATGTGTAATGTGATGTATGCCTAAACGAGTATGTGGATGCTATGCAAATTATTATAAATTGCATTTAAATGGGATTATATGTGACTATGTGATTAATATGTATCAGAATATGTGCCTAAATATTCGTATATAAATGTGTAAAAGGGATACATGAAAGATGATTAAATATGTAAATTATGGCACTAAGTTAAAGATGTTTTGGAAAAATGCTATCAATTGATTGGTTGATGCATGACGATTTGTTTGCGTAGTGGTTGTTCTGAGCATTCTTTGAGGTTGTTAAGCTCACCCACTCCTTTTTAACCATTGCAGATAAGTAGTGCTAGTGTGAGTGGTGTGGCCTTCAAGGGAGTGATCCAAGCTGATTATTTAGCTTCTATTAGTAGGTGTTCTATGCTTATTTATGTTTAGGGAGTAAAGGCAATGTGATAGACCAATGTGGTAGGTTTTATATCAATTTATTATGATGTATTGGGGATTATTTGTATATTGCGTATGCTTGGGAAGCTTGTGAACTTGGACATGGTGTTTGGCTTATTGTTTAGACATTTTTATGCATATGTGACTCGGTGAATGAAACATGATGTTTAAGGAATAAGTTTGAACGATCTAAATGCTCTTATATGCTGAATTTTTGTAACCTGAAGCAGAGGTATCAATATTAAGGCTTTTAGAACAACACCTTTGTATTTTCAAAAGTGCAGGGAGTCAGGATATCAATTTGGTATCAATACCTTGGCCCGAGTCTCGATACTCGTGGTGTAATTATCGATACCTTGTTAAAGGTACCAATATTTTCTGATGTTTTGAAATTTGGTGAGAAATAGAATGCTAGTTTGGTATCGATTTTCTAGGTGGTATAGATACCACTTAAAGGAAATATTTGTAACAGCCCGAATTAGGGCTAATCGGAACAGTGGTTTCGGGATCACTAATCTGAGGTGGAGGAAAAATTATTTTGATATTATTTTATGTGTTGTAATATGTTTATAAGGATGCATAAGAATTTTGGTACCTTAATATTAACGATTGAACGCATAATTGCGAAAAAGGACTAAATCGCATAAAGTGCAAAAGTTCAATTTTACAAGCTTGAGGTATCTAATAGTTCCCTAATGTGCAATTAGGCCTTGTTTAATGTAGTGGCCGGCCATAGGGACAAGAATTGACATGATCAATTGGTTAGGTAGGGTTTTGGTGACTTATTTAATAAATTAAAATAAAATAAGAAGAAAGATGATAACATCTATCATCTTCACCATTTTTCCACTAAAAAATACCAGCAAAGAGGGGGTTTTGAAAGCTTGAAATTTTTAGCAACTCATCTTCTCTACAAGTAAGTGATTATGATGGTTTTACTTGATAATTTTTGTACTTTTGGAGTCCCCAAAGCTTAAGCTAGCAAATGAGAGGACTAAATTTCTAAATGGTTGAAAGTCTAGGGACTTATCATGAGAGAGTTTATGTTTTTTGCTGAGTTTTTATGGAAGAAAATGAATGTTAGGGAGATGAGAAACAACTTTTGTGAAACATGAAAACACCTAAATGGGACTAAGTTGTAAATGTCAATTTGGTAATAAATGCATGAAATAGTTGGATATGTGAGTAGTTGTAAGAGAAATAAATGCTCAACTAGGCTTGTTTAATAAGAAAATGTGATGAAAAATGATTTACGAGCCTAGGGGCAAAATTCTAATTTTGCCATAGTACAAGGGCAAAATGGCCAATTTTGCCTAAGTAGAGATTATGATGTAATATGGTCATAAAATGATTAAATGAGTAAATTTTATTGTTCTAGATAAAGAAAAACAAGATTCGGATCTAGAACGGGAGAAAAGAAAAATATGGACAAATAGGTCCCTTTCTACCCTTTTCGGTATCGAGGTAAGTTTATGTGCTCATAATGCAACTATAGTGAAGTGTTTAATATTTCGATGATGTGTGAATTGTATATTGACTCTATGAATATATTAAATACTTTTTGATGAGATGTCAAGAATTAGAAGTCTTAAATTGAATCTGAGAATAAAGGGAATGCAAATAGCATGATACTATGATAATTAAGGTCCCGTGTAAGACCATATTTGGAATATGAATTCGGTGTGAGATTTTGTATAAGACCATGTTAGGGACATGACATCGATATGATATTTCATGTAAGACCCTATCGAGGGTATGATGTTGCTATGATACTAGATGTATGAGTCACAAGAGTATTCTTTAGTATTTTGAACATCTCAACAGGTATGTTGAAAATGAGAAAGTATGTGGTTATATCATGAGAGGTACAGGTATGTGCCAGAACTCAATTGAGGTGAATTTTGGTATATGATGAACCCATGGTGAATTATGTGTAAGTGATGTATCCTGATTGCATATGTTATATTTATTAATGCATTGCGTGAATGCAAATGAATATTGTAGAAATCTATTTAAGAATGATAGTGTGTGAGGACATTCCTGGATGAACATTCGAAATATGAAAAGGCGTGTGGATAAATATTGGTGAATGTGTAATCAATGGTGGGATGTGTGTGTTACCACGTTATTAATTGTTAGCGATGGGCTGTGAGCGATACCATCGCCAATATTATCAATGGTGGGCTATGTGTGTTACCACCTTACAATTTGTAACCGATGGGTTGTGTGTGATACCATTGTGCTTTGTATTAAATGGTGGGCTATGTGCGATACCGCCTTATAAATTATTAAATGGTGGGCTATGTGTGATACCGCCTTATAAATTATTAAATGGTGGGCTATGTGCGATACCACCTTATAAATTATTAAATGGTGGGCTGTGTGTGGAACCACCGAGAGTCTGGTATTATCCTGAATAGATTATTAAGAAATTGTTTAAGTAAATGTTTCATGGATTATTGTGATGAAAGATGCAGGGTTTATGTGCTAATAAATGAGAGTGCTATAATCATCACATGGTTAGAATGTGGTAAGAGATAGAATGAGTAAGTATTATAAATGATTGAATGGGTAACCATGAGTTTAAGAGTAAATCTCATTAAAATACGTTTGTGGTTGAGTATAATCAATGAATGTCAATACTTGATTATTATTTGCATATGAACTTACTAAGCATTATTCCTTACTCCTCCTCCTTTCTTATCTCTTATAAGTTAACTTAACTAGCTCGGGTTGGAGACCGCCAGAGATGTTTTCACACTATCAAGCAGACACTTGAGTATGAGATTCAAGTCTTCTTGAGATATGGCATGTATAGGGATCTTATTTTGGTTTAATTAAGTCATAGTTAAATTAGCCAAAGGTGTTGGCCTAAAAAAGTTTATGGATTGGTTGTGTATAGCTATAGATGATGGCTCAAGTCGATTGGAATTGTACTAGTAATAGTTTCCCCTCGTAAATGGGATGAAGATTTGATTTTCATGATTCAAATGTGATAATTCAAAAGTTATAATTAATGATTTGGAAATGTTATGTGATGGTGTGTGAATGTGTGCAAGTGAGGGTGGCTAATTGGCTTGGAAAATAGCCTTGAATTGGTCCACACGGGTAGGCACACGGGTGTGTGTCTAGACCATGTGTGACACACGGTTGACCCCATGGGCATGTGATTTGGTCGTGTGTCCTCTTGCATGCTAGAAAATGCAAGTCAGTAAGCTCAGTTGTAAACACACGGGCAGAGACACGTCCGCATGGGAGGCACGACCAAAGACATGGGCGTGTGCCCAGGCTGTGTGGGGTCTCTACCTAAATTTAGGAATTTAATTCGACATACGGTCTAAGGACACGGGTGTGTGCCTTGGTTTTCGCACACTGGCTGAGACACGGGCGTGTCGAGGTCGTGTAATGGACACGGGCGTGTCAAGGCCGTGTAAAGGACACGGGCGTGTGTCCGGCCGTGTGAAATAAGTTAGTGTTGACTACGGGTGAGAGACATGGGCGTGTGTGACCACACAGCTTGCCCCCATAGGCGTGTCCCATTTCACACGGGCATGTGGCCCCTGTTTAGGCAAAATTTTTCTAAGTGCGTAAAAGTTTCCGATTTATTTCTGAAACCTTTCGAAAGTATGTTTAGGGCCTCGTAGGTACGTTATAAGGAGGTTAGATATGAGAATGGAAAATTTTTAATTTGGAATGGAATTTGGTAACCCAAAGTTGTATGACTATGTGAGTCAAGTACGGTAATGCCTCATACCTGGTTTCGGCATAGAATATGGTCAGGGGTGTTACAATATCGATACCTACATAACATTTTTGGGAAAATTTGCTAAGTGGTCCCAATGCCCGAGATATGTACATTTTATGTTTGTTTGTCGTATGTTGGTATGATTAAATACTAAACTTTGCATGACTTGATATTCTCATAAATGCTAGAATAATTAAAGTATAATGAAACTGCATGTATATCAAGTCTGATAATTACAATGAAATCGATGTGAGATGGTGGTGTGGCATCTCGATATTTGGCCTGTCGTTCAAGCCAGGTATAGAGTGTTACGGGGCGATCGTATGTACATGTTCTAGTAGTCATCCTCGTAATGCCCTCCACCCAACCCGATCAATTGAATCTGATTATTGTATGCTACTTCCTAAAATAGATGTAACTTAGACTCTTCTATTTGCCTATGTTCTAGACAAACAATGACTTAATAAAATTTTCTAGTTTTGTTTACTAAATATCCTTGTGTATATTATTAAGATTTACTCTATGTACAAAGTTTTTTCATCTTTACATTCTAAACAAAGCAACTATCATTTTGGCCTTACTGTTATCAAGTATAAAAATAGAGTATTACATCTCATGCGCAGACTTAAACTTCGCCATAAGACTTCTCGTATAAACTCTCGTGTTATCCTTATTTCTAACTAATCATATGACTCTCTTAAATGTTCCTTGGGCATACACTTTTACTCTACCACAATATTTCACTTCTTTGTATGCATATCAGTTCAAACCACCGCTCTACTGGTGTAGCCTTGGCATCGCCTCTCGTCTCCCATCTTTCAAACAAATCCTACAATCAGAGGTATCCATAATATGTTCATAAGAACTCAGTGAGGCATTATCATACATTTATTCACCATTTCATATAAAATATAAACATTGTACTTTACTCTATGGAAATGGATAGATACTTATCGAGCAGGAACATGTATTAAATCTCTACATACTTTCTACTCCTATATATTGTTTAAACATTCTTACCTCAGTTAGTATTATTCGACTTATGATTTTTTATTGGCAACTTACTTTCCATTTCACCTTCCTACTGGTGGTCAAGGCAAACTTCGTTTGCTTCTCATCATTTTGCATTTCTCGCCAATCTTTCATTATCACAAGCTCATTAGCTAAACTTTCGTTCAGAGTTCACCAATTTGGCATTGCCTTTGAATCGTTGTCCCAAGGTCATTTCACAGACTGCACCACTAAGGCATATTCTTGACTTCAGATGTCTCCAGAATCTTTACACACTCGCTTGATCAATAGAAAGCCAGAAAGACGTCCACTTAACTTAGATTGCCATAGAGGCATCTATATTCATACAATAGACTTCGCCACGAAGACGTTTTTAACAAAATTAGCCGCTAAGGCTCTTTTTGATGATTTCGCTACAAAGGCTTCAACATATAACAGGTTTCGCCACTAGGGCTCACATATAACAAAGAACAGCTACAAAGGCTTCCGCATATAATAGATTCCACCACTAAGGCTCACATGTAACAGATTCAACCACAAAGGCATCACTTTTAGGTAATGGTGTGTTCGATGATAGGGATTTGCCTAAACTCATCGTCATGAGGTTTGCCCCACATTATCTGGTACTCACCCAACCGTTATTCTCTTCACTTCCACATGATGTCATAGTCCCAGGCTAGGTCTTACACAATGTGGTCTTCTTGTCGTGGCCATGGACTTCCATATTAGGATTCGTGTTTACTGTTGGAAACACAAAAATATATAAACTTTTTCAGCACCTTCTGAGCACTAATTCATGCAGTTTCTAAGTAATTTATGTCAAATTTTACAATTTTATTATATAATAATTAATTTAACCTTAGTTTATAAAACATTTTAAATTTTAATTATTTTTATAATAATTTCATATAAATTGGGTTTAATTTGGCAATTTTGCACAGAAGGTGAAAAATTAGCTTGGTAGTCACCTTGGAAGAATTAATTTACGAGGCACCTTAGGAGCACAATATGATGAATTAAAAGTCATGGAGGAATTAAATTTAAGTTTTAATACTTCCTCAAATCAATTGGTCCGATTTAATTTTTATTGAGAAAAACGGGCAGTTTGAAGTAGAGGAAAGGGCCTGAATTGGGCAAGTAAAGAGGGAGGATGGACAAGCCCAAAAAAGAAACCCAAACCATCCCATATTTCTGACCCAATCTGATTATTTTGAATGATTTTAACACTTGCAAATTAGCCCTTGAATGTTTCCTAAATGCCATTCAAACCCCTCCCCTTTTCAAGCATTCTATTTTTAGCCACAAGCTAAAAATAACAAATGTAAGTCAACCACTCCTTCCACCTAGCATGGTGTAATATATGGGATTTAGGGCTTGTGCATTTTTGCTTAATTGCATGTGCTAGTATGCCTATGTGTGTTTGAATGTGTTGAACAAATTTTTGAGAACTTTAGAGTGTAGGTGAATGCCTCAGAAAATATCAGATTTTAAGTCTTGAAGTGGAACTGAGTAGGAGAGGCCTTAAGAGAATTTGTAGGGGAAATTAGACATAAAAATTAGCTTTTTAAAGTGGCAAGGAGGCGCCACTTAAGGCCTTGGTAAGTGACGCCTCAAGAAGTGGAGAAGGGCTTCGGTTCGAGCCACAGAGGAAGTAAAAAAAGAGCTTTTATTTTGCGGCAATGGGGAGCAGTAGTGGACGACATAGGGACTTTATTTAGATAAGGATTAGACTTGGTCAATTCCTTTTAAAATTCGGCTAAGGTAGAAGATAAATGTTGATTTATTTTAAATTATTTTGAATGTGCAAAAAGGAGAGAAAATAGGAGAAAAGGAAGGGATGAGATAAGGGGAAGGAGAGTTGGCCGATTGGAGGGGTCTAGGGGTAGTATTTTCGGCAAGAGGGGAGAAGTGAGGCCATTCTTCATTCTTTTTTCTCTTTTGTGCCTTTGCCGAATTCTTTAGCAAATCTTCTCTTCTTCTCTTATTTTGTCAAAGCCGAAAGTAGAATTCTCCTAGCCACTGCCGATTCTCCTTAAAGCTTTATACTCTTTCTTTTCATCCTTGTTGAAGCTGAATCTTCATCATCAACCTTTCTCTTCTTTTTTTGCAAATTCACTCTAAGCTGAATACTCAAGTAACCCCTAACCGATTGTTCACCTATTGCCTAAGCCGAATCCTCTATTTTGAGGCCATAGCCGAATGCTCCCCTACCCCTTTTTGGTCGATTTGACCATTTGATCAGGAGCCGAATCTCTGATCCAAGCAAGGACATCCGATTGAGTTGGTAAGTGATTCTTGGTATTTAATGTTTCCTACCTCTTTCCTTAGATTAGCCCAAATCTAGAAACTAACCCCATAGTATTCTTTGGCCGAAACTATGAAGGAGGTTTCGGGATTTCTACTGTAGCCAACTTCAAGAGGAGATCTTTGGGATTTCTAGATCTAAGGTAAGCAAATATGATCATAGGCCGAAGGCCATTTGTTGTGATTAAATGTTAGAATTGGATCTAACATATGCCTCTAGTGATTTCGACAGATACCACAACCAAGTAGCAATTTCGGGATTTAGATCCACAAGGCAAGAGAATATGATATTTGGCCAAGGCCATATTTAGTGATCCAGATCTGTTTCTTATTCATTCATAAGCCGAAAACTAAACAGTGAAGTGATCTAGTGTTGGCCGATTGCAAGGGGCAGACATCACGAAATTTCAGGATTTGTGTAGTAACCAAATCGACAGCAAGGTAAGGATTTTGGTTGCAATAATACTTCGGGATTTGATTACTTAGCCGAATGGCTTTTTTCTAAAATGCTTAGTGTTGGCCGAATGTAGGAACTAGGGATCTAGAGCATTAGATCAGGATTTTCGGGATTTCACTGAACACGTTAATATCAGGTGTGTAACCCCACACTAACTCTTAATGGATTTACGGTATTAATTTAATATATGTGTTAATAAGAATGTGAAAGATATGGCTAAAGGTACCATTCAATGGTACGGCATAATCAGGTGCGTTATTCTCCAAAACTCTGTTAATAGTATTATGAACCTTGAATGTGGCATATATGAGAATTGGTTTCGAATATGAAATAAGGCATAAGGCATGAGTTTCGCATGATTTGTATGACACATGGTGTAACATCCTAGATTAGGGGTTATGTGTTTGGAGCATAACTCAAGTGCTAGTGGGTTTTAAGGGTATTTGGAGATGTTTTAAGAGTTTTTAGAACCCTAGAATGAAGGGGAAAGCTTTGGAAAATTATTGGTTTTTAAGTTAAGAAGGGGAAGCTAGGCTAAGGAAGCCTTAAGAAAATTTGTGTTGGATTCATGACACAAAGAAATCAATTGGGAAGGTGGCAAGGGACGCTACCTTGGGGCTTGGAAGGTGCGTCACATGGAGTGCCAAGAGGAGGAGGTTCGAGCTGCAGAAATGGCACTTGGGAGCTTTTATTTTTGGCGTTAAAAGGGGAGCAAGGCCAGGGAGGCCTTAAGGGAAAAATCTTAGGCGTGTTTGGCATAAAACAGGCCTTGGTAAAGTGGCTGCAAGGCGCCACTTAAGGGCCTGGAAGTGACGCCTGGCGCAGGTCTTGGGTTCGAGTAGCGTGGAAAGAAATGGGTATTTTTATTTTGCTTTTGGCGTTAAGACAAGGGGGGAGCTAGGGAAGGAGGCCTTAAAAAGAAATTGTGGCGAGTTTATGACACAAAAAGACGCCATGGCAGAGTGGCTTGGGGCGTTATTAGCAGCCTGTGTCTAAGGGCCCCAACAGGTCGGGAGTTCGACTAGCATGGGAAGAAGTATTTTGGTCTTTTATTTTGCATCTGACGCCAAGGCAAGGGAGAAGAAAGTGGACGGTACTTGGGACTTCCAATTGGAGGAGGATTCTAATTATCCTATTAAATTCGGCTAAAAGTAGGATAATTGTTAATTTATTTATTTTTAGTTTAGATTAGTAGATAGAAGATAATTATTGTTTTATTTTTATTTATTTTAGTTTAATAGGTGATAAGAGAAATATGAGGGATAAAAGATTTGTTTAATTCAATTATTTTTGAATGAGTTTTGAAGAGACAAAATAGGAGATTAATTTGGGATTTAATTGGTGAAGATATGGTAGCCAAATATAGGACTCTAGTGTGTGTGTGTGCCAAATTTTGATAAATAGGAGAGTGATCATCTTTTGTATTCTTTTTCTCTTTTAATTTCCTTATGCCGAAAATTGAGTCCCTCCATTCCATCCTCTCTTTGAGCCGGAAAAAAACCATAGAAGCTCACCTTGTTTTCTTCTATTACAAAGCCTCTCCCATTCCTTTATTCTTTTTTGCTTCAACACCACACTTGTACTGTTAATAGCCGAATATTCCAACCCTCTTTTAAGGGCCATAGCCGAACCACATAGCCTCATTCTCTACTCTTTTTAAAAGTGCTGAAACACTATCTTTACCTTGGTTTCCAAAGCCGATTCTCTAAGAAAAGGGGTTGTCGACTACACTCTTTTCCCCTCTTGATCTTTCCAACGTGAGTAGTGGTAAGTATGTTCTCCCTTAGCAGTTGATTTGGATTCTTTTTTAGGGATGCCGAAATCAAGTGGTTAAGGCCTTGGTTTTTGGTTTGGCTGAATCTAATAGTTGTTTAGCAGGGATTTCGACAGGAATAAGTGGTGATTCGGGAAATAGGTAAGCTTGGTAAGTGACTGGTGGTATTCGGCCATAGGCCATAAGGGTTGTTAATGGTTGAGCAATTTTTGACTATGGGTGTTTAGGGCAAGTCGATAGCGTTTGTAAGGAGCTTTCGAGATTTCAGGACCCTTTCGGTAAGTATGTTAAGTTGTGGATATTTGGTTAAGATTTCGTATATTGGTTATTAATAGGATTTTCTGATTAAGATTACACTGATGGATGCAAATACGATCCACGAGGAAAAGGAAGAACCCTATCCCAAAGTTTAAGAAAAGATCCGTTTCCGCAGTTCGGGATTGGCCACCGGGGTGTGGGCCAGTAGCAGGAGAAAGCTATAGGCAGATAGCCGTAGTTTCGCTTAGCGATAGCATTGGGATCGATAGTTTAGAGCTTCAGGTTATCAGGTGTGTAGTTAGCCTACTGTTTTCCGGGTTTATGTTATGTATGTGATACCGTGTATGTGCTATATATGTGCTAACTAGTGTAGTGGAAATTATGATATGGATACCCTCAAGGGGTATGTCAATAATCCGGTAAGTATCAAATCTGATGAATGTGACTATTGTTACGAATATGTGATAATATACCGAATAACATGTACATGCATTATCATCATGGCATTATTTTATGTTGCATGTGCATGGGTGGGATATGATATGAAAGAAGGACAGGGTGTACTTCGAGTACGTGGTTTAATGTTAGCCTTGAGCTACATCGTGGATTGACGTTGACTGAGGTTACGTTGTGGATTAATTGCGATTTAGTTCGCGTGGCTTGATGAGTGGCTATGTGCCTCATCGTGGTTGATATCCGCTATGTGCCATATTGCGGTTGATGAGTGACTATGTGTCCCATCCTGGTTTTGGTGTTAGCTACGGCTACATCGTGGATTGGCGCTGACTGAGGTCGCGTTGTGGATTTTTGTGCTTAATTGCATGTGGACGGCATTGATTGCCTTTTGGAGTGAAAAGGAGAGGGTGATTTATTAATCCCCTGGTGTGTGGTAGGCTGGATACGGGGGTGTGTAGAGGATGGACCTTAGGCTGGGTTGGGCTTCATAATTGTATAATTTTGTATGTGAACTTATGTGAAAATGGGCCAAGCCCAGTAAGATATGTGGATCAATGTGGAAATGGGCCAAGCATAGTATGTGGAAACATGTGGTTAATTACACTATTATAAGAATGTGACATGGTTATGGGCCAAGCCCCAATATGTGAACTCTATGTGATGTGGATATGGGCCAAGCCCAATAGGTGAATACATGTGAATAAGTTGCATTACTATTTGTTATATGGGCTATTATATGTTTTGACATGTGGGTGGAATTCAGTGGACTAATTGCACACTGAGTCTGTTAGACTCACCCAAAATTTTATCAATATCGCAGGTGATGCTCGGACCGGGTTGGAGTGGATACAAAGGTGGCCATGCAGAAGCAGATTTCCATGCAAAAAGATATTTTAATTATTTAAGTATTTATATTTTCAGTATTTCTGATTAAGTGTTTATTGTAATAAGGCCCATTAAAGTATTTAAGTATTTTTATTAAGTAACTTTATTATTATGTTTTATTATGGATTGACAATTGAGATGCTATTTGTAAATGGTTATATTTTTCTTAAATTTATGTATAATAAAGCTTTAATCCGGATATTTTCATAACAACCTAATTTTTACTTAGGATGTTTTAAATTACGAAAATGTTTTATCAAAGGCAACAAATTTTTTAACGGTTTTTACTCTTAAGAAAGAATATTTTCAAACATTTTTCCGCAGTGACATACCAGATCCAGTCAGGGCTCGTGGGCCGGGTTTGGGGTGTTACAGTTTGGTATCAGAGCCCGGTTCAAAACTCAGCTTGAGGTTTTGGGCCCGAAAACAGTTTTCAAAAATGGGTTTTTCAAAAATATGGACTTTTATTTGAGTTATTCGGCATGGCTTTGTCAGATCTCCTACTCAAGTCCACCAGGTAAGTACTTCTAATTACTGAAGTGAATTGTGTATATGTGAAATTGTATGGGCTTTTATGGAACGTAGATAGAGGATTAGGGCTATTGAACCCTAGGACTAGTCTACTCAAACACAAGTACATAAGACTTAAGGACCACTAAACAAACCTGTGACTAAGTCGCCGAGTTAAGGTGTGGCAACTGTTGTGCGCATGTCTAGGAGTGGATTCAGTAAGAGCTTGGTATTTAAGCAGTCCTAGCGACTCACCTCCTCTTTACTCGAATCCTACCTGGTGCATAGTAACCGTTCACCCTAACCAAGAAGACTTATTCACGGGTTAAACCGATAATTGGACTAGCCAGGCAGTTTTATAAAATTCCTAGTTTTAAAATCCCTAAATTACCCTTTTAATTGTAGTAAAAGATTATTGTGAAAATTTCTCAAAATATTTCTGATTTACAAAATTACAAAAATACCCTTATGTTGTAAATTACCAAAATGCCCCTGGTTTCTAAAATTTTCATATTACCCTCGACTTTTATTTAAAATATTCTTACTTTACAAAAATATCAGAAAATTCTATTTTTGCAAAATGTAAAGATACCCTGATTTGGAAAATTACTGAATTACCCCTGACTTACAAAATTACCAAGATAACCCTGATTTCTAAAATTTTTGCAATACCTTGATTTAGAAAATTTCCGAAGTACCCACGAGTTTTGAAAATTTTGAAAATGCCTTTGATTTATAAATATTTTTAAATTGACCCCGATTTATTACCAAAATACCCTTGTAGGAAAAATGACGAAAATACCCTCAGGATAGAAAACGACGTAAATGTTCGAATAGTGAATGTGGGTGGTGGATACCACTGAATGAATATGTCTATGTTGCTGAATGAATGTGCCTCTATTGAGGAATGAATGTGATTCTTTGAATTAGAGTAGTGAACTTGAACTGAAACTTTGTGTGATGGAAAGAACTACTTCTAAATACTTCATTTCATAAACTCGTTTCACGGTTAATCAATTGGAACAAAAGTAATCGATGCATAAAATTTTTAATCGATTAAATCGCGACATTAGAAATGAGTTCTAGGGGACGGGTCGCCGTGGACGCAGAGAGGTAGAATGACGAAGATCGGAACCGGTAGGAGTCCGCCATGGGTCAGAAAATGATGTGCCGCCACCAGCAGTGGGCCCGGAGGATCAAGATCAGACAGGAGGTGATGACGCAATATCGCGGGCTATGTTGCGAGTGCTCGAGCGAGTGGCAGGAGCTAGTGTAGGAAACGGAGCTCAAAAGTTAGTGTCGGAACGACTTAGGTCGAACGGAGCCGAGATTTTTAGAGGAGTATTGGGAGTAGCTCCGAATGTAGCGGAGTATTGGTTGGAAGCAGTCGAAAGAATCATGGATAATTTGGACTATACTGATGAGGAAAAGCTGAAAGGTGCTATTTCGTTGCTCCGAGACGAAGCTTATCGATGGTGGCTCACTGTCAGGCAAGGTACCCTGGCAGATCGATTGGATTGGGATTATTTTAAGGTTAAGTTTGAAGGGAAGTATGTTGGAGCTAGTTATTTAGACTCGCAAAGGAAAGCGCTTCTAAACTTGGTGCAAGGAAGCAAGTCGGTAGCAGAATACGAAGCAGAATTTGTGCGATTAAGTCAGTATGCTAAGAGGATCGTGACTACTGATTACGAAAGGTGTGTCCGATTCGAAGATGGGCTACGAGATGAGTTGCGAGAGTTGATTGCTCCGCACAGAGAAAGGGACTTCGCCATTCTAGTGGAGAAAGCTCGGATCGCTGAGGAAGTTAAGAGGACTGTAAGGGAGAACCGAGATAAGGAAAGGAACGGAAATAAGAGAAGTTTTGGACCGTCAGCATCATTTGTAGATGTTCGGAAAAGACCAAGGATCGAGAATTCTGTAGTGCACCTGTGACAGTTTCTGAGAATCGAAGTCGCGTATGTGCTCAGTGTGGAAGAGCTCATGGAGGAGAATGTTGGGGAAATAGTAAGGCATGTTTTCGGTGTGGATCTAAGGCTCATTTGGTTAAGAAATGTCCTCAAGTGATGGATAGGGCTCGAGGTCAAGGTCGTGGAACCCCAAGCAGAGGAGCTGAAGGTTCGAATGCGAGGCAACCAAGGATGTGATAGCGGGTAAGTTCCTTGTTTTTGGAATATTATTTATTGCTTTAGAGATAGTTCATTATTGTATTGCTAGTGAAGTGTATGAAACCTTGGATGTGAACTTTAAGACTCTGCCTAGAAGGTAAGTTAGTTTTGTTACGATCAGAGTGCGTAGCAATAGTGTAGGGTGGTGAGCTAAGATGTACGATTATTAGTTAGTAAGTAATTTCGAGGACGAAATTATTTTTAAGGAGGGTAGAACTCTAACATCCTAGATTAGGGGTTATGCGTTTGGAGCATAACTCAAGTGCTAGTGGATTGTAAGGGTATTTGGAGATGTTTTAAGAGTTTTTAGAACCCTAGAATGAAGGGGAAAGCTTTGGAAAATTATTGGTTTTTAAGTTAAAAAGGGGAAGCTAGGCTAAGGAAGCCTTAAGTAAATTTGTGTTGGATTCATGACACAAAGAAATCAATTGGGAAGGTGGCAAGTGACGCTACCTTGGGGCTTGGAAGGTGCGTCACATGGAGTGCCAACGGGAGGAGGTTCGAGCTGCAGAAATGGCACTTGGGAGCTTTTATTTTTGGCGTTAAAAGGGGAGCAAGGCTAGGGGGCCTTAAGGGAAAAATCTTAGGCGTGTTTGGCATAAAACAGGCCTTGGTAAAGTGGCTGCAAGGCGCCACTTAAGGACCTGGAAGTGACGCCTGGCGCAGGTCTTGGGTTCGAGTAGCGGGGAAAGCAAATGGGTATTTTTATTTTGCTTTTGGCGTTAAGACAAGGGGGAGCTAGGGAAGGAGGCCTTAAAAAGAAATTGTGGTTAGTTTATGACACAAAAAGACGCCATGGCAGGGTGGCTTGGGGCGTTATTAGCAGCCTGTGTCTAAGGGCCCCAGCAGGTTGGGAGTTCGACTCGCATGGGAAGCAGTATTTTGGTGTTTTATTTTGCATCTGACGCCAAGGCAAGGGAGAAGAAAGTGGACGGGACTTGGGACTTCCAATTGGAGGAGGATTCTAATTCTCCTATTAAATTCGGCTAAAAGTAGGATAATTGTTAATTTATTTATTTTTAGTTTAGATTAGTAGATAGAAGATAATTATTATTTTATTTTTATTTATTTTAGTTTAATAGGTGATAAGAGAAATATGAGGGATAAAAGATTTTTTTAATTCAATTATTTTTGAATGAGTTTTGAAGAGATAAAATAGGAGATTAATTTGGGATTTAATTGGTGAAGATATGGTGGCCAAATATAGGACTCTAGTGTGTGTGTGTGTGCCGAATTTTGATAAATATGAGAGTGATCATCTTTTGTATTCTTTTTCTCCTTTAATTTCCTTGTGCCGAAAATTGAGTCCTCCATTCCATCCTCTCTTTGAGCCGGAAAAAAAACCATAGAAGCTCACCTTGTTTTCTTCTTTTACAAAGCCTCTCCCATTCCTTTATTCTTCTTTGCTTCAACACCACACTTGTACTGTTAATAGCCGAATATTCCAACCCTCTTTTAAGGGCCATAGCCGAATCACATAGCCTCATTCTCTTATCTTTTTAAAAGTACTGAAACACTATCGTTACCTTGGTTTCCAAAGCCGATTCTCTAAGGAAAAGGGTTGTCAACTACACTCCTTTCCCCTCTTAATCTTTCCAACGTGAGTAGTGGTAAGTATGTTCTCCCTTAGCAGTTGATTTGGATTTTTTTTTTTGGGGATGCCGAAATCAAGTGGTTAAGGCCTTGGTTTTTGGTTTGGCCGAATCTAATAGTTGTTTAGCAGGGATTTCGATAGGAATAAGTGGTGATTTGGGAAATAGGTAAGCTTGGTAAGTGACTTGTGATATTCGGCCATAGGCCATAAGGGTTGTTAATGGTTGACCGATTTTTGACTATGGGTGTTTAGGGCAAGTCGACAGTGTTTGTAAGGAGCTTTCGAGATTTCAGGACCTTTTCGGTAAGTATGTTAAGTTGTGGATATTTGGTTAAGATTTCGTATATTGGTGATTAACAGGATTTTCTGATTAAGAGTACACTAATGGATGCAAATACCAGTCACGAGGGAAAAGGGAAGAACCCTATTCCAAAGTTTAAGAAAAGATCCGTTTCGGCAGTTCGGGATTGGCCATGGGGTGTGGGCCAGCAGCAGGAGAAAGCTATAGGCAGATAGCCATAGTTTCGCTTAGCGATAGCGTCGGGATCGAGAGTTTAGAGCTTCAGGTTATCAGGTGTGTAGTTAGCCTACTGTTTTTCGGGTTTATGTTATGTATGTGGCACTGTGTATGTTCTATATATGTGCTAACTAGTGCAGTGGAAATTATGATATGGATACCCTCAAGGGGTATGTCAATAATCGGGTAAGTATCAAATCTGATGAATGTGACTATTGTTACGAATATGTGATAATATGCCAAATAACATGTACATGCATTATCATCATGGCATTATTTTATGTTGCATGTGCATGGGTGGGATATGATATGAAAGAAGGACAGGGTGTACTTCGAGTACGTGGTTTAATGTTAGCCTTGAGCTACATCGTGGATTGACGTTGACTGAGGTCACGTTGTGGATTAATTGTGATTTAGTTCGTGTGGCTTGATGAGTGGCTATGTGCCTCATCGTGGTTGATATCGGCTATGTGCCATATTGTGGTTGATGAGTGACTATGTGTCCCATCGTGGTTTTGGTGTTAGCTACGGCTACATCGTGGATTGGCGCTGACTGAGATCCCGTTGTGGATTTTTATGCTTAATTGCACGTGGACGGCATTGATTGCCTTTTGGAGTGAAAAGGAGAGGGTGATTTATTAATCCCCTGGTGTGTGATAGGCTGGATACGGGGGTGTGTAGAGGATGGACCCTAAGCTGGGTTGGGCTTCATAATTGCATAATTTTGTATGTGAACATATGTGAAAATGGGCCAAGCCCAGTAAGATATGTGGATCAATGTGGAAATGGGCCAAGCCCAGTATGTGGAAACATGTGGTTAATTACACTATTATAAGAATGTGACATGGTTATGGGCCAAGCCCCAATATGTGAACTCTATGTGATGTGGATATGGGCCAAGCCCAATAGGTGAATACATGTGAATAAGTTGCATTACTATTTGTTATATGGGCTATTATATGGTTTGACATGTGGGTGGAATTCAGTGGACTAATTGCACACTGAGTCTGTTAGACTCACCCAAAATTTTATCAACATCGCAAGTGATGCTCGGACCGGTTGGAGTGGATACAAAGGTGGCCATGCAGAAGCAGATTTTCATGCAGAAAGATATTTTAATTAATTATTTATTTATATTTTCAGTATTTCTAATTAAGTGTTTATTGTAATAAGGCCCATTAAAGTATTCAAGTATTTTTATTAAGTAACTTTATTATTATGTTTTATTATGGATTGACAATTGAGATGCTATTTGCAAATGGTTATATTTTTCTTAAATTTATGTATAATAAAGCTTTAATCCGGATATTTTCATAACAACCTAATTTTTACTTAGGATGTTTTAAATTACGAAAATGTTTTATCACAGGCAACAAATTTTTTAACGGTTTTTACTCTTAAGAAAGAATATTTTCAAACGTTTTTTCGCAGTGACATGCCAGATTCGGTCAGGGCTCGTGGGCTGGGTTTGGGGTGTTACACATGGGGCATATGGGTGATTATGAAAAGGGGAGGTGATCTGGTGGTTTTTACCACAATATCTAGTGACTCATGTCACATAATCTGAATGTGGTGACTTATGTCATGTATTATTATCTGGTGACTTTGTCACATGATCTGGTGGCTATGCCACAATTTATAAGGGCGATGTGCATGTCGTCTGCAGTGACTGCCTTCGATGGTGTGTAGCGGATGGAGGGTCGATTTAGTAATCCCCACGGTGTGATGGCAGGTACGGGTGATGTGTAGAGGATGGATATCTAGGCTTAGGTTTGGGATTGCATTATTACTTATATTTGTTATATATGTATGATTTGATATGCCTAAATCTTTTGGGACTTGGTGTTGGCTGTTACGCACTGAGTCTGTTTGACTCACCCCGTTGTGGGATATCTTTTCAGGTGACACTGAGTAAATGGACCGGGTCGGCAGGACCTTAGTGGTGGCCATGCTCAGCTCAGAATTTATTTTAGTTTGAATTTTAAATTTAAGTGTTTGGATTTATTTCGGGTTTTGCTTGATGTAATAAGGCCATTATTATTAACTGTTTTATGCTTTCACTTTTAAATTTCTGTTATGGAACGATTAAGTTTAAACCATATGTTAAACAGTTTTCTTAAAATAAATTTAAATGGGTTGAAATTCGGCCACATCTTATGACTTATAGTTTTCAATTACGAAAATAATGTTTTAATAAAATATGGACTTCAATAAAGACAATGTTTTCATTTAAATCACAACACAAATCAATTTTCCTTCAAAACCACTCAAATCTTCCGAAGTAACAAACGAGTTTTTGAAGTGTTTTACACGAGGAACATACCAGATCCGGTCGAGGCTCATGGGCCAAATTTGGGGTGTTTCAGTTTGGTATCAGAGCCCAGTTTTAAACTCTCGGCCTTGGGTTTAAAACCCATAACGTTTTCAAAATTAAGCCCAAATAAGTTTTGTGAAAAATTTTGTGATTTGAGCAGGTTTTCTGGTATGGCACCTAAGTCTCTAACTCGAAGTCCACCAGGTAAGTACCCCTAACTGTTGTATGAATTATTGTATGATTTGTATGTGGGTATATCAGGAACGTAGATTAGTATATTAAGTTATTGAACCCTAGGATTAGCTTACCCCAACACAGAGTTACATAAAACTTTAATGCCTAATTAAAACCAACCTATGACTAAGTCGCCGAGTTAGGGTGTGGCAACCATTGTGCGCATGTCTAGGATTGGATTCAGGAAGAGCCTGGTATTTAAGCATTCCTAGTGACTCACCTCCTCTTCGCTCGAATCCTACCTGGTGCGTAGTGACGGTTCACCCTAACCAAGAGGACTTACTCACGGGCTAAACTCAATAATTAAAACCCGAAAGGGACTAGCCATACTGTTTTATAAAAACCTTAGTTTTAAAATCACCAAATTACCCCTTTGATATGTAAAAACATTTTTATAAAATTTTTCCAAAATATTCCCGAATTACAAAATTACCCAAATACCACTGGTTGTAAAATTACGAAAATACCCTTAGTTTATAAAATTACCACACTACCCTTAACTTTTTCTAAAATACTTTTACTTTACAAAAATACCAAAAACCCCTATTTTACAAAATATCAAGATACCCTGATTTTGAAAATTACCAAAATACCCCTATAGGACAAATTACGAAAATACCCCTGGGATGGGAACGGACGAAAATGTTCGAGTGGTGAATGTGTGTAGTAGATACTACTAAATGCATGTGTTTCTCTGAATTAGGGTAAAAGACTGGAAACGAAAACCCTGAAATGATCGAAAGAACTACTACTAAGCTCCTTTTCATAAAATTGTTCGCGAATAATCAGTGGAACAAAATACTAATGCATAAGGTTTCTTAAATCAGATTAAAGCGCGATCGTAAAAATGAGTTCTAGGGGACGTGGTCGTAATGTGCGAGGACGTGGTAGAGGCAGAATGACCGTATCGGAACCCATTAGGTCTGGTCAGGGGTCCAAGAATGAGGTACCACCACCCCCACCACCAGCGGTTGGAGTTGAGCATCAGGATCAGACGGGGGATGATGCAGTATCGCAGGCGGTGCTGCGAGTTCTTGAGAAGGTGGCTGGAGCAGGTAGAGGTATGGGAGCTTGGAAATCTATACCCGAGCGACTCCGAGCCAATGGAGCTGAGGTGTTCCGTGGTATATCCGGAGTGGCACCCAGTACGGCTGAGTATTGGTTGGAGGCGACAGAGCAAATCATGGATGAGCTGGATCTAACTTCTGAGGAGAAACTGAAAGGAATGGTGTCGCTTCTTTGCGATGAGTCATATCAATGGTGGCTCACAGTTCGGGATGGTGCTACAGCTGAGGAACTCACTTGGGAGTATTTTAAGGCGGCGTATCAAAAGAAGTATGTTGGAACTAGATATATTGATGCACAGAGGAAGGCATTTCTGGGGCTGGTTCAAGGGAACAAGTCCCTAGTGGAGTACGAGGCTGAATTCTTAAGGTTGAGCCAGTATGCTAGAGGAATTGTGGCTATGGAGCATGAACGACGTGTCCTGTTCGAGGACGGGCTGAGGGATGACCTTAGGTTGTTGATAGCTCCACAGCAGGAGCGGGAGTTTGCCGTATTGGTAGAAAAGGCTAAGGTAGCCGAAGGGATTAAGGACTCTGTGAGATAGAATACGGATCGAAACAAGCAGAAGAGAGGTTTTGGAACATCAGGGCCATCCGGAAATGTTCAAAAGAGGCCTAGAGTTGATGGGCTGTGAGGTCAGCAGGCTGTGACAGGAGGGCAGTACCCTACTTGTGCTCAGTGTGGGAAGATGCACCTAGGAGAGTGTTGGAAGAAGACAGGAGGATGTTTCAAGTGTGGGTCCAAGGACCATATGATTAAGGACTGTCCTATAAAAATAGACGGGAGCTGACCAATAGGTCAGGGATTTAATCAGGCTGGAAGAGGTAGACAGTAGCCTCAGCAGGGTCGTGGTCCGATGGGCAGAGGCAGTAGTTCTAGAAGAGGACGGGGAACATCGGGCAGAGGTGTTGGTAATACAGAAGCAAGACAGCCAGGTCTAGAGACGCACCGGACGTCATAACGGGTACGTTCCTTATAGCTGGCAAGCCTTACTTTGCTTTAATTGATGTTGGCTCGACCCATTCTTATGTTGCATGTAGAGTAGTGGAAACACTAGGCATGGCCTCTGAACTGTCTGATAGGGAGATGACTGTAGTAAGCCCGTTAGGTCAAACTGTAGTGGTGAATAAGGTATTTCGGAATGTACCTTTAGAGATTCAGGGAGTGATATTCCCTGCCAACTTGATGGAACTACCTTTCGGAGAATTTGATCTTACTCTTGGCATGGACTGGCTAGTGGAACATCAGGCTATATTAGATTACGCAGTTAAACGAATAGAGTTAAGGACGCTTGAGGATGAGGTGATAATTATGATAGGAGAAAGAAGAAACTACTTGTTTAATGCAGTCTCTGCTTTAAAGGCTGATAAGATGGTTCGGAAAGGGTGCAAGGCATTTTTGACCTTCATTAGTGCGTTGGATGCAACAGAAGGGGGAGTTAGTGGAGTTAGAACAGTAAGGGAATTTGTGGATGTCTTTCCAAAGGAGTTACCTGGAATACCCCCGGACAGGGAGGTAGAGTTCGGAATTGACTTGCTACTAGGTACAGCTCCTGTGTCAATTGCCCCATACAGAATGGCACCAAAGGATTTGGGTGAGCTCAAGGCTCAAATCCAAGAGTTTCTTGATCGTGGGTTTATATGTGTGTCTCCATGGGAAGCACCAGTCTTGTTTGTAAAGAAGAAGGACGGAACTATGCGTATGTGCATAGATTATCATCAGTTGAATAAGCTGACCATCAAGAACAAGTACCCGTTGTCAAGGATAGACGACTTGTTCGATCAGCTTAAGGGGGCAGCAGTGTTCTCAAAGATAGATCTAAGGTCTGGATATCATCAGCTTAAGGTGAAGGAGGGAGATATCCATAAGACAGCTTTCCCGACAAGGTACGGGCATTATGAGTTCTTGGTAATGCCGTTCGGATTGACGAACGCCCCAGCCGCGTTCATGGATATGATGAACCGGGTTTTTCAACCTTACTTGGATAGGTTCGTCATTGTGTTCATAGACGACATCCTAGTGTATTCCAAGTCTGAGGAGGATCATGATGAACATCTCCGGATAGTGTTGCAAGTATTAAGGGAGAAGAAGCTCTATGCCAAATTCAGCAAGTGTGAATTTTGGCTTAAGGAAGTCGCATTCTTAGGGCATGTGGTGTCTGCAGAAGGAATAAGGGTGGATCCTAGGAAGATTGAAGCAGTGCTAGATTGGAAACCACCTAAGTCTGTGGCTGAGGTTCGTAGTTTCTTGGGTTTAGCAGGCTACTATAGAAGGTTCGTAGAAGGGTTCTCATCAATAGCCGCACCGTTGAAAAAGTTGTTGAGAAAGGAGGTACCTTTCGTTTGGACAGATAAGCAACAGGGGAGCTTTGAGAAGCTTAAGAGGGTCTTGACTGAAGCTCCGATTTTGATTCAGCCGAAGGCAGGAAAGGATTTTGTAGTGTATTGTGACGCTTCTCACACAGGATTGGGATGCGTATTGATACAAGACGACTTATGCGTCTCGACAATTAAGGCCTCATGAGGTTAGACTTGGAATTGGCGGCAGTGGTCTTTGCTCTTAAGGTATGGAGGCACTATCTATATGGAGAGAAGTCAGTGATCTACACAGACCACAAAAGCCTTAAGTATCTACTGACTCAAAAAGAGCTGAACCTGAGACAGCGAAGGTGGGTGGAGTTATTGAAGGACTACGATTGTTCTATAAAGTATCACCCAGGCAAAGCGAATGTGGTGGCAGATGCCCTAAGTCGGAAAGTTGTGTGGGATCTGAGGGCGATGTTTGCACACCTTAGCTTGTATGACGACGGAAGTTTGTTGGCAGAGTTGCAAGTTAAGCTGACGTGGTTGAATGAGGTGAAAGAGGGACAGTTAATGGATGAAGATTTAAGTGCTAAGTTACGGCAAGTGCAGAGTGGGGAGTTGGAAGATTATGGTATTAATGACGAGGGAGTACTGTGTTTCAAGGGTAAAGTTTGTATGCCGAAGAACAAGGAGTTAAGGTAGAGGATTCTTCGGGAATCGCATAGTAGCCCTTATGCTATGCATCCTGGAGGTAGCAAGTTGTACAGAGATCTAAGGGAACAATTTTGGTGGCCTGGTCTTAAGCGGGAAGTTATCGAATTTGTAGGGAAGTGCTTAACGTGTCAACAAGTTAAGGCTAAACACCAAGCTCCGTCAGGATTGCTTCAGCCAATAAAGATTCCGCAGTGGAAGTGGGAGAGAATCACCATGGACTTCGTTAGTGGGCTTCCCCTTACGCCTACTAAGAGGGACTCGGTATGGGTGGTAGTGGATCGATTGACAAAGTCCGCGCATTTCATACCAGTGCGGGTTGACTATTCTTTGCAGAAGTTGGCAAAGTTGTATGTGGCAGAAATTGTAAGGTTGCATGGAGTTCCGGTATCGATTATTTCGGATAGGGATCCAAGGTTTACGTCTCGATTTTGGAAAGCACTACATCGAGCTTTAGGCACCAGATTGGATTTCATTACGGCATTTCATCCGCAGTCGGACGGCCAGTCTGAGTGAGTAATCCAAGTGTTGGAAGATATGCTGAGGGGCTGTGTGATAGACTTCAGAGGAAGTTGGGAAGAATATTTGCTTTTAGCGAAATTTGCATACAATAACAGCTATCAAGCCAGTATTCGGATGGCACCATATGAGGCGCTGTATGGACAGAAGTGTCGCACTCCTACGTGCTGGATAGAATTAGGGGAACGTCGAGTTTTGGGTCCAGAGATTGTGGCAGAATCTGAGGAGAAGGTTGAGGTAATTCGGGCATGGTTAAAGGAGGCATCTGATAGGCAGAAGTCGTACGCAGATCTTAAGCGGAACGAAATAGAATTTGATGTGGGAGATCAAGTGTTTCTTAAAGTTTCACCTTGGAAGAAGGTGATGAGATTTGGTCGCAAAGGGAAGTTAAGTCCAAGGTTTATAGGACCTTATCGGGTATTAAAGCGAGTTGGTCCAGTGGCATACTAGTTAGAGTTGCCTCCAGAGTTGAAGCAAATGCACGATGTATTCCATGTTTCTATGCTACATCGTTACCGATCGGATCCATCTCATGTAGTGCCAGTTGAGGATGTGGAGCTGAGACCGGATTTGTCCTACGAGGAAGAGCCGATTCAGATCTTGGAGCGAGATGTGAAGGTATTACGGAGGAAATCAGTTCCTTTAGTCAAAGTGTTATGGCGTAATCATGGATCGGAAGAAGCTTCGTGGGAGACAGGAGAAGCAATGCGACAGCAATACCCTCACTTGTTTTAGCTAGGTAATTTCGAGGTCGAAATTATTTTAAGGGGGTAGAACTGTAATATCTGGGATTTAGGGCTTGTGCATTTTTGCTTAATTGCATGTGCTAGTATGCCTATGTGTGTTTGAATGTGTTGAACAAATTTTTGAGAACTTTAGAGTGTAGGTGAATGCCTTAGAAAATATCAGATTTTAAGTCTTGAAGTGGAACTGAGTAGGAGAGGCCTTAAGAAAATTTGTAGGGGAAATTAGACATAAAAATCAGCTTGTTAAAGTGGCAAGGAGGCGCCACTTAAGGCCTTGGTAAGTGACGCCTCAAGAAGTGGAGAAGGGCTTGGGTTCGAGCCATATGAGAAGCAAAAAGGGAGCTTTTATTTTGCGGTAATGGGAAGCAGTAGTGGACGGCATAGTGACTTTATTTAGATGAGGAATAGACTTGGTCAATTCCTTTTAAAATTCGGCTAAGGTAGAAGATAAATGTTGATTTATTTTAAATTATTTTGAATGTGCAAAAAGGAGAGAAAATAGGAGAAAAGGAAGGGATGAGATAGGGGGAAGGAGAGTTGGCCGATTGGAGGGGTCTAGGGGTAGTATTTTCGGCAAGAGGGGAGAAGTGAGGCCATTCTTCATTCTTTTTTCTCTTTTGTACCTTTGCCGAATTCTTTAGCAAATCTTCTCTTCTTCTCTTATTTTGTCAAAGCCGAAAGTAGAATTCTCCTAGCCATTGCCGATTCTCCCTAAAGCTTTATACTCTTCCTTTTCATCCTTGTTGAAGCCGAATCTTCATCATCAACCTTTCTCTTCTTCTTTTGCAAATTCACTCTAAGCCGAATACTCAAGTAACCCATAACCGATTGTTCACCTATTGCCTAAGCCGAATCCTCTATTTTGAGGCCATAGTCGAATGCTCCCCTACCCCTTTTTGGTCGATTTGACCATTTGATCAGGAGTCGAATCTCTGTTCCAAGCAAGGAAATCCAATTGAGTTGGTAAGTGATTCTTGGTATTTAATGTTTCCTACCTCTTTCCCTTAGATTAGCTGAAATCTAAAAATTAACCCCATTAGTATTCTTTGGCTGAAACTATGAAGGAGGTTTCGGGATTTCTACTGTAGCCAACTTCAAGAGGAGATCTTCGGGATTTCTAGATCTAAGGTAAGCGAATATGATCATAGGCCGAAGGCCATTTATTGTGATTAAATGTTAGAATTGGATCTAACATATGCCTATAGTGATTTCGACAGACACCACAACCAAGTAGCGATTTCGGGATTTAGATCCACAAGGTAAGAGAATATGATATTCGGCCAAGGCCATATTTAGTGGTCCAGATCTGTTTCTTATTCGTTCATAAGCCAAAAACTAAACAGTGAAGTGATCTAGTGTTTGGCCGATTGCAAGGGGGAGACATCACGAAATTTCGGGATTTGTGTAGTTACCAAATCGGCAGCAAGGTAAGGATTTTGGTTGCGATAATACTTCGGGATTTGATTACTTGCCGAATGGCTTTTTGCTAAAATGCTTAGTGTTGGTCGAATGTAGGAACTAGATAGATCATTAGATCGGGATTTTCGGGATTTCGCTGAACACGTTAATATCAGGTGTGTAACCCCACACTAACTCTTAATGGATCTACGGTATTAATTTAATACATGTGTTAATAAGAATGTGAAAGATATGGCTAAAGGTACCATTCAATGGTACGGCATAATCAGGTACGTTATTCTCCAAAACTCTGTTAATAGTATTATGAACCTTGAATGTGGCATATATGAGAATTGGTTTCGAATATGAAATAAGGCATAAGGCATGAGTTTCGCATGATTTGTATGACACATGGGGCATATGGGTGATTATTAAAAGGGGAGGTGATCTGGTGGTTTTTACCACAATATCTGATGACTCATGTCACATAATCTGAATGTGGTGACTTATGTCATGTATTATTATCTGTTGACTTTATCACATTATCTGATGGCTATGCCACAATTTATAAGCGCGATGCGCATGTCGTCTGCAGCGACTTCCTTTGATGGTGTGTAGCAGATGGTGTGTCGATTTAGTAATCCCCACGGTGTGATGGCAGGTACGGGTGATGTGTAGAGGATGGATATCTAGGCTTGGGTTCGGGATTGCATCATTATTTATATTTGTTATATATGTATGATTTGATATGCCTAAATCTTTTGGGACTTACTGTTGGCTGTTACACACTGAGTCTGTTTGACTCACCCCGTTGTGGGATATCTTTTCAGGTGGCACTGAGTAAATGGACCGGGTCGGCAGGAGCTTAGTGGTGGCCGTGCTCAGCTAAGAATTTATTTTAGTTTGAATTTTATATTTAAGTATTTGGATTTATTTCGGGTTTTGCTTGATGTAATAAGGCCATTATTATTAATTTTTTTATGCTTTCATTTTTAAATTTCTGTTATGGAACGATTCAGTTTAAACCATATGTTAAACAGTTTTCTTAAAATAAATTTAAATGGGTTGAAATTCGGCCACATCTTATGACTTATAGTTTCAATTACGAAAATAATGTTTTAATAAAATATGGACTTCAATAACGACAATGTTTTCATTTAAATCACAACACAAATCAATTTTCCTTCAAAACCACTCAAATCTTCCGAAGTAACAAACGAGTTTTTGAGTGTTTTACTCGAGGAACATACCAGATCCGGTCGAGACTCGTGGGTCGGGTTTGGGGTGTTTCATGGTCGGACATGGGAAGGGGGATTGGATACTATTTTTATCTAATTTTAGTTGTCAAGTCCCACTATAAAAATCCTTATTCTCTTCCTCATTTTTCGTCTCTCATTTTACACCTCACACATACACCTTTTCTCTCATCTTTCTTTTTCTTTTCCTTTCTATTTTCTTTCCAAATTATTTCTTCCCTTTCTAATTTCCCCTCTTGTAAAAGAGCTAGCACACTACTTGGAGCAACAACAATCAAGTTTTGTGGGGACCTTGGATCAACAGAACGAGCAGAGAAGAAAGGAGGGCACGAGTTTAGCTTTGGAAGATCACTAGGATTTGTTTTTCTAGTTCCCTTCTCTTAATCTTTTCAGTTTATGTTGTGATCATGATTAGGAATATTTATTGTGTTTATGTTCTTGCATTAATTAAAATGACTTATATTTCATTCATGTTAGATTAATTGCATTTTGTACACTTGAACATTAAAAATGTGTTTGTGTTGTTATTAGGCCTTGGTAAATTTTTCAATTAAATAAAATCATGCCTATGTTAGGCTTGCATTTTAATTGTAATGTAAAAATTGAATTAATTATTAAATGGATTGAAATTATAATTAATTGACACATTGTTTAATTGGTGCATGTTTAATCTTCTATGGTAGTTAAGGGTTAAATTAGCGATGGTATTAAACAATACTTTAGTCTTACATAACTTGTAAGATTATTGGGATTAAATTGTTTCAATATAAAAGTATATTGTTAGTTCACTTTATCTTATACTTGCTTATGAAAATTCGATTAATTATTTGAATTCACATAGAAATATGTTCAAGAGATTAATGGATTTAGTAAGTAAGTATGTGCATTAGTTAACAGGATACCAAGTTGCCGTGAAATTATTCGTAACAACATGAACATAGTTTTAATTATTCTAAGTTCAAGAATGAAATTGATATAACATATTTACGTCATATTGATTAAACCTTATCTTTTAGAAATCGGGCATTGGAATTTTTTTTCTTAGTTATCACTTAGTTAAATTAGTTTTATTTTTATATCACCTTTTCAAAACAACATATTTTTCATCACTAAATTGTTTCATTTTACATTTCAAAAATATTCACTTGCATAGTCCCTATGGGTACAATAACTCGACATTACTTGTCAATTTATTACTTGTTAATGATTGTGTACACTTGCACAATTTCGTCGTTTCAACTATCCCAATGGACTCACATGCAAGCAGACTCAACGTTTAGATTTATGCAACTCATGCAACTTATGCACAGACACCTCATGCTTTCAGACGTGCTTATGCATGTACATACTTACTTATAGCAGACAGAAACATACTTCTAGGTGCAATCTTTACACTTACACTTTCTTCTGTGGAGCAGAAATATATCATCAGGCTTATGCCTTTTTTACACATTCATCGTGCACACATTACTTTTTCTTAACAAAGGCGCATTGTCATTTAGGCATCAAGCCATACATTCAAGCTTATCAGATACACATTTTCACAAAATCAACATGTCACACATGCATAGCTTTCATCTTGTTCCACAAATTAGTCTTTTAACACAGAAGAAATAAACATAAAACATGCAACGGATAGATAAAAGTTCATACGGTACTCGTAGAACCCTTATGATATCCTCACCTTTTCCTCAAAAAAACTTACAAAGAGATCACAAAGTTCTCACCTTCAGTAGCTTTAAACATCAGATCTAGGCTTCCTTCGAGTAGATCGAAAACCTCTAAACGTTAAACCACAGAAAACTCATCAAAATCTTTCCATCTAGTTCATTTTTGTTCTTACTCGAACACCAGAATCGTACTACAAAGCTTTACTATTTTCGTTACTAAGCTAAACAGATCAGCTCTTAAGGTAGTAGGCTGCGAAACTTACCTTAGCAAAGGCATCTTAGAGCTTACCCTCTCATTCCAAGCTCATCCTAAAGGATGAGAGGATTTTTCCCCTCAGCTCATCCTTATATAGATAGAGAATACTTCATGAGGGAGGAAGGGAACAATCCTCTTCACTTACCCGGTCAAGTAGATATTTTCCTTTATTCTAGTGGATGTTCGACACGTGTATTAATCCATGTGATTTACCATGTAGATGCATGAAAACTATGAAGCAACAGGTACGGGCATACATATGCATACATAGCTTATGCTTGGGTATTAGCCCATCCTTCGTTAGGGCATAGCTGAAAGCTCGACTGGTCACGCGTTGGTGCATCACACCTTCTTGGTGGTGAATCTATTACTTGATTCCACTATGTGCTTTACTGGGCATCCTTTCCTAATTGTGTCTCGCATCAGATTTTGTTATAGACTACACACCCACATATACATCAAAAGTCTTAGGGGTAGATAACATTTTACTTTCCTATAGATTACAGGGCTCGTCATTCCTCAAGCCTTATACTTAACACCTAGAGGAGCTTTCCTATCTTCCTTTGGTTCTTCTCTCTCGAGGAAAAAGATAAGATATCTTTCTTGTCTTATAAGCTTGACTTGTCTGTGGACTTTATTGGGACTCAACAAATCTCACATCAGTCATTTGGTGGTCTTATCCAAATCTTCCCAATTCGAAGAATACTAATCAAATGATTTCCTTTTATTGCTAACTATTTAGTTCATATTAAGTTAAGCTTTAACTATTGTTTCCTTATAACTTAACCAGCTCAAGGTGTAACAGTCTGTTTTCAAATGGTGTCGAAAATAGTGGTTTTGGGACCACTAATCCCACGAGTGAGTCCATAAATATTTACAAATCAAAAATGGTAAAATATTGAATTTTGATCTGATAATTTTTAACTTATTGATCAAATAGTAAAAATAAGTGTTTTTTCTCTAAAGTGAAATGGTTTTAGAAAATGAGGTATTGGGACCTTTTTTCTATAAACTGAGCCCGTAAATAATTTTATTAAATATATACGAAGTGATTATATAGGTGTATTAAAATTTGGTTAGGTAATTTTTACGTTTAGATAGTTAATTAATTAAAAAGGACTAAATCATAAAAGTTACAAAAGTTAGTTCCTATTATTTATAAGTACTAAATGGCTAGAGAAATTAAAAATTATGGATCAAGATGGTAAATATACCATGTAATTATATGTAGTGGACGGTTATGGGTGTTTTGTTATGAAATTTGAATGTTTTAATTAAGGGCAATAAGGTAATTAGCTAATTAAAACAAAAACAACTAAAATAAACAATGCTATCATCTTTCTTTCTTGTGATTTTCGAAATTTGGGGGGGGGAGAAAAAATCCATGAAAGTAGCTTGAAGAATTCGGTCATTTAAGTTCTTGCATGTAAGCTCATTTTTAACCCGTTTCTTGTAAATTTTATGTTTTTGAAATCGTTGTAGCTTAAACTATTTAACACAAGGACTAATTTGTGAAGTTGTTAAAGATTAGAAGATTTACCATTGTTGTTTGTGAAGCTTTTTAATTGCAAATGTTTTGGTTGGAAGCTTGATAGGGAATTTGAGCTAGTTTGTAAAGTAATTTGTATATTATTTAAGTTAAATGATTTAATTAAAAGCATGTGAAATTTGGAAGGGTTTTATTAAAAAATTTCAGAATTAAAGGCTACTATTACATGGTTAAAGGTTCGATAAAAATCGGGATAATTAATTAATTTTGAAAATAAACTTGTTTTAATATTAAGGACTGAATTGAATAAAGTGTAAAAGTTTGGGGTAGTTGTGAAAAATTGTAAATAGAATGGAATATGTATTTAATTGAATAATATATGAAATGGAGGCTAATAATTGAAATAAATTATATTATAGATCAAGAACAAGTAGATAATCGAGAAAAAGGTACAGTTGTTGAACGGTCCCTGAACTTTTGCCATTACTACAGTTTAACCTTGGTAAGTTCATACGATTTAATTTAGTATAATTTGAAATATTTTAATGACATATGATTTATGATGTATTGAATAATTATGTATTTAATGAAATAATTATAAAAGTGATTCAATGTGAGAATTGTAAATGAATTGTAAATTATTATACGGTTTTGTATATCGGGCCCGGATGAACATAGGATAGGATACAATTAGCATGACAATAGGTTATATTGCACGTAGTACGAGATTGACTTGTGATGAGATGATGATTATTGACTTGTTGCTATCCACTAAATATACTAAAGTCCAACATTTGTTACGAACTATTGTGTTATATTTATAGTAATTCTGGTGTGTTACCGGGGGCGAATGTAAAGCGTTCGAGCTTGGCACTCAATGTCGAGGTGTGTTTCGGAGGGATGTTAGCCTATGGGCTTTGCAGTTCCCAGGTGTGTTCTCGGATGGATAGCTCATTTGAATGTTCTGGTGTGTTTTGGATGGATAACCGTGTATCCATTTCTGTTATACCATTCATCGGGCTAAAACTTTTTAAGGTTAAGTGATTTAATGATGATAGGTAATTGATATTTGGTTATGATTTCTTGTGAAAGACTTGTACAGGTGTATATGGTTTTTGATATTTTATCGTGACTTGTTAACAGTTGATATTGTACAAATGAGGTGTTTAAATGACTTGTATTTATGAAACTCACCTGTTGAATGGCTGTGATTGATAGGGTTAATGTTAGCTATTGATTTTGTTAATTATAAAAATATGGTTATACGGTAAGTTATAAAATTTCAATCTGTGAACTTACTAAGCTCGTCAAAGCTTACTCATCTTGTTTTTCTTGATTTCTTATAGATCTTGTTTTGAGAAATCGGGCAATCGGATTAAGTGGAAGATCACACTATCCAGCTATCTCAGTAGTCTTTGAAAATGTTTACTTTGGGATATGTGGCATGTAATAGGAGAATCTTGTAATTTGTGTATAAGTGTTCCTTATAAGTGGCATATTTTATACTTGTTTATAAGTTGATTGTTTGTGGCCAATAATATGGTTGATCATAGCTTGATTTAGATACTTGAATGTGATATTGAAATTGATATATGGCTTGATGGCATGAAATGTAATAGGTGCTTTGTAAATGCGTTGGTTACTTGAATGATTTTGGTCTTGAATAGGTTTTGGTTTATATGTATATAAGCCTTCGATATTTGGCTTATAATGGTTCATAAATAAATGTTTTGTTTTTGGTTATTTGGTTGTATGCTACTATTGAATGATTGTAATATGGTAGAAGTAAACTTGGATGGTATGTATGAATTGTAAAATTTTCATGTGTTTTTAGTAAATATATATATAGGCTTTTTATGCAGCTTGGTTGAAAAATTGAATTGTAGTGTCAACGAGGGCACATTGGTTAGGCACTTCAGATATATATTTTGACATATTTTAGACTTTTAAATTTGTTTTTAAGATATGGAATTGATTGGTTTTGATTTGGCTTGATACCTAAGTTTTGAATGAAAATGTGTCTTGTTTTGCAAACTTTTTTAAGCTACACATGACCTACGACATGAGCTGTCACATGGCCATGTGCCGCACACGGCCTACTCACATAGTTGTGTGCCTTATTTATTTTTAGTGCAAGTTGATCCACACGGGCACAGAGAGTTACACGGTCGAGTGACCCTGAGCTACACGATTATAGTAAGTTACACAGCCTAGCCACATAACCGTGTGACCTTATATTACATGACCACAGTTAGTTACACAATCTACGTACACGAGCATGTCAAATAGTCACACGGGCTTGTAGAGTAGCCACACGACCATGTTCTGAGCCATACGGTTTGGGCTCTATCACATGTGTAACACCCCATACCCAGCCCGGTCGCTAAGCCCGAATACTAGGACGCTACACCATCATCTGTAACACCCCTAACTCGTATCCGTTGCCGAATTAGGGCTAAAGGCGTTACCAGACAAATCATAGACTTTTATAAACATTTCACAATACAAATCATTAGTTGCAATCGAGTGTCCCTTTTATAGGTCAATGAGACCTTAATCATACTTTGGAATAGAGTCGGGACTAAACCGAATACACACGGAAGTTCTCAGAATTTTAAAAACTTTTTCTAAGTAACAGAGGTCACACGCCCGTGTGGGCAGGGCGTGTGCCTCCCACGGCTACCAGACACACCCATGTGTCCTGGCCGTGCTAAAACAGAGCATGTATACTGACTTAACCACACGACCACTAGACACGCCTGTGTGCTGTAACACCCTAAACCCGGCCCATGCGTTACGAGCAGATTTGGTATGTCACACGAGCAAAACATGTTAAATCCTTTTTAGTCGTACTAAAATAGGTATTGATTTGTTAAAATCAAGAAAACAAGTTTGATTTGAAATATTTGATAAAAGTTCTACTAACCTCAAAGATTGATTGATAAATCGATAAATTTGAACTAAAGAATTTATAAACCGTGACTTTTGAAAACGACGTTGAAAATTCGAAAGAGAATCCGAGTCTTTTGAAAATAGCGTTAATAGTTCGAGAGAAAATATCCGAGTTAAAATATTTGTAAAAGTTTATTTTGAAATCCATTTGTTAATCAATTTTGGAAAACAATTATTTAAGTTTTTAGAAAATTCTCATTTAAAACAATTTAAGTAAGAAAATAAGTATATCAAACATAAAGCAAATAATAAAATACTCCAGAGGCCTTATTACAACATAAAAACCCAAAATAGTAAAGTGAACGGAAATAGAAATCTAAAGTTCAAAATTAAAAACCATTTCTGAAATATGGCCTCCACCGAGTCATCCATGGCCCCAAGTCCTCGTCACTGAGCATTACCTACAAGGGTAAAGAAAGGGTGGTGAGTTACAAGAACTCAGTGTGAAATCCCCTTACCGTTATCCATTGGGCCGGAACCCATTTAGCAATATTTTGGGCCTAAGCCCATTTACAATAACAATAATGTATCAAATATAACATGTGTATGAAATGGAATTCCCAAACCAATCCTAATAATCCATCCGCTACACACCACCCGTACCAACCAACACACCTATGGGTGATCATCAGTCAACCCACCTCGCCAACACACCAAACGCAGGCATTAAGCCATTTATAGCAAATTTAGTTGTAGACAAGCCACCAGAGTAACAGAATTTACGTGGCATTGCCACTATACAAATTTGTGGCAGAGCCACCAGAACTTCTCTTCAATATTATCCCATCCCATGCAAAATCATGTATATAATGCATAACAAATCACAATATAACAACAATAATTTATTCGGATATTTATTACAAAATTATGGCCCATTATCTCAATTAATCAAAAAGGCCCATTAAGCAAAATATCATATTGGCCCATTAATCAATATGTCCATTCGACCCATAAGTAATTTCGTATTTCGGCATTTAGAGGAATTTCCATAATTCGGCCCGTAAGGGCAATTTCGTAATTCGATAATTTACCCACTAAGGGTAATTCGGTAATTTCACAATCCAGACTTAACTACTAATTTGGGCCTAACAATTTAAAATTGTCCATCTGTGTCATAATGACTAAATTGACAATAACTTGAGTTAGAAATCTCGAAATCTAAATCCGTAAATTTTCCTTGAAACTAGACTCGTATATCTTCTTAATCCAGAATTTTTGGCTTAACCATTTTGTACAGTTTATTCCTTAAAGTTTCCCTTGTTTCACTGTCCAATGGTTCTGACCTCTCTTATCCAAAATTCAAATATCTCACTGTACATTTTCCATATATTGCTCCCACTTGTTTCTAATAAAAATAGACTCACTAGGGAATCTATACATATAAACTATAACCCATAATTCACTTTGTACCATTTTATACGATTTTTCCAAGACAGATCAGGGAAACACGAAGTCAATCAGAACCAGTCTCACTAAAATTAAGATATCTCAGAATATAAAAATCCTTTTCCTTTTTCGTTTCTTCCATATTAAAATAGACACAGTAAGCTTTAATTTGATATCTTATTCACTTTCTAATTCCATTTCTCCTATTTTTCGTGATTTTTCAAAAACACATTACTATTTCTAATTGAAACTGTTTTATTACAAAATATGATTTACCACTACGATCATACGCACGCCTGAGTGATTACAGATGCCGGTTTCCAATTTTCTTCGGTATTTTGACTGAATCACAGAACATATCATACAAAATTTTAGAGAGATGTGAGATTACACACCATTTCAAGCATGTATTCAGAAAGTACGGGATTAAAGTACGAGATTACACACCTTGATTTGGATTCCCTAAAAAACCACTCTTCGTTGACCCACTATATCCGAAGGATTTGCAAAACGAATATATCGAGTGATTTCCGCCCAAAACATAATCAATTCGTTGAAACTTCAATCCAATTTGCAACATAGCCAAATAGTGATATAGCCAAAAATCCAAAATGAACCCCCTTACCTTATCGATATTGGATCCAATTTCGACCGTTTGACTTCGACTAGAACAATACACAGTCTCCCCTTAAAGCACTACGAAAAGAGGGTGATTAAGACATGAAGAAGTGGAAGATAACACCATTTTTGGTTACGATCACGATTTACAACCGAATAGTGATAAATACTTATTCGGCTAAAGAGAAAAGAATATGATCATAGAAAAGAATTCACTTACCGATTTAATCGAAGAAGGAATGTCACCTCAAATGAGAAAGAAATTATGAAGGAGTAATTGTGGATTAGGAGTTTCGTCTATAGAACAAAATGAACAAGAATAGTTTCGGTTATGAGGAATGATCAAACAAGAATATGCGATTTAATGGTGGTGTCGGTTTAGAGAAGGGAAAAGATTAGAGGAATGGTTAAAAGGAAAAGGATGGGAGGTTGGATGGATGCTAGGTGATTCAGCTATCAAAGGGAGATGAACAAGAGATGAAGGTCTTGACCAAACAAAAGAGGAAGAAGATGCACGAATGTGCTAGGAGGATTCAGAAAAGAGGAGAGAATAGGAGAAAAACCAAAACTCACAAAGAGTAGCAAATTTTGAGAAAAAGACACATTTGATGCAAAAGGTATTTTTGACCAAAACAAACACTTTAGTCTCACCAAAACACTAAGCAAAATTCGGCTATCACCTTTTAGCCCCAAAATCGTCCACATTCATGCCCCTAATAGTCAAAAATTTGCCAACCACCCTTTCCATAACACATCCCTTGAAAAAGGCCACATGTTCCCCCTACTTTCCCCTTTCTCTTGATTGCTTTCCTCATATTCATCCTTTCCTATTTTCCTTAGCCATCTTGCCAAAAATAAAAAGTCCACCTTGCCTTATTTACATGCTTGGCCGACACTTAAGGAAAGAGTGCAAAAATAATAGTTAAAGTTTGCACACAATGGGATTTGAATCTCTTCCCTCAAAGTCCATCACTTGATGCCATAACCTGTTTACTAATTGCTCATTTATGCAAGCACATTACTCATTTATTTCTATAAGTCTTGAAGCTACTTACAATCTCTCCTTAAAGTGCTAAAATACCAAATTTTTTTCTAAGGTCCAATTAAACCTGAGACTTCATAGAAACCTCGTAACCTTCCAAATTCACTTAACTAATAAGTTCAATTTGCAATAATGCCATTCTCTTGTTCTCAAATTTTAAACACTCCTGCGTTCAAGGCCCATTGGGCCCAATCCTACTAGGCCCAATTTTGGGATGTTACATGTGCCATGGCCGTGTACAAGTATGATAGCTACTGACTTTTTCACACGGCCATCAGGCACGCCTGTGTACCATGGTCGTGTAAAGTTAGGCTAGCTATTGACTTAACCACACGGCCACTAGAGACGCCCGTGTGCCACAATCGTGTAGTCAAAACAGGCCATTTGCAAGGCCAATATACCACCCACACTTGGGTCATACCTACAAGCATTATACCAATTCATTCCATTCACAATTGACAACCAAAAACATGTCAAATATTCAACAAATCTTCACATTCAATTTCATCTCCATTCCTGCCAATTCAGACAACTAAAACACATATATGTTCAAGCATAATTCATCCACATTTATCCTTTCTTAAGATCATTCCTTTGCTCAAACATTCAAACTCATAATGTATTTATAAGCTTACCATAGTCTTGGCCATTTCATTAACTAACTAGCCATACCAAACCATGCATCAAATAACATAATCATTTAAACATTTAACCAACATTTATCTAGCCACATCTCATGGCTATATATATATACACATTTCAAACATAACTCAAAGTGACTAGCCTATACATGCTATATTTAGATATATATACATTTTCAAGGTACCAAAATGAGTTTGTATAGTGTGATGACGATCCTCGACTGTCCCTGAGCCTTTCGTAGCTTTGACGATCTATAAAACAGAGAAAACACACACAAAGTAAACTTTCAAAAGCTTAGTAAGCCATATACAAATAATCTTAACATAAAATGCACATAACCGTATTGATACAATAACAATAATGGTTCCCATAGCATATACATCTCATATAAAGTTTGGCTCACTTGCTTAGCCAAAACTTTCCACATTCTTCAACTCAAATACCACATATACACATAGCTCATTTAAGCATATTTTCACATATCATTTCATCATTCCATTGCACATATTCATCTTAGTAAGTTCATATAGATACTTACCTTTCGTACACACTTAGTGTACATATCAAACGTACCTAAAACGGATATACAATCACATAATCGTTCGTATCTCGGATTTGCCTGTTGAACCGTTCGGAATCTAATAGGTTATATAGAGTGCTCAGAATAGTCGTACAATGCCAACGTCCCAAACGTGGTCTTACATGTAATCAGATATCGATGCCACTGTCCCAGACAGGGTCTTACACGAACCAATACGATGCCAATGTCCCAGACATGGTCTTATACGTAAATCTCATATTGATGCCAACGTGATTCGAATATTCGTTCGGACTCGGTTATTTGACTACTTTCACTTTCCCGTGATCTAAGTCCGTTTCCTTCAGTTCTTGATCTATACATATTCAAATTTAACCCTTTTATTTACCAACATATTCATTCCAATCCAAAAACACACATTTAGGGCTATTTGCAACTTAGCCCTCACATTTGCACATTTTATCAATTTAGTCCATTTTTCTCAAAACATCAAATATACAAAATTACCATATAAACATGCTTAGCTGAATGCCCATGTATCTCCTACAAGTCCAAACATTTCATCAAATTCACAATTTAGTCCCTGAAATTGCTATTTTCACAATTTAGCCCTAATTAGCTAAATCCATAAAAAATTCAAGAACAAAACATGTTCATTTAACACATATCTTTCATTAAACATCTAAACTCATCACAAAGCTCACTATTTCATCAATGGCACATTTCATAAACATCATCAATTCTTCAAATTACAACATGGGCTTAATAGTAGACTAAGCAACAATCTTAAAAACATAGAAATCATTAAAAATCAAAGTCAAAACATACCTTAATTTTGGCCACAAGAGTGCCGAAACCTAGCTTGTGTTTTCTTTTCTTCTTCTTTTATATTTTCGGTCAAAAGATGAATGAATATAGCCATTTTTTTCATGTTTTATCATATTATAACATACATATTAATATATTTACCTTTTTAATCTTTCATTTAATAATTAAAACAAACATACATTAAGGATATTTTTTTCCTTTGTCCATCCACTAACTAATTAGTGGTTTAATTTCCTCATAAGGCCTCCTCTTTTAATAGCTACAACACATAGGTGCTTTAACATATAGCATGCAAATTTTGCATTTAATGCAATTCAATCCTTTTGTCAACTTAAGCATACAGACAGACAAATTAACTTACGGAACTTTAACACATGCTTAATCACATATCAACGACACAAAAAATAATATTCAAATATTTCACTAACTCGGATTTGTGGTCCCGAAACCACTGTTCCGACTAGGGTCTAAACCAAACTGTTACGCCGTCACACATTATTTACTTAGCAAACAATTTCACACATAGCAAATCATCATCTTTATTCAATCATACGTATGACTTATAGTTGTTCAACCACTTCTTATTGTTAAAACATGCCATACATACACTAAGGGTATTAAAAACCTCAATCAAACTTGCAAATGGGCCAAATTGCAAAATTTTCAAAACTATTATGTAGGTATCGATACTATCTCAAGGGTATCAATATTTTCTTTAAGTGGTATCAACACCGCATGGAAAATTGATACCAAACTAACATTCTATTTCTCACCAAATATCCAAAAGTAAAAAATTATAGATACCTTCCGCAAGGTATCGATAAACTTACCCCGAGTATCGATACTTGGCCCAAACTATTGATACCAATTCCATATTATGTTTCCATGTACATTTGAAAATGTAGAGGTACCATTTTTTAAAAATCAAATATCGATACCTCCACTACAAAGTACAAAATCTCAGCATACATCAACATTAAAACAATTCAAACTTAATCCCAAACAACATGCTTCATTCACCTAGTTAAAAAAAACATCAAAATATTTGAAATAGCAATCCCAATATCATATTCAAGTCCATATACTTCCAAACATAAATAGCATGCAAACAACCCAAAATTTGACTTAACAAAACTAATATTAAACCTACCACATTGCCTTAAACTTCCATATAAAAAATAACCATAAACACCTATTATAGCGACTAAAGAATGGCTTGGATCAACCCCTAGAAGGCTACATAGCTCACACCGAAAACACAACTACTTTACAAAGGTTAACATGGAGTGGGTGAGTTTAACAAGCTCAGTGAATGCTCAAAACAACCACCACGTAAACAAGTCATTATGCATCAACTAAATAGACATATCTCATTCATAACATATTTAACTCTAATATCATCTTTCGCACATTTAACCATATGATTATTTAAGCATATATCACAACACAAAAAAAAACCATATTTAGTCAATTCAATCATATTAAAAGATAGTTTGGCTCTTGAGGTTATGAAACATAATTTGGACTTCATCACCACACATCGGATACACGGATCTCCAACACACCAATAATGACTCATTGAGTCGTACATGTCCCATAAGTGTAGCGTATAGCTAACACTTTCCAACAAACTAAACACACATATCCTAGTGAATGGAGCTTAGCTCACATTCCCTTATCTCTCCAAAAATTGTCCCTGGGCCTCAACGCCCTAAAATCACATCACAAAGGTTAGTACTCACAATCCTATGACATGCCAACCACATCCAATGGTCCCATAAAATCATAAGGCCAAAATATCCACATTATTATCACATATTTACTTACCGATATTTTGCACATTTTCACTGCATATTCATATCATTAGCACATTATAGTCACTGCCACATGGTATGAAAACATACCCACATATTTATTGTCACATGGCATCAAAAACACACCCTCATATTCATGTTCACATCAGTCATCATAAGCTTATAGCATATGTCATAGAAATCTCATATATGTTCATAATTTCACAATTTCACAAACATACATATATCACGTTTAATTATAAGCACGAGAACACTTACTTTTGGAATTTAGAGTAGGGGTTTAAGCTACCTCTAAATTCTCAATTACACAATGAATCATCTACGAGCGGTGATTCCAAAACACTCATCGAATATCAACTTTCGTAAAAAAATTGAGAGCTTGAACTAGCTCTTCCTCTAACTCGTATGAGGCTCTAATGAATTCAAGGCTTCACACATAACAATCAAACAATACACACAGTCAAATGACAACCAAGGACCCACTTAAGCTAGTCAAAACACAAGCCTAAGACACCTTCTCATGTAACCAAACCATTTAGCATGATAGGCTTAAAACACAAATATCTCGATCTACACTTAACCATTTTGCATGAAACAAGTTTCATTCATCCCCATATTCACCTACGACTAAACCCCAACCTTTAAACCATACAAAACTACACATTTTAAGGTATTGACATTTTTCGACAAGTTTTGGCCATAATAATGGAAATTCATTAAAACACGAAAAATCCTTAACGAAACTTCAAATTAATTTTAGAAACATTCTAATCAAGTTAAAAAAAGTTGAAAAAAACTTCTAAATCACATTTTCATCTACAATCTCGAATTCCACCATTAACGACCCAATTTTCGGGTTTTAATTATAACATGCAATTTAATAACTAAAAATTCTAATTTAAAGTCTAGATAACATTAAAAACTAATGAGAAAGTGAATGGTTACCTTTGATGGAAGATTAAACGAGTTTTGATGCAAATTTGGAAAACCCACGATTGAAGAAGATGATGATATTTATAGAGTTTTTGAGTGTTTTTCTTGGAGATTTATTAAAGTAATTGACTTGGGAGTGATATGATATCAAAGTACTATGGTTTGGGAATCAAAAATCAATTGAAAGATAAAGTGAATAGCAAGGGACAACAGTAGCAAACTTTGGAGAGAAAATATCGTGAAATACAACTGGGAATAGGGGTTTATTAGGTTCAATTTTAAAAACTGGTAAAATTGCAACATAAATATTGCCTGTTTTGACTATGTTACAAGTCAGTCATTTTTCTAAAATTAAGGTATTTAAAATTCATTTTCAAAAATTGACTCAGTTCCCTAATATCCATTGTCGAAAACATTATCGAATACCAACCTTACGAAATTCTGAGCACATATAAGCTAAAATTTCTAAAATACCCTCAAAACTCTTATGCCCTATTTTGGGGTGTTACAATTTGACCATGTGACCCTTCTTTTCAAATTATCCCTATTTTTATATTTTGTATCAAAATGACCCCTGGTTGTTCCTAAATTATTTTTAAGGACCTATAGGCCCGATTTAAGGTCAATAATTATATTTATGCTTTGAATGACATTTGAATTTGGTTATATGTTATTTAATTTGATATTTGAATGGTTAAATGTTAGCAATTGTTATTATTTCTGTTGTAATGCTCCATAGCCCTAATTTGGTGATGGAGACGGGTTAGGGGTATTACACAAGGGCATCGCTACTTAATGCCCTCATTGCTGACATAAACTTCTTAGCACAAGATTTATTTCTTCATTTCTTATAACAGATTTAGTCCATCCCATTCACACCAATCAAAGGCTTTTAGGGCAAAACTTCCCTCATCAAACATAATTTTAATCGCTATGTGCTACTCCAGTGTCCACCAACATTAAGGTCTCACAAACACACTCAAAATGTTTCTTATATTTATACTAGCTTTAACACAATCCACTTCTAACTCATCAACAATATTCAGATAATAAGATTTCTTCGGGCGGGATGTTATAATCATTGTTAGGAAACTTAAGATGATAGAGTAAGAGATTCATGTATCTGTCTTAAGTCCGTGTCGGGAAAATAGGGTTGACAAAACATGAATTGATTATAACGTGATTGAATTTGGTATATTTTTACATATGTGAAATGTGAAAAAATGATAGCATGCGAAAGTTCATGCGAACTGATTTATACGATCTTGGAAGGCTGATATGGAAATAGAATGAATCAATAGATTTGAGGAAGAATTGAGATAAAAAAAAAAGTGGCATATTAAAAATGAATGAATGGCATGTTATGAAAAGCATTTGAATTAAATATGTTTATATTGAATGTCAAAAGACATAGTATATGTATATGGTATATATGATATGAAACACCCCACACCCGGCCCACGAGTCTTGACCGGATCTGGTATGTTCCTAAAGTAAACCGGTTCAAAGTTCTTTTGTTATTTTGGGAAAATAGTGTGTTTTGAAAGAAATATTGTTTTGGGTTGGGCTCGAGTGGAAAACAAAATCGTTTTATAATGAAAACTCTTTTAAATTTTAGGTGATAAAACATATAGAATACATTTAAAGTAAATTACTTAATCTTTAACTTAATAAAAATTTCGTAACATAATAAATAAAAATAGAAATAAAATAGTGCACTATGGCCTTATGGCCTTATTACATCAAGTAAATCCAAATAATTTGAGTACTTAAAAATTAATAGTCCATAAAAATAAAAACTTCATGTTGAGCATGGCCACCACAAGTTCTCGTAGTCCTGTTCCATTCTGTTCATCACCAAACATGGTCCTCAACGGGGTGAGTCAATGAGACTCAATGTGTACACAACACTAAATCATAATAGAATCGGGCATAACAAATATTACACATTCATATCATAGCATACAAATTATGATGCATTCCCAAACCCAAACCTAATAAGCCATCCGCTACACTCCTCGTACCAACCTGTACACCGTGGGGACTACTAAGTCGACCCTCCTTCCGCTTACACTCCATATCGCGGTCTTAGGTCACCGCATTTGTGGTCTTAGGTCACCACATTTAGATATCGCGGTCTTAGGTCACCGCATTCAGACATCTTGTGGTCTTAGGTCACCACATTCGAGATACCACGGTCTTAGGTCACCGTGTGTTCGTGGTCTTAGGTCACCATATTCACTTCCCCTTTCAATAACCCATATGCCCCATTTTGTAATATGCATTAATATGCCAAAGTCCACATTCTTATTCTCATGTTACAAATAACATATTTCATATTCCTAGTAGGAGTAGGAAACGTACCTGAGTACTTAGTACCTTAACATGGTATCTTAGCCACTTTCTCATTCTTAATATCACATATTTTAATTAAACATTGCCATAAAACATATTATGAAATAGTGTGGGGTACACACCTGATTCGCTTAGCAAATTCCTTGAGATCTCGTAATCTGATCTACCGCTTAGATCCTTAATCCCTACATTTGATTAATCACTTACTAATTTAATAAAAATCCATTCGGCCATAAATCCAAATCCTAGTAGGATTAGTATACTAAAACTTACCTTGTTGCCGATTGACTTAAGAATCAAGTCCCGAATTGAATCCTTGCTTCCCTTCATGTTGTCGAAAACCCTATAGACACATGTTAGAGTTTAATCTAACATTAAACATAATGAATGGCCTTTGGCCGAATCTTATAGTTTCTTACCTTGAATCTTAGAAATCCAGAAACCTTCCTCCTTGTAGTCGATGATCACAAAATCCAGAAGTTTTCCTTCAAAGTTTAAGCCAACATGAATATGTCATTAAAACCTTGCCTTTTTGTTTTTAAAGAAGAAAGAAAATAATCATAATAGATCCTTACCCTTTTATATGGAAATCGGCAACACCCTTTGATCTACGAAAATATTCGGCTATGGCTTAGATGTGTATCACCGAATTTCAGTTTCCTTGAATAATTGGCTAGGGTTTTCTTTGGGGTTTTTGGCACGATGGATTGGAAAGAAAAGAAGAAGAAGAAAGAATAAAGGATGAGAGGAAACTTGTGATTTTGTCAGAAAATTATTTTGGGGAAGATGACAAGAGAATTTCGGCAGAGGCTTGCTTGGAGAGAAAAAAAATTGTAAAATGCCTCACTTTTCCTCCTATTGCCGAATTTACTAGGCCAAGAGTCCCTTTCTTGGCCATCACTCTTTTATTTGATAACTTTATCTCCTTACTTTAAAATAATTAAAGAATAATCCTTTATTATCTCCTTGAAAAATAATCTAAAATAAAAATCCATTATTTATCCTTATTAGTCGAAATTTAAAGAGAATAAAACTCTTCTTTTTAAACACCTTGTACCGTCCACCTCACTTCTTCTGGAAGCAAAATAAAATTTCTTTTATTTGCTTTCCCTGTGACTCGAACTCAGGCCCAATCCCCTTGCATGTGTCGCCATTTCCAGAGGCCCTAAGTGGCATCTCCAGGCCACTTTTTCCAAGCCTGTTTGCGTGTCAAATTTCACATACTTTTTCTCTTAAGGCCACCTTGCCTTAATTTCCTCTTTTAAACTTTAAAACTCGACATTTCTAAGTCATTTCTAAGTTTCCAAAAATTTTCGTTTGCTTCTTTAAACTTGACATTTCCTTACATTTCCAAGTTTCCAGAAATGTTCACTTTCCACTTTTGAATCATTTCCAAATCATTTCCGGATTTCCAAAAATGTTCATTTCTAAATCATTTCCATGCATTTCTAGGTTTCCAAAAATGTCAAAAATTTATTCGCAATACATAAGACATGTCATTTCGTATAATTAAACCGAAAATGCATAGGCCCTTTCCAGGATGTTACAGTTCTACCCCCCTTAAAATAATTTCGTCCTCGAAATTTCCTAACTAAAATAATTGAGGGTATTCTTTGTCGCGCATTGCTTCTTCCGCTCCCACGAAGCTTCCTCCGGTCCATGGTTGCGCCATAATACTTTGACTAGGGAACTGACTTCCTTCGCAGCACTTTCACATCACGTTCCAATATCTGAATCGGCTCTTCCTCGTAGGATAAGTCTGGCCTTAGCTCTACTTCTTCAACTGGTACCACATGAGATGGATCCGATCGGTAGCGACGTAGCATGGATACTTGGAATACGTCATGCATCTGTTGCAACTCTGGTGGCAACTCTAATCGTACGCCATCGGTCCAACTTCGCTTCGCACTCGATAGGGCCCTATAAACCTTAGGCTTAACTTCCTTTGCGACCAAACATCATCACCTTTCTTCCAAGCGAGACCTTGAAACACTTGGTCTCCCATTTCAAACTCTATTTCCTTCCGCTTGAGGTGCAAAGACGATTTACGCCTATCGAGGCTTCCTTTAACTGTGCTCAGATTATCTCCACCTTCTCTTCAATTTCAGCCACTAACTCTGGACCCAAAACTCGACGTTCTCCTAACTCAGTCCAACAAGTAGGAGTTCGACACTTCCGACCATACAATGCTTCATATGTTGCCATCCGAATGCTAGCCTGATAGCTGTTGTTGTAGGCAAACTCAGCTAAAGGCAAGTAATCTTCCCAACTTCCTCAGAAATCCATCACACGGCCTCTCAACATATCCTCCAACACTTGTATAACCCGTTCAGACTGCCCGTCTGATTGTGGATGAAAAGTCGTAATGAAGTCTAACTTAGTGCGTATAGCTTGATGAAGTGCCCTCCAAAACCGAGACGTAAACCTAGGGTCTCTATCGGAGATGATCGATACCGGTACCCCATGTAACCTCACAATTTCTGCCACATATAACTTGGCCAACTTCTAAAGAGAATAGTCAACTCTTACCGAAATGAAGTGCACAGACTTGGTCAAACGATCCACTATCACCTATACCGAGTCCTTCTTAGTAGGCGTAAGGGAAAGCCCACTAACGAAGTCCATGGTAATTCTCTCCCACTTCCACTGTGAAATCTCGATTGGTTGAAGCAATCCCGATGGGACTTGGTGTTCAGCCTTAACTTGCTGACACATCAGACATTTTCCCACGAATTCAGTAACTTCTCGTTTAAGATCAGGCCACCAAAATTGTTCCCTTAGATCTCTGTACAGCTTAATGCCTCCGGGATGCATAGCATAAGGGCTACTATGCGCTTCCCGAAGAATCCTTTGTCTTAACTCCTTGTCTCTTGGCATACAGACCTTTCCTTTGTAGCACAATACTCCTTCGTCACTAACGCCATAATCCTTTAATTCTCTGTTCTGTACTTGCTGTAACTTAGCACTTAGGTCCTTATCAGCCAACTGTCCCCTTTTCACCTCATTCAGCCATGTGGGCTTGACTTGTAATTCTGCCAACAGGCTTCCGTCATCATATAAACTTAAGTGAGCGAAAATAACCCTTAGATCCGACACAACCTTCTGACTTAGGGCATCAGCCACTACATTTGCCTTGCCCGGGTGGTACTCTATCGAGCAATCATAATCCTTCAATAACTCCACCCACCTTCGCTGCCTCAAGTTCAACTCCTTCTGAGTCAACAGATACTTAATGCTCTTGTGGTCTGTGTAGATCACTGACCTTTCTCCATAGAGATAGTGCCTTCAAACCTTAAGGGCGAAAACCACCGCTGCCAATTCCAAGTCATGAGTTGGGTAGTTAACCTCATGAGGCCTTAGTTGCCAAGACGCATACGCGACCACTTTTCCATCTTTCATTAGGACACATCTTAATCTCGTATGCGAAGTGTCACAGTACACCATAAAATCCTTTCCTGCCTTCGGCTGAATTAACACTGGAGCCTCCATCAACACCTTCTTAAGCTTTTCAAAGCTCTTCTGTTGCTTATCTGTCTATTCAAAGGGTACTTCCTTCCTTAGCAACCTTGTCAAAGGCGCGGCTATTGACAAGAACCCTTCCACAAACCTTCTATAATAGCCTGCCAAACCTAAGAAACTTCGGATCTCAGCCACGAACCTAGGTGGTTTCCAATCCAACACTGCTTCAATCTTCCTAGGGTCCACTCTTATTCCTTCTGTGGATACCACATGCCCTAAGAATGCCACCTCCTTAAGCCAAAATTCACACTTGCTGAATTTGGCATAGAGCTTCCTCTCCCTTAACACTTGCAACACAACCCGTAGGTGTTCATCATGCTCCTCTTCAGACTTGGAGTACACCAAAATATCGTCGATGAATACAATGACGAACCTATCCAAGTAGGGTTGGAAAACTCAGTTCATCATATCCATGAATGCGGCTGGAGCGTTCGTCAACCCAAACGGTATTACTACAAACTCAAAATGGCCGTATCGTGTCCTAAAAGCGATCTTATGGATATCTGCCTCCTTCACCTTCAACTGATGATATCCCGACCTTAAGTCTATCTTCGAGAATACCGCGGCCCTCTTCAACTGATCGAACAAGTCATCGATCCTTGGCAAAGGATACTTGTTCTTAATGGTCAGCTTATTCAACTGACGGTAATCTATGCACATACGCATAGTTCCATCCTTCTTCTTTACAAACAGGACCGGTGCTCCCCATGGAGACACACTGGGTTGAATGAACCCACGATCCAACAACTCTTGGATTTGAGCCTTGAGCTCAACCAACTCCTTTGGCGCCATTCGGTATGGAGCGATTGACACAGGAGCTGTTCCCGGTAGCAAGTCTATTCCAAATTCCACCTCCCTATTTGGGGGTATTCCTGGTAATTCCTCTGGAAATACATCTTCAAAGTCCCTTACCGTTCTAACTCCACTGACACCTTCTTCCTTTCCGCCCAACGCACTTACAAAGGCTAAAAATGCCTTGCACCCTTTCCTAACCATTTTCTCAGCCTTTAACGCAGAAACTTCGTTAGACAGGTAGTTTCTTCTTTCTCCGATCATTATTACTACTTCATCCTCCGGGGTCCTTAGTTCCATTCGTTTAGCCACACAATCCAACACGGCTCGGTGCTCTACTAGCCAGTCCATTCCAAGTATGAGTTCAAACTCCCCAAAGGGTAGTTCCATTAAGTCAGCCCGAAAGTTCACTCCCTGAATCTCTAGGGGTACATTCTGAAAGATCTTATCCACCACTACAGTTTGGCCTAATGGGCTTACTACAGTCATCTGCCTATCAGAAAGTTCAAAGTCTAGGCCTAGTGTTTCCACTACACTACATGCAACATAAGAGTGGGTTAACCCCACATCAATATGAGCAAAATAGGGCTTGCCATAAATAAATAACGTACCGGTTATAACATCCGGCGCGTCTCCATCTTCCCTCCAGTGAACCGCATAAACCAAACCCGGTTGCCTTGCCTCAGCATTAATAGTACCTCTGCCCTGTGTTCCACGGCCTCTGCCAGCACCATTACCTCTATTACTCGAACCACGACCTCGTTGAGGCTGCTTTCCGCCTCTACCAGCCTGACTAACATTCTGAGCTGCTGGTCGACTTTCATCTGATTTCTTAGGACAATCCTTGATCACATGGTCCTTGGACCCACACCTAAAACATCCTCCTGTCTTCTTCCAGCACTCTCCTAGGTGCTTCTTTCCACACAAATCACAAGGACGATACTGTCCTCCTGAACCAACTTGTTGACCTTGCGGCCCATCAACTCTAGGCCTCTTATGAACCTTTCCAGATGATCCAAAACCTCTTTTGGGCCTATTTCCGTCCATAGTCTCCCTGGTAGAATCCTTGATCCCTTCAGCCACTTTAGCCTTTTCCACTAACGCAAAAAATTCCTGCTCCTGGTGCGGTGCTATCAACAATCTTAGATCATCCCTTAGGCCGTCCTCAAAATGGACACAGCGCTCATGCTCAGTTGCCACTACTCCTCGGACATACCGGCTCAACCTCAGGAATTCAGCCTCATATTTCGCCACGGACTTGTTCCCTTGAACCAGCCCCAGAAATGCCTTCCTTTGCTCATCAGTATACCTGGTTCCAACATACTTCTTTTGATACGCTTCCTTAACATAGTCCCAGGTCAGATCCTCCGCTGTGGCACCATCCCGAACAGTTAACCACCATTGATACGCTTCATCGCGTAACAGTGCCATCATTCCTTTTAACTTCTCCTCGTGGGAGTCAAGCTCATCCATGATGCGCTTCGATTGCTTCCAACCAACGATCACTCGGTATCTTGGGTGCCACACCGATACTCCACGAAACATTTCGGCTCCATTAGCTCGGAGCCGTTCAGGCACAGACTTTCGATTTCTCGAATTTCCTCCTGCACCAGCCAACAACTCCAAAACTCGTAGCACAGCCTACGACACAGCATCATCCCCCATCTGAGCTTGCTGCTCAACACCAACAGCTAGGGATGGTGGCGGCGGTGGTATCTCATTGTCAAACCCTTGACCCGATCTAACGGGTTCTGACACAGTCATCCTTCCTCTACCTCGTCCACGACGACCACGTCTTCTAGAGCTCATTTCTAACGTCGAGATCTGATTAAGAAGTTTTATGAATTAGTCTTTGTTTCACTTGATTACCCGCGAAGAAATTTTATGAAAAGAGTTTTAGGAGTGGTTCTTTCATATTCATACATGCACACAGTCTTTTCATTCATTCATACATCCATCAACCAATTATGAACTTTCGTTCATTCAGAGAAACGTTGTAGTTTTCATTGTTATTGTTTCTCCACTACCCAGGGGTATTTTCGTAATTTTGTCCTACAGGGGTATTTTCGTAATTTTTCAAAAGAAAAAGTTCCTTGATGATTCTGTCATAAATTATTTTGGAATTTTTTTTTTAAATTTCGGGGTATTTTGGAAGATTTGAAATTCGAGGGTATTTCGGTAATTTTGAATCTCGGGGGTATTTTGGTAATAAACCAGGGTAAATTTGTAGAATTTAACAAATTAGGGATATTTCAAAAGTTGCAAAACTTTGAGGGTTCTTTTTGAGAATTGTTCTTTCCAAAACGGTGATGTTGCAAAAAAAAAATTTGGAAATTAGGGTCATTTTGGTAATTTTTTGTAGTTAGGGGCAATTTTGTAATTTTCCAAAATCAATGTATTTTGATATTTTGCGAATTAGGGTTTTTGAGCATTTTTAAAATAATGAAATTTTGGTAAAATTGTTGGGTAGTTGGACATTTTATAAACCAAGGGTATTTTGGTAATTTTACCACTAGGGGTATTTTTGTAATTTCATAAATCGAAAATTTTTCGGAAAATTTTGTAAAGATGGTTTTCACAAATTTAAAAGAAAGTTTTAAGAGTTTTTTTTTTTAAAACTAGGGTTTTGTTGTTTTTATAAAAACACGGCTAGTTCCCTTTCGGGTTTTAGTTATTGTGTTTAATTTCAGACCGAGTCCTCTTGGTCGTAGTGAACCAAAGCTACGCACTGCGAGTGATTCGAGTGGAGAGGAGGTGAGTCACGCGGACTGCTTAAATACCAAGCTCCCACCGAAACCATTCCTAGACATGCGCACAGAGGTTGCCACACCCACTGAGCCCTCTGGGTTAGGGTGAACTGAAGCTACGCACCAGGTAGGATTCCTACGAAGAGGAGGTGAGTCACTAGGACTGCTTAAATACCAGGCTCTTTCGGATCCAATCTTAGACATGCGCACAAGGGGTTACCACACACTTACTCGGTGACTTAGCCATAGGTTTGTTTAATGGAATTAAGTCTTATGTGTTTGTGTTTGAGTAGACTAGTCCTAGGGTTCAAGTTCCTATCATGCTATTCTACGTTCCATTCCTTTTCTACCCTTCCATAATTCACATAATCACACAGATGGTTAGGGGTACTTACTTGGTGGACTGCGGGTCGGAGACTTAGGTGCCATGCCAGAAAACCTGCTTAACTTTAGAAATACTTTTCATAAACTCATTTGGGCTCGTTTGGAAAATGTTTTGGGCCTTAGCACACAGGCCGAGATTTTAAAACTGGGCTCTGATACTAAACTGAAACACCCCACACCCGGCCCACGAGTCTTGACCGGATCTGGTATGTTCCTCAAGTAAATCGGTTCAAAGCTCTTCTGTTACTTTGGGAAAATAGTGTGTTTTGAAAGAAATATTATTTTGGGTTGGGCTCGAGTAGAAAACAAAATCATTTTATAATGAAAACCCTTTTAAATTTTAGGTGATAAAACATATAAAATACATTTAAAATAAATTACTTAATCTTTAACTTAATAAAAATTTCGTAACATAATAAATAAAAACAGAAATAAAATAGTGCACTATGGCCTTATGGCTTTATTACATCAAGTAAATCCAAATAATTTGAGTACTTAAAAATTAATAGTCCATAAAAATAAAAACTTCATGTTGAGCATGGCCACCACAAGTTCTCGCAGTCCGGTCCATTCACTCATTCATCACACGAAACATGGTCCTCAACGGGGTGAGTCAACAGACTCAATGTGTACACAACACTAAATTATAATAGAATCAGGCATAACAAATATTACACATTCATATCATAGCATACAAATTATGATGCATTCCCAAACCCAAACCTAATAAGCCATCGGCTACACTCCCCCGTACCAACCTGTACACCGTGGGACTACTAAGTCGACCCTCCTTCCGCTACACTCCATAACGCGGTCTTAGGTCACCGCATTTGTGGTCTTAGGTCACCACATTCAGATATCGCGGTCTTAGATCACCGTATTCAGATTACTGTGGTCTTAGGTCACCACATTCAGATACCATGGTTTAGGTCACCGTGTTTGTGGTCTTAGGTCACCACATTCACTTCCCCTTTCAACAACCCATATGCCCCATTTTGTAATATGCATTAATATGCCAAAGAATCAAGTCCCGAATTGAATCCTTGCTTCCTTACTGTTGTCGAAAACCCTATAGACACATGTTAGAGTTTAATCTAACATTAAACATAATGAATGGCCTTTGGCCGAATCTTATAGTTTCTTACCTTGAATCTTAGAAATCCCGAAACCTTTCTCCTTGTAGTCGACAGTCACAAAATCCCGAAGTTTTCCTTCAAAGATTCGGCCAACATGAATATGTCATTAAAACCTTGCCTTTTTGTTTTTAAAGAAGAAAGAAAATAATCATAATATATCCTTACCCTTTTATATGGAAATTGGCAACACACCTTTGATCTACTTAAAATATTCGGCTATGGCTTAGATGTGTATCACCAAATTTGATTTCCTTGAATAATTGGCTAGGGTTTTCTTTGGGGTTTCACTTTGATGGATTGGAAAGAAAAGAAGAAGAAGAAAGAATAAAGGATGAGAGGAAACTTGTGATTTTGTCGTAAAAGAATTTGGGGAAGATGACAAGAGAATTTCTACAGAGGCTTGCTTGGAGAGAAAAAAATTGTAAAATGCCTCACTTTTCCTCCTATTGCTGAATTTACTAGGCCAAGAGTCCCTGTCTTGGCCATCACTCTTTTATTTGATAACTTTATCTCCTTACTTTAAAATAATTAAAGAATAATCCTTTATTATCTCCTTGAAAAATAATCTAAAATAAAAGTCCATTATTTATCCTTATTAGTCGAAATTTAAAGAGAATAAAACTCTTCTTTTTAAACATCTTGTGCCGTCCACCTCACTTCTTCTGGAAGCAAAATAAAATTTCTTTTATTTGCTTTCCCTGTGACTCGAACTCAGGCCCAATCCCCTTGCATGTGTCGCCATTTCCAAAGGCCCTAAGTGGCATCTCCAGGCCACTTTTCCAAGCCTGTTTGCGTGTCAAATTTCACATACTTTTTCTCTTAAGGCCACCTTGCCTTAATTTCCTCTTTTAAACTTTAAAACTCGACATTTCTAAGTCATTTCTAAGTTTCCAAAAATTTTCGTTTGCCTCTTTAAACTTGACATTTCCTTACATTTCCAAGTTTCCAGAAATGTTCACTTTCCACTTTTGAATCATTTCCATGCATTTCTAGGTTTCCAAAAATGTCAAAAATTTATTCGCAATACATAAGACATGTCATTTCGTACAATTAAACCGAAAATGCATTGGCCCTTTCCAGGATGTTACATGATACATGGGAAAGTGTAACGAAATGGTCATAACTAAATCATGAATTGAATTGTGTTAGCTTATATTAATGCTAATGTTATTGACTTGAATCATAGAAGTACAACTGAGCTTTATCGCTCAACATATAGTTTTGTTTATTTTGTCCATAGGTATTAGTTGATTTCAAAGCCCCAATATGTGATTCAACATCCAACTCATAGCCCTTGACTCAGCAATGTTTGTCTAGTTCCTTTCATTTTTAATAAATGGCATGCACCTAGGATTGGACTCAGTTTTGTTTTGAAATGGTCATTTTGAATTCTAAATTGGCAATGTAGTTTAAGTCAAGTTTATAGTTTGATAAATGTACATATATGAAAATAGCATAAGTAATTGAGATGGCTTGTATGGTTGAAATTTGTGAAAATTGCTAAATGTTTTGAAGTTAAAGTGAATTAATTTGTGTAATGTATATGTATATATGATGTGTAAGGCTAGAAAGAAAGCATATGGGATGGTATTGTTAATTGAAATGGTTGGATTGAAATATTGAATTGATTATTAGGTGTTATAAATTGGTACCATTTTGACCTTTTGAAATCAAATGATCATGTCGCGACGAGGACAAGTCAGTGAGTTGCGTCACGACCTGGAACCCCCAAAGTTGTGAGTCATCTAAAGAGCTTTCATAAGCTCGTATAAAACCTGAATATGATTGTAAAACATAGTGTAAATGTGTAATATACTTAATATCATGTGTAAATGGTTGCAATTGAATTGTAATTGGTTGTAGTTGTTACAACAATGAATGTGGCATTTCGTAGCTTGGACCCGACAATCGAATCGAGTATAGGGTGTTACAATTATTTTTCCAGAAAGTAGTGGAAATCCATATGCTAGGAATAAATTCTATTTTCTGGGAATTCTACCAGATTCTATTTGTGAGAATTACTTTCCTATTGAAAGTAATGAAATTGTTTCTTGTTATATATTTGGTTTATATTGCTCGAGCCCACACTCGGTGCAATTCAGGGTACAATGATAGTGGAGAATGTAACCTCTCTAACCCGGCCTAGATGTTATGGCTAGATTGAGAAGGCTACATTAGCCACCGAAATGGCTGAGCTAACTTACGATACTTTTGAAGAGTTTTAATAAACTCATTTTAGAGAAAAATTGTAGTTGTACTTTGAGTTAGCTTAAAAGCGTTGGTTCATTATATCGTGTATACATAGAATTCATTTTATTATTGATAGTATTGTTTTAGAAAAATCATCTGCTTGTCGCTCTTATTTAAAAAAAAAAAAAACTCAATGTTAAACTAATGTAGTGGAAAAACCATTTTTCAAGTCATTTTAGAAACTTAGTTGCCTTATTGATTTCTTATTCAAAAATGGTTCCTCTGCAATGTAGCGAAAAATAGGGATATTATCAAATTTTAATTAAGCCTGATATCATGTATTATTCGATTATTATGCTTGAGTAATCCATGTATACAAAAATCCCAGAAGAAAAGTTACCAAGCCACTGGAAACACGAAATATACACACTTTTTCATGCCCTTTTTAACTCAAATTCATGCAGTTTCAGTAAAATTCTTGTCTAAAAATATTTAATTATTATAAAATAATTAAATTGAAATTAAATTATTAAGATGTTGAATTTTACATAATTTTATAATAAATTTTGATTAATTTTGATCATTTTCGATAGATTCGCATAAAGGGTGAAAAACGGCTCGGTAGACACTACTAGAAGCACAAAACTGAGAAGCAATTTTGAAGCATCAAGGCGAATTAAATTTTCAGCCTAAGACGGTCCAAATTATGTGTTTTAATTCATAATATAATTAATTTTAATTTTAATCCAATTTAATTTGAGTTAAATAAATTATTATTAATTAATTATGAAAAGTGGCCTAGTTGAGTTGAACCGAGAACATCGATCCAACCGAGCATTGGGCAGCCCAAAACCGTCCCACATGATGACCCAATCAGCTTGCTTGGCTGATTATTTAACTTGCAAAATGGACCTTGAAGACTTCTTTAAATTGCATTCAAACCCCTCCACTATTTGTGCCTTTCTAGATTTGCCCCTGCCTTAAAATAGCAAGTTTGAATTCTTCAAACTTGCCACATGTGCGGCAGGCCATGGGAGGAATCTATGGCTGCTGATTTTTGCTAATCTTAGCAGCCATCTCAACCTATAAATACCCCCCTTTTCTGCTCACTTCAAACACATCTCAAACCCATTCATTTCTTCACTTCTCTCTCACTTTTCTCTCTTTATTCCCTTCTATTGTTCTTCATTTTCTTCCCCTATTCCTTTGTCGATTTCACCTCTTCAAAAATAGTCCTTCAACCACCATTTGGAGTAGAATTCAAGTGTTTGTGGAAGCCTCAGTTCAACAAGAACAAGCCAAGAAGGAGGAGCGGAGCAAACTAGTCAAACCTCAAAGAAACACCAGATTTGATTCTTGTTCCTTATCCTTTTAATTTTATTGTTGTTTTTATGAACATGTCTGTGAATATTTGTGATGTTGATATGTTTAATTTAATTAATATTGCTTAAATTTATTTCGTGTTAGGTTGATTGCATTTCGTCTACTTAATTTATTAAAATTGTGTTTGTATTGTTATAGGCCTCGGTAAGATATTTGATTAAGTAAAACCATGACTAAGTTATTCTTGCATTATAATTGTAAGGTAACTAATGAATTAATTATTTAAACGGATTGAAATTGTAATTAATTGACACGATACCTAAGGTAGTTGAGGGTTAAATTAGCAACGGTATCTAACGATACATTAGCCTTGCATAACTTGCAAGATTATTGTGATTAAACTATTTCAAGGTAGAAATACATTGTTACCTCATGTAATCTTTTATGTACTTATGAGATTGAATTAATTGTTTGAATTGGCATAGAGATATGTACAAGAGATTATTTTAATTTCATAAGTATGTATGTGCATTAACACATTTACTTATTGAAATTTGTTTAATCGGTTGAATTGACATAAAGATGTAGTCAAGAGATAAATGAATTTTTGGTAAGTAAGTATGTTCATAAGTTAGCAAATTACCGAGTTGCTGTGAATTTATTCGTAATAACATAAACATGAGTTTAATAATTCTAAGTTAAGAAATGTAATTAATCTAACACAATTATGTCATCTTGATTAAAATCATCTTTAGGAATCCTGCATTGGAACTTTTATTTTATTTTTATTTATTTTACTTAGTTAAAATCCTAGTTTTTAATCACCTCCTCAAATCAAAATATTTTTCTTCACCAAAGTGTTTTTAAAATTGCATTCATAAATAATTCTTTTCACAGTCCCTGTGGGTACGATAACTCGACATTTACTTGTCACTTTATTACTTGTTGCGATTGTGTGCACTTGCACATTTCCGCTGTTCCAAGTTTTTTGCACCGTTACCGGGGACTGTTTTAAAAAGTCATTATTTATGAATTTATTAGTTTAGGATTTTGGTTTATTTTTTGTTCAATTTTAACTTAATAATTTTTCTATGATTATTTCAAGTGTTTATGAGTATTAACCGAATTATTGATTTACTCCCTGTAGGCCCTGAAATCAAACGAACTTTTTGACAGCGAAGAAGACAAGCAAGTCAGATAAGGACCGAAGAGATGAAACTTGAAAATCTGAATCAAGGAAACGGAGCAAACCATGCTCAAAATCCTATCCTTATTGCTGATGATAGGGATAGAGCTCTAAGACAGTATGCCATGCCAGTGTTTCATGATCCTAATCCGGGTATTAGGAGACCCAAAATCGAGGCAAAATAATTCGAGCTGAAGCTAGTCATGTTCCAAATGCTTCAGACAGTGGGCCAATTCAGTGGAATGCCTACCGAAGATCCTCATCTTCACTTAAGACTGTTTATAGAAGTGAGCGATTCTTTCAAGTTAGCCGAAGTACCCAAAGATGCATTACGATTGAAGCTATTCCCATATTCAGTAAGGGATAGAGCTCGAGCCTAGTTGAACTTATTGCCACCAAATTCAATTTCCACATAGCAAGAGTTAGCGAAAGATTCCTCATGAAGTATTTCCCGCCTACCAAGAATTCTAAGTTGAGGAACGAGATCACTGCTTTCCAACAAATGGATGATGAGTCCTTGTATGAGGCATGGGAAAGGTACAAAGAATTATTACGGAAGTGCCCTTATCACGAAATCCTACATTGCATCCAACCTGAGACGTTTTATAATTGTTTCAATGCCCACACGGGGATGGTAGTGGACGCTTCTACTAATGGTGCTCTCCTTTCTAAGTCTTCTAATGAGGCCTATGAGATCATTGAGAGGATTACCTACAACAATTATCAATGGCCAACCAATCGAGCAGTGTCAGGAAGACGAGTTGTTGGAATACATGAAGTAGACGCTCTTACTTCACTAGCATCTTAGGTATCCTCAATATCCTCAATGCTTAAAAATTTACCACTAATGGGTTTAATAGTTTTACAGCACAGCCACTAAATCAATTTGAAATGTAGCCTGTGTCTATTATAGGGAAGGACATTTGTTCAAAGAATGTCCATCGAACCTAGAATCAGTGTATACATAGGTAACCAGAACCAAAATCGAGGAAAGCAAGGACTGCAATCCAATTTCTATAACCCATCGTGGCAAAATCACCCGAATTTTTCCTAGAGTAACCAAGGGTCTAGAACCAGTAACACTCACGCCCTAGACCAACCCAGCCACCTAGTTTCTGTAGCAGCCCGAATTAGGGTCTAAATGGAATAGTGGTTTCGAAACCATGAATTCGAGGTCAAAATATTTATTCCAATTGAGTTTTAGTGTTTATTGAGTGATTGAATGTTTGTGTGAAATTTTGGTTGAGAGATTTTATTGTTTGGATGTCCAATTAGATAAGTTGGACTAAATTGCAATGGGTGAAAAGTGTGTATTATAATCCATAAAGGTACTTGATTGAGATGGGTTTTTAAATTGAGAATCCTTAGTTGGTAATTAGACCATTATATTACAGTTTGGACACAAAATGCCCATAGAGGGGTAAAATATCTAAAGGATTAATGAAGGGCAATTTGGTCATTTGGCTAATAAAATAAATAAAAGGGAAAATAAGGCTAACATTTTGTTCATCTTCATCCTCCATAGCTGAAATTTGCAAGGAGCCATGGCTAGGGTTTTGTTTCACTTTCAAGCTTGATTGTAAGTACCTTCTAGCCTCGTTTTTTTATGTTCTTTGTATTTTTGAAATCCTCGTAGCTTGATCTAGCTATTTCTACCACTATTTTGAGCTAGATTTTGTTTTTAAAATTTTACCCATGGATGACATACAAGTATTTTGATGTCTAGTGGTAGAATATGAAAGTTTGAAGTGTGATAAACAACTTTTGCTAGATGATTTTTGGTGAAATTGGTAAAAAAAGATTTATTTGTAAAAGATGAAATAAAATGTGTATAAAATGTAAAATAGTTAAAATTGAGGGCTACTATAAGAGAGAATATGAATCGACTAGGCTTGGGTGTGTGAAAAATGAACACATTTCATTTTACGAGCCTAGGGACTAAAGTGTAAAAATTGAGAAAGTTAGGGGCTAACTTGTAAATTTTGCCATAGGAAGATTTTGGACTGATTTGAATAATGTATATATTAAATCAGCTTAATGTGTCATTATAGATCAAGAAGAACGTGGAATCAACCTTGACCGAGGGAAAGGCAAGGTTTCAGACTAAATTGCAAATTGACACATTTTGTATCGAGGTAAGTTTATATGTAAATGATACATCCTTTTTATTTATGTTTTTACATATTAATTCTTATGTGAAATGTGAGTGAATATTATTGATATTTATTACAATGATGAAAAGTGAAGAAATTCCTGGATGGACCTTCGGAATAGAAAAAGGATACAGATGAACATTCTATAATTGTTATTATTGGTAGGTTGTGTGCGATACCACCGTGTTTATTATTATTGGTGGGTTGTGTGCGATACCACCATGTATATGTGATTATTAGTTGGTAGTGTGCGATACCACCGTGTTTATATTATTGTGGGTAGGCTGTGTGCGAAACCACCGTGTATCTGGTATTATTCTGAAGTGTTCATCGGGAAAATTTGACTAAGTGAAATTATGTGTGACAATGTGGTGACAAGTGCAGGGTTATAAGTGCATGTAATTGTGAGCAATGTCTATGATATGTATTTGGAATGTGATAAGGTTTGAAATGAGTAAGTGCAATTACAAGGATCTGAATTGTTCTTGATTAGTATGTAATGTTCTTGATTGATAAGTATGTGGTATGATGTTCATTGTTTACATATAGACTTACTAAGCTTAAAGCTTACTCCCTTCTCTTTTCCCTTATTTTATATTGCCGCCAAGCTAACTCGGGATACGGAGATCATCGGAGGATCATCCACACTATCCACACATTTTGGTATATTGAGATTTACATTGAATTATGGCATGTATAGGAATTTGGTTATTTTGTAGTGTCATAATTGTTTGGCCAAGAATGTGGTCTATGTCATTTGATATATCATTTTGTATAAGGCCATGTGATGTTAGTAATATTGGTTGTGTTATAAGTCTATGATGAGGCCTTTCATGAATGAGTTTGCTTGCCCAAGTGGGAATGAATGATAGCATGAAATTGAAGTGTGGGAAGTGTGTCATGTGAATGGTTGTGTAGATGCATGTGTGATGGCTAAGTATAAGTATGGTTATACATGATGAGTATGGTTATTAAATGGTGCATGAATGCTCTTAATGTGGACAAATAGATGTCGAATAATAGCATGTTAAGTTTCGTTTGAAAGGGTATAAGTGTGGATGCTTTTTAGGGTCGCAAAAGGCTTGGTAAATAGCCTTATAATTGTCCACATAGGTAGACACACGGGCGTGTGTCTAGGCCGTGTGTGACACAAGGTCTGCCTTATGGGCGTGTAGCCTGGTCGTGTGTCCCCTGCACCTAATTTGCGAAAAATTAAGTTCGTCACACAGGCTAGCACACGGGCATGTGCCTAGGCCGTGTGACCTAAAATGTGTGCTGACGTCATAAACATAATACCCAGGTTTTTGCACACGGGCATAGATGCGGGCGTGTGTCTCGGCTGTGTGAAGGACACAGCCTAGGACACAATCTGAGGACATGGGCGTATGCGACCACATGGCCTCCCTAATGTAAATTTTCTAAAATTTTCTAAAGTTCTCAGTTTGGTTCCAAACCGTTCCCAAAGTATGTTTTGGGCCTTGTAGGCCCATTTTAAGGACTTTATGATTGAATATGAAAATTTTTAAATTGAAAGAAATTTTATGGCTCAATTTTGCATGAATGTTTGTGTTATTGTCCGGTAATGTCTTGTACCCTATTTCGACGTCGAACACGGGTGAGGGGTGTTGAAGTTTCCCCCAACAAGTTCAGAAACCAACCCAAGCTGAATCGTCCAATAGCTTAGAGAGCATATTGAAGGCATACATGGAAAAAAATGACGCCACTCTAAGGAATTGGAGAATCAAATGGGCCAGGTTGTAACTGAAATCAGAAACCAACCACAAGGTGCTTTACCTAGTGATACAGAGAATCCGAGAAATCTAGGTAAGGAGCATTGTAAAGTGTTGACATTAAGGAGCGAAAAGACATTAGAGCCCAACACCGTCGAAGTTGAAAAGGAGCCAGCTGATGCTCAAGGCTCAGAGGAAGTTCAACCGAGTGTCAAAATTCCAGTTTCACTGGAACCTGAATTTGCAAGATCTAATAAGGTAACTTCTGAACCAGTTAATTCTGATAAACTAACAACTTCGTTAGATGCAGAATCGCCACAGAAGACAAATCAACCAGTTCCAATAAAGAAGCCTCTACCATCCTACCCTTCAAACATTTTAGAAGAAAAAGAAGGAAATTCAATTCAAGAAGTTCCTAGACGTACTTAAGCAACTTCAGATCAACATCCCATTGGTTGAAGCACTTGAACAAATGCCGAACTACGTCAAATTCATAAAAGATAATCGTTTCTAAAAAAACGAAGACTTGGAAAATTTGAGATGGTAGCTCTGATAAAGGAATGCAGTGCATATCTTCAAGACACACTACCTCCAAAGTTGAAGGATCCTGGATGTTTTACCCTACCTTGCAACATTGGAGCAACTTATTGTGGTAAAGAACTATGTGACGTGGGTGCGAGTATCAACTTGATGCCCATGTCAATATTTATAAAGTTAGGGATAGGTGAAGTAAGACCTGCTACGGTTACACTTCAATTAGTAGATCGATCCTTAGAACATCCTGAAGGAAAAATCGAGGACGTATTGGTACCTGCAGATAAGTTTATTTTTCCTGATGACTTTGTGGTTCTAGACTTTGAAGCAGACAAAGAAGTGCCAATCATCTTAGGAAGGCCTTTCATAGCAACCGAAAGGACCCTTATTGATGTGCAGAATGGAGAGCTTACTATGCGTGTTCAAGACGATCATGTAACATTTAATATTTTTAAGTCTATACGATTTCCTGACACAATTGATGATTGTTCTACAATTTTCGATTTAGAGGAATTAATAATGGAAAAGGAACTCAACTATATTGAGAACCCATTGGAACAAATTTTGACATTAGACCCTCCAAATGATGAAGAGGAGGATGAATACTTAGCTTTTCTAGAAGCTAATCAAAGGGGATTTAATCCGCAATCTCGCTTTGAATCTTTGGAGTTAGAGAATACGGATTATGCCCAACCAAAACCGTCAATCGAGGAGCCACCTAAATTAGAACTCAAGGTACATCCTTCACATTTAAAATATGTTTATTTAGGTGATGCTTCTACTTTGCCTGTGATTGTTTCCGTGGAACTAACCATTGAGCAAGAAGAGAAACTCATCCTAGTAGTGAAACAATTCAAGAAGACTATCAAATGGACCATAGCCGATATTCACGGTATTAGTCCGTCTGTATGCATGCATAAGATCATCCTAGAAGATGGCAAAAAAGGGACGATTGATGGACAACGAAGACTGAACCCCATCATGAAGGAGGTGGTAAAAAAGGAAATCATCAAGTGGCGGGTATAATTTACCCCATCTCAGATAGTCCGTTGGTAAGTCTGGTCCAGTAGTTCCAAAGAAAGGAGGTATTACAGTCGCTGAGAACGAGAATAATGAGCTGATACCGACTAGAATGGTTACAGGATGGAGAATTTGCATCGATTATCGGAAGCTGAACAAAGAGACTAGGAAAGATCACTTTCCTTTGCCGTTTTTGGACCAGATGATGGATAGACTTGCAGGGCGAGACTATTATTGTTTTCTCGATGGATACTCGGGGTATAATCGGATCACAATAGCACCGGAAGATCAACACAAGACAATATTCACCTGCCCGTATGGTAAATTTGCATTTAGAACCATTTGGTTTATGTAATGCACCTGCTACATTTCAAAGATGTATGATGTCTATATTTACTGATATGGTTGAGAAATACTTGGAAGTCTTTATGGATGATTTTTCGGTGTTCTTTATGGATGATTTTTTAATATTCAGAGATACATATGATGATTGTCTAGCCAATCTAGCCAAGGTACTAAGGCGATGTGAAGAAACAAACCTCGTACTCAACTGAGAAAAGTGTCATTTCATGGTACAAGAAGGTATTGTTCTAGGGCATCAGATAACGAGACATGGAATCGAGGTAGATAAAGCAAAGGTAGACGTTATTGAGAAACTCCCACCTCCAACATTTGTAAAGGGTGTTAGGAGGTTTTTGGGCCACGCCGGTTTCTATCAAATATTTATCAAGGACTTGTCCAAAATTGCTAAACCTTTATGCAAATTATTGTAGAAGGGCACGACGCTCAAATTTGATGAGAAGTGCTTAAGAGCTTTCAAAGGTTTGAAGAGTCAGTTAGTTTCGACACCCATAATCGTCACACACCATTTGAATTGATGTGTGATGCAAGTGACTTTGAGATAGGAGCTGTCATGGGCCAGCGAAGGAACAATATTTTTCATCCCATCTACTACGCAAGTCAACTCTGACAAGAGCTCAACTAAATTATACGGTAATAGAGAAAGAGTTACTTGCTATTGTGTTTGCTTTTGACAAGTTTCAATCTTATCTTTTAGGTACCAAGGTGACTTTCTATATGGACCACTTGACAATTAAGTACTTACTTACCAAGCTGAGGTTTAAATTAGCAACGATATCTAACGATACATTAGCCTTGCATAACTTGCAAGATTTTTATGATTAAACTGTTTCAAGGTTGAAATACATTGTTACCTCACGTAATCATTTATGTGCTTATGAGATTGAATTAATTGTTTGAATTGGCATAGAGATATGTATAAGAGATTATTTTAAATTCATAAGTATGTATGTGCATTAACACATTTGCTTATTGAAATTTCTTTAATCGGTTGAATTGGCATAAAGATATAGTCAAGAGATAAATGAATTTTTTTAAGTAAGTATGTTCATAAGTTAGCAAATTACCGAGTTGCTGTAACACCTTAAACCCGGCCCATGCGTTAAGGCCAGATCTGACATGTCACATGAGAAAAATACATTTAAGTCCTTTTCATTCATACATAAAATAGATTTATTAAAAACAAGAAAAACAAGTTTTAATTTAGAATAATTGAAAATATATTACTAACTTTGAAATTTGCTTAATAAATCGATAAATTTGAACTAATTATTTTACAACTGTGATTATTGAAAACATTGATGAAAATTCGAGAGAAACTTTCCGGATTAAAATATTCATATAAGTTTATAAAATTCCATTTGTATAATCCATTTTAGAAAATATTTATTTGAGTTTTAAGGAAAAATCGCATTTAAAACAATTTGAGCAAAATATAAAATACGTCAAACATAAAGCAATATAAAATAAACCAGAGGCCTTATTACAACATTTAACCCAAAATAGTAAAGTAATAAAATAAACGAGAAAAAAGTCTAAAGTCCAAATAAACCATTTCTGAAGTATGACCTCCACCGAGTCATCCATGGCCTAAGTCCACGTCACTAAGCATTACCTGAAAGGGATAAGAGAAAGGGGGGTGATTTACAAGAACTCAGTGTGTAATCCCCTTACCGTTATCCATTGGGCCGAAACCCATTTAGCAATATTTTGGACCTAAGCCCATTTACAAAATAATGTATCAATTTTATCATGTGAATGAAATGCAATTCCCAAACCAATCCTAATAATCCATCCGCTACACACCACCCGTACCAACCAACACACCTGTGGGGATCAAGTCAACCCACCCCGCCAACACACCAATCGCAGGCATTATGCCTTTCATAACAAATTTAATTGTGGACAAGCCACCAGAATAACAGAATATACGTGGCATTGCCACTATACAGATTTGTGGCAGAGCCACCAAAATATGTGGCAGAGCCACCAGAACTTCTCTTCAATATTATCCCATCCCATGCAAGATCATGTATATAATGCATAGCAATTCATGATTTTTACAATATAACAACAGTAATTTATTCGTATATTCATTACAAACGTACAGCCCATTATAACAATTTATCAAATTGGCCCATTAAGCCATAATATCAGATTGGCCCATTTAGCAAAATATCAAATTGGCCCATCTAGCCATAATATCATATTGGCCCATTTATCAAACTATCAATTTGGCCCATTAAGCAATATATCAAATCGGCCCATTAAGCAATATCTCAATTCGGCCCATTTTAACAATTTATCAAATAGGCCCATTAAGGAAATATATCAAATCGGCCCATTAACACTTTTGCAAATCGGCCCATTAGGGGCATTTCCATAATTCGGCCCGTAAGGGCATTTTGTAATTCGGTAATTTCGCAATCCAGACTTAACTACTAATTTGGGCTTAAAAATTTAAATTGTCCATCTGCGTCGTACTGACTAATTGGCTATAACTTGAGTTAGGAATCTGGAAATCTAAATCCGTAAATTTTCCTTGAAACTAGACTCATATATCATCTTACTACAATTTTTCTAGAATTTTTGGATTAACCAATTAGTATAGTTTATTCCTTAAAATTCCCCTTGTTTCACTGTCCAAAGATTCTGACCTCTCTTACCTTAATTTCAAATACCTTACTGTACGGTTTTCATATACTGCTTCCACTTGTTTCTATTGAAATTAGGCTCACTAAGGAATCTATGCATATAATTTTTAACTCATAATCCACTTTGTACAATTTTATCTGATTTTACCAAGACAGATCAGGGAACCACGAAGTTATTCAGAACCAGTCTCACTAAAATTAACATATCTCAGTATATAAAATTCATTTTCCTTCTCTGTTTCTTCCATATTAAATAAGACACCGTATGCTTTAATTTGATATCTTACTCACCTTCTAGTTCCTTTTATCTTATTTTTCATGATTTTTCAAAAACACACTACTGCTTCTAACCGAAACTATTTTATTACAAAATACGATTACTTATGATCATACGCACGCCTGAGTGATCACGGATGCCGGTTTTTGGTTTTCTTCGGTATTTCGACTGATTCACCGAATATTTCATACAAACTTTCAAAGAAGTGTGAGATTACACACCATTTCAGATATGTATACGGAAGGTATGGGATTACACACTTGATTTTGATTTCCTAAAGAACCACTCGTCGATGACCTAGAACAATACCAACCAAAAGTTAGCCTCGGATTTCCAAAAGATTTTGTATCACTTACACTTGAATCACTTACCACTATGTCCGAAGGTAGAATATATCGAGTGATTTATCCCTAAAACATATAATCGATTATTTCAAATTATTACTCTGTTAGCAACCAATCGAATATTAAATAATATCAATAATCCATAAGAACTCCTTACCTTATTAATATTGGATCCAATTTCTCCGTTTAACTTAAGGCTAGAATGATGTTCGGCCTCCCACTAGAATACTACAAAAGGAGAGTAATCTCGTTTGAGAGAGTAGAATAAAATGATGGTCTCGGTCAATATGACCATCCCAAACCAAGGCATAATTCGGCATTAAGAGAAAGAAAATAAAATGTTGAAGAGAACCACTTACCGATTTATCAAGGAATGAGTGTTAATACGGTTGAGAAGAAAAGATAGAGAAGAGATGAAATTTCGGTTATAGAGGAAAATGTATATTGATATTCGGCTATGGGGGATAATCAAACAAGAAGATGTGATCTTATGGTGGTGTCGATTTAGTGAAGAGGAAAGATTGAAGGAATATTTAAAAGAAAGGAATGGAAGGTTGGATGGAGGCTAGGTGATTCAGCTATCAAAGGAAGATGAACAAGAGATGAATGTTTTGACCAACAAAAGAGGAGAAAAATGCACAATTGTGCTAGGAGGTTTTGGCAAAGAAGAAAGAAAAAAAAAGAAAACTAAACTCACAAAGAGTAGAAATTTGGAGAAAACGACACTATTGATGCTATAAAGTATTTTTTACCAAAACAAACACTAAGGCTTTACCAAAACACCAAGAAAATTTCGGTTACCTCCCTTTAACCCCAAAACTGTCCATATACATGACCATAATGGTCAAAAGTTGGCCAACCACACTTTCCATAACACTTCCCTTGAAAAAGGCCACATGTTCCCCTTACTTGCCCGTTTTCTTTTGATTCCTTACCTTACCTTCACCCTTTCCTTATTTCCTTAGCCACCTTACCAAAAATAAAAAGTCCAACTTGCCTTATTTAGAGCCTTGGCCAACACTTACCATCTTCCACAAGATGAGCATAAAATTAAATCCCAAAAATTGCAATAGGTAGGATTTGAACCTCAGACCATTAGTACACTCCACACGCCACATTCCACCTTTACCAATAGACTCCTTGTGCTAACAAAATGCAATCTTATTCCACTTACTATCTCTCTTTAATAGGCTTAAACACAAAATTTATACTAAGGCCCAAGTTGAACCCGGAACTTCCTAGAAACCTCGTAACTTTCCAAAATCACCTTCTTAATTAGTCCAATCTTGAAATAATACCATTCTCTTTTTCTCAAAATTTTAAACACTCCTACGCCCAAGGCCCATTGGGCCTAATTCTAATAGGCCCAATTTCGGGATGTTACAGTTGCTGTGAATTTATTCGTAACAACATAAACATGAGTTTAATAATTCTATGTTAAGAAATGTAATTAATCTAACACAATTATGTCATCTTGATTAAAATCATCTTTTGAAATCGTGCAATGGAACTTTTATTTTATTTTTATTTATTTTACTTAGTTAAAATCCTATTTTTTAATCACCTCCTCAAATCAAAATATTTTTCTTCACGAAAGTGTTTTCAAAATTGCATTCATAAATAATTCTTTTCACAGTCCCTGTGGGTACGATAACTCAACATTTACTTGTCACTTTATTACTTGTTGCGATTGTGTACACTTGCACATTTTCGTTGTTCCAACCACAGACCAGAAGTCATTAAAAATTACAAACCAAATTCGATAGAGACTGATTAATACTTATAAAAAAATAATCTGAGGTCCAAGGTGATTCTCCAAATGTCGAGTTTGGTCCTAATTTCAAGGTTTACCTAAAATGTTAAATACTATTGGGGGGTGAGCTTATGAAAAGCTCAGTGTGAGTCGAACAATTATTTAGACAAACATAAATATTGAATACAGTGAAACATATTAGCTTTAATAGAAGAAAACAGAACCATCATAGGAATTTCATATCATTACATAGCCACTATCAAATTGATTTCAAATGGTGTATGAGCATGGGTCATCATTCATTCGAGTAATAATCATTAATGTCAATACCATTCAATACAACACAACATAATACGTAGCATAAATCAATAACATTCAAATATGTCGTGAGCATGATGTAATGCAAAAAAGTTCCTACCCATACCATCCACTACACACCATGTGTTCCCCAGAACCTATCATCTGAACTCCAAAGCATTATAGGCTTAAGCCCGTTGTGGTTAAAACCACCGATAACAATATGCAGAAAATTCTTCCTGTAAAAATGCGATAAATCGCTATTACCTTCTATACTCTAGGTGTAGTGTGTAACACCCCAAACCCGGTCAAAACGCTACGACCGAATCCGGCATGTCACAGGGAAAAATCATTTTTGGAAAAACAAGTTGTTGACTTAAATTGTAAAGAAAACGTTTCATTTTATGGAAACTGAAGTTGAGTTAGGTAAATTGCTAAAATCATTGCAAAGATTGTTTTAAAGAAAATCGAGTTAACTCATTGTTGTAACATGTTCGCTATTTACCCGATGGTAAAGTTTTGGAAAATCCCGAAAATTCATTAAAGTTTGTGAAAACATTCATTTTATAGGTTCTTTTCCTTTTTAATCATGCTTTAATGTTTAACGCAAATTCAAAGGTATTTAACAGAATAAATAAACCCAAAATAAAATTTAGATGGCCTTATTACATAACCAAAAACCGAAATTTAAAGCAAATAAATCTGGAAGTTAACCATAATAAAATAAAAGCAAACTGTTGAGCATGGCCACCTCGAGTCCATCCAGGCTCCATATCCGCGATCTAGGAATTATCTGCAAACTGTAAGGGAAAGGGGTGAGTCACCGAGACTCAGTGTATAAATCCCCATCCCGAAGATAATAAGCCCTTACACAGTTTCATAAGCGAATATGTATGCCATGCAACCCAAAACCTAACCATCCAAAACTCCTAGTTTTACAGTGTGTGGTATAGAAGAACCTTTGGTGGTCCCAAACCAGCAGTGACCGAAGTCACAAATAACATATGTGGTACCAAACCACTGGTGACCGAAGTAACAAATAATCATGTGTGGGGCCAACCCACATTGTGGTACCAAACCACTGATGACAATTCCTTATATCGATATGTGGGGCCAACCCACTGTTCTACCAAACCACTGGGACGAGTCACAAAAAATATATGTGGTACCAAACCACTGAGACTTAGTCACAAAGTAATGAGAAGTGGGGCCAACCCACTGTGTGGTACCAAACCACTGGAGACAGCCTGAAATCATACCTTCCCCCTCCTCTCATCACCCATTTTTATGAACATTCTTTTCAAGGAAAAATAATCACGCTTAACATTCAGAAATAATATAACATGGCATATGCAGATTTAACAGAGGCATTTAACATTAGCCAATCAAGTGGACTTACCCGGAGTCCTCGCTTTTACCCACAAGGGTAACTTACCAATTCCTATAGTTATTCCGGCTTTTGACAATATACAAGATATTAACATATTAACATATGAAGTGTGTAAGAGTTACACACCTAATTACCCGTAATACGACACTCTCTACGTCGACACTATCGTTAACCGACACTACCGCTATCTGCCTACTACTTTGCTCGACATCGCCCGTAACCCGATGGCGGTCTCGCTCGCATCGCTGATCTCGCCCGCTTCTTAAATTTGAAATTTTGGGTTCCACAGATCCAACCCCTCCTACCGCTTAACTAGCATTAGAGTCCATGAACACCTTGGTCATTAAATTGAATCAAAGCAGTGAAACAAATCATAAGGAACTAAGACCCGAAGTTAGATCCCTTACCTAAATCGACAAAACCCGAGGCTCTATGCGTGACTCACAATCCAACGAATCCCGGAAGTCTCCACAAGATGGCGTCACCACACCCCCTGCATTCGGCCAAGCATCAAATAACTTTGGATCTCTGCCTTCGGCATTTAGCGTAATAAGAGATGTCGAAATGACAGAAACACTTACCACACACTAGCAGAATTGATTGGAAGTGATGGCAAATCAATGACAGCAATCTACTGCAACCAAGAGTCCAACAAGAAGGTTTGAGTGCCAGAGATTTTGGCTTTTCTTACCATAGTAATCGAAATAGAGAAAGGAATAGAGATGTGAGAATGCTAGGGAGATTTGGCCATAAGAAAAAAAGAGAAAGAAAGAGAAGAAAAAGAGAAAGAAGAAATCAATGAGATCTTACTTGATTATGGGTTGAGATTTCGACTTTGAGGACCAAAGAAAGGAAAAAGATTCTGACTATGAAGAAAAGAGAGTGTGGTTTCGGCTTCCGTGAAGGGAAAAGAACAACCCCACTTCAATGAAGAAAACACGGCTAGAGAGTTTCAGAAAGCAAATCGAAACAACATTGAGAAGGGAGGAAGATGTGCTATATTTGGCTTTTAAGAGTGAGAGAAAAAGATGAACCAAGAGTGACCCTATTGATCTTCTGAGTTTCGGCTAAGGATCTAAAAGAAGAGAAGGAAAAGAAGTCGAAAGAGTGGGAGGAGTGATGATTTTGACTTTGAAAAAAAAATGGAGAAAAAGTGTAGGAAGAATTCGGCTTCGGTTTTTAAAAGAAAAGAAAAGAAGCAACAAATGCAAAATGTGAAATATGAGAGTGGTTCAATTCCGCACCAAAGAAAATAAAAGAGTAAGGCCCTAAGTGCTTTCTAACTAGCCGAATGCTACACCCCACCAAGGCCTATACCACATTCGGCTACCTCCCTGACTAGCACCCAAAACCGAATGCTCCACCACACCTTAGCCACTACAAAATTCGGCTAACACACACTCCAACTCAATCCCTTCTTTTTCTCCTTGCTTCCCTCTCATCCAATCATTCAAACGAATTTGAATGATTCAAACTCCAAAATCTTCTCTCCTCCACACATTCAAATCCTGTTGACTCCTTCAACACTCATCCACTAGAGTCCATCCTGAGTACAACTCCTCCTAGTCTTGGCGTCAAAAAATAACAGGCAGGAAGGGGATTCTTGCAGCTCGAATCAAGGCTCTATCCACTCACCTGAGGCGTCACTCCCTTGTGCCTTAAGTGGCGCCTCCTTACCACTTTACCAAGGTACTTCTCATGTCAAAACTCACCACCAAACACCCTTAACACCTGACCCATTCAGCTCCCCCTTCCAGGTGCCCAAAAAGAAAAATTTTGCTAAGGCTCAGGCCTACCCCTAGCTCATGCCTGGACCCCTAGAACACCCTAAACTAGCATAACAACCATACTATACACATGCACACATAAAAATGCAAAGGCCCCGATTTAAGGGTGTTACATAGTGCATTGACTATGAATAATGCGGACTTAATATGCCACCAGTACTCCACATAACTCCTCTGTGAACCACAAAATCCCAACCCAATGCATATGCAATATGTCACGCAATCTCATACATAATCATATCTCAATACTTTTCACATAATTTGACATTCTTAGCATGTCCTCAATAATCACATACTTTCAGTAAATGGAAAAAGTGTTCCAATCTTTCAAATTGCCATTGTGTTGGTAATCAATATCGGTCAATTTCACATACTTTACGGATTTTCATTGTGCATAGATAACACCCTTTTCAGTACACAATATAACAAATATCTCATGCATTTAAATCATACATAAGCTTAATACCTCAATATATTATACCATTCAGTCAAACATTCTCATATCTCATAACTCAAATATGCAATTACAAACTCAATCAAACATTCTTACTATCAAACTAGCAATTTTGCCAACATGTCAATATTTTAAGGCTTGAAACATACCTAGTTCGACCACTCACAAAATCAATAATTTGGCTATTAAGACAATCCAATCAGTAAGCTAATTTATCAAAAATAAAATGATATTTAATATTTTTAAAAAATTTTAGGTGTTTACGACCCACACCTTATTTTCGCTTCCTCGTAGCACACCAACGAAATTTCCAGTTTTCCTTAATAATTCCTTAAATGAACCTAAACCAAAATTCAGTATAAATTCAATAAATTTACCATTAAACTAGCCCCCCAAACACCCACTTATGAGTTCAAACCAATCGTTGAAATTATAATTATTTTATGAATCTAAACCAGTTAGATTCCTTATACCGTATTGATGCGAACCGTACGTACAATCGTTCTTCGCCTTTACGGATGACTTGGGACGTTTGGGTCAACACCTAATTCAATAATATACTGAAAAATCAGTATCTAATTAATGATTAAATTCCTTCATTTAATCAATTCATAACATTTACCCAATAACTATGTCGAAATAACAAACTTGTTATCCTTAATTACACTTACGCTTCAAGATTTATGGGATCCGATTGGCTAATTGATCAAGAACGTCTCTCCCTAATTAAAATATGATTAAATGTTGATTAGTATGGTTCAAGAACACAATTTAATGCTGGAAAAATATGGGCAAGACCCAAGAAACAAAACAGTCCCCTTTCTTGTACATAAACACACGCACCACCACCCATAGTGGCCAAAATTGGGGCTGAATTTTAAAACAGTTTGAGATCTCATTAAAATCTAAAAAAATATCTTTGAAATTATTTAAAATCCCTTAAATTATAGATCTGAAATTTTTTTTTAATTGACAAGATTAATTAAAAATTGAAGAGAAAAGAGATCTTACCCAAGCTAGTTCAGAGAAACAGCAATGGCACTTTCGTGGCAATGTTTGGGATAGATCTTGGGGTTCAAGATTTCTATTTGGGGCTAGTTTAGATAAGGGTAAATGGAAGCAATAGAGTAAAGGAGATGGTGCACAATCTTGATGCAACAACATGAAGAAAGAGATGGTAAAATGGTAGGTGTAGGCGACGACAACAATGGGAGAAAGAAAGAAAGTTGAAGAGAAAAGAAGAGAGGAAGAGGGTGAATGGATAGAGTAGGGAAAATTTAATTAAAGGCTAAAAAAAATAAAAAATTGTATTTATACTTATGGTTCAAGGGTATGGATGGCACACACATTAAAAAAAAAAGGGATTTTTGCAAAATTTAATTATTTCACAAGGGAAAGGATTCAAACTTGAGACCTCATTTAATTTCCATGCTTTCTCATATTTCCTTTAACCATTTTCTTTTTTCCTTATTCTTGAAATAGTTTTGCAATATTTATTTTAAAAACAAGGCATGTCACATATTAGGGTTTAAGAGAAAAGTAGCAAAATAATAAAAATGATGCGAGAGAATGGATTTAAACTTGGGTTTTAAGAAACGTTTCACTAACACTTATCCAACAAACCAATACCTCATTTATTCCTAAAAACACATAGATAATCTCAAAAATTAGGGCATGACCACTCTCTTTTGATTCCTAAACCCAGTTCTACTAACCCCCGATTTTTGGGATGCTACAAAGAAGGTCATTCTATTGAAATCTAGGAATGATTCAAATCAGTCTCACACAAAGCACATGTACTTTTCAGGAAAAGGTTTATTGCTAAAATATCACAAATCGACTTATTTTTCAAAATTTTAAATTTCTGCTAAGACTGGAAACTATTTTCTAAATCGAACTTTTCCAACAACATCATAGTCATAAAGGCCCCTATCTTAGGAATATGATGAATGGAGGGATCTTGAGGTTGGTGTAAAGGGTCATTTGGTGATTGTCAGTTTTTTTGTCTTTAAAGGAAATACTCAGTTGTTTCCTCTTCCTGGGCTAGATGGTTCATCCTATCAAGGTATCTACCAGCTCTAGGCTCTTCAATGATATGCTCATTCCTGGCATTCTTTTGGTCCAATAGGTATTGTCGTTCCTATTGTTCCTGGTAGAGGGGTTGTTGCTTTAAAAGATAGACTTCAATGAGCCTCATTTTCTATTGGATCTCAATAAACTATTAAGAGCTGAAGTTGGGATTTTGGGACGTTTATTCATTTGGTGACATTGTTCTTTTCTAGAGCAGGTTGAGCATACCACCATGGTGGTGATAAAAATTAGTAGTATGGTGGATAAGTATGGTATCACGTAGAACTGTGGAGGAAGTTCCTAGTAGAGGTTGATAGTGATTATGGGTGGTTTGCTAGTGGTCTAGGTTGAGTGGCGGCTATTGAATGGCTTGTGAAGCTATTGGGACTATGTCTAGGTTGAAGGGAGTTCTAGAATTTGGTTGGTTGCGAGTGAACCATGGTATTCGATCCACGCTCATCACACCAATTGTTGATATTGGTATTCAACAAGGAGGAGATAAAAGTGTCGATTCACCTATGGCGTGCATAAAGCTGAAGTTATGATGTTTAAGGAGATGAAAGCTAGGTTGGTACTTAGGTTTTTCTAGGGGAAGTAAAGGAAAGATCCCTAGTCCCTTATGCTTTGGGGTATATATAAGGGGTCACCTTGTAACACCCCAAATTTTCTTGCTAGACACGTGGTACTATTTCGATAGACAATATAATAAATTTTCGAGAAAATCTGAAAGGTTTCCAAATAAAGGATTTTTATGAAAATAAAGTGATTTTGGACATAGAAATTAAAGATTCAAAATATATTTTAAAAACTATTTCTAAAAAATTAAAAATTATTAAAAGAGTATAAAAAATACTTTTTTATTTTTTTTAATTTAAAATTTAATTAATTACTGACATGGCATCCATGTGGCAATCCATGTGTATGCCACATTAGCAAAATTAACAGACGTGAATTTTTCCATCCATTTTGGGGTAATTTAACAAATAATATAAGTTTAAAAGCTAAAAGAGATAAAAATTTAAATGGATAACTAAAATGACTCCTATTTTTTTTTTTTTTAAAGTTGGAGAGAAGTCATTATGCCTATTCAATATGATCAGTTCGAATTAATATATATTTTAAAAATTGTATAATGAAAATAAATAAAGTAAAATGTGGTTTTCAATAATCTTACATTCGATCAATTAAACACTTAAATCTTACATTTCAACCAAATTAACCATATTCTACCAATTACTTGTAGTGTTATTAATGAAGGAAACGCTACATAATGGTATTTCGCACATATATTAGTTGCATTTTTCCTTGAAATTCCTAATAGAAATTATTGAAGACAGACAGAAGCCTAAAACTAAAAATAGGTAAGCAAGAAACAATCACACTTCAGGCAACAAGTTCCAATGTTGAAAAATTTATCTGGTTACGAAAATCAAGATTTTTTTTTTTTTTTTTGGTTTGTTGTTCCATTTATTAGTTTATTCCGGAGCTTCAATAGCAAACCAATATGTGAACTTAGAAAATTAAAATTGAAAAGGGGAAAAAAGTCTAGTAAGGACTTACAGAAAACACAAAACCCCCACGCTTATATATGGCAATGTGAAAAAGTTAAATCTCACATAACATTCACTTAAAAATGGTTTAATGGGAACTAAGAATTCAGTAAGGTCTTTCACCAATATAATTCCCAGGAGGATCATAGTTGCAAGTCATGAAAACACCGCTCCCTCCATCGCACACCACTCTGGCGCACCCAACTCTCTTGGTTCTGCCCCACACAACTTGTGTATAGTGCCCGCATTCCTCCCCTCCGGCGCATGAATTAGACCAGTAATTGTACCATTTCCTTTCTGAAACCCACGCCACGGCCGCCTGGGACGGCGTCCAGCCATTGCCGCTACCCCAGAAGATATTCTCCCCGTAAGGTCCATTGGAGTGCCTCAATGCACAGTCTTTCCGCCTTTGGTTGGCGTACCATTGAGCATAACGCGCCAGCCTTGAATCCCACACCAATGGCCGCATTCTGATGGCCACACGAGCAGCATTTTGAGGAGCCAAGAACTGATTAATCAGGCTCAGATAGTTAGCAGCCTGAGTGGTTGATATGAGCAAAAGGGAAACGATGATTGCGCCATAGCAGCCTCGCATTCGAGCACTATCCATTACTGAAAAGCGTTCGTTGAGGTGAGGCCAGTGTACAGCAACGATTTCACAACGTATTATATATATAACACTAAAATATTTTATTTATTTATTGTTAGTAGTAGTTAGATAAAGAGGAGAGAGTTTGTATAAAAGTTTCAACTATGGGGTGGCAAGCATGTTCGATTATGATTGGCACATTTTGTTTTTGTTGGTGGGACAAAGTTTTTCAAAGCTTCAAATTTACTTTCTTAGGTTTCATAATTTCTTTTTCTTTCGAGGGTTTGCGCTAGTTTTTCTCAGGTCATCATTCTGATGAGTCCACGCCTCACGTTTTTAGATAAGAAACCACACAAAACGACACTAAAGATGGTGGTGGTGAGTGGAAGCATCAAAATTTGGGAGTTGAAGAATATATGATTTATTTTTATATTTCCTTCTCTATGGAACATAGAGCTCGAATAGAATAGTTCTAAGGTTCTCTACTTTCAACATATTATAAATTTATATTTCTTATAAATTTATATTTCATATAAAATACTGCAATATTCTATATGAAATCTAGTTTCCATATATCCAATCAAACTACAGCATGTCATAAAAAAGTGTAGTGTTGAAGCTAAAATATATTGAATAAAAATATAAGTGATTCTATACAGCTAAGTTTACGAATTGCTGGAATTTTACCAAACACTATACTCAATTTAATCATTATTCAATGAATCTACAGCTAAATTTATGTTTCTTTATATAAAGATGAGTTAATTTTTGTCAAAAGTAAATTAATAATAACATATTATTTTAAAGTCTAGAAATTCAAGGTAAATTATATATCTACCAACTTTCATAAGTTTTTATTTTAGGTGCCAAAATAAAAATTCTGTAATTTAAGCATCATTTTTACATATTTTTATCAATTTAGTCACTGTCATAACATATTTCTATCATTTTAGTAATAAATCGATAATTTGTCGTTATATACACTTATTTTAGTCACCCAACTTTAATCAATTTTCATTTTGGTTACACTTTTTAGAGTGAATTAAATTATTCAACTACTGAGAAGAAACTCGTGTTTTTCATCTGTAACTCAATTCCATGTAAAAGCTCAAGTTTTTCCTCTAAAACTTAATATTTTTTACTTTGCTAAAAAAACTAAAATTAAATCTAAAAAAAATAATAATGGAAATTAAAAATATAACAATGGTTTTTCATGTAAAAATCTAAATTTTTCCTATAAAACCTAGACAATTTCATTTAAAACCCCAAGTTTTTGGCTCTTATTGAAAAAAAAAAAACTACATTTAATTCTAAAAAGGAAAAATTAAAGGAAATGAAAACGATAAATTTGCTTTTCCACTAAAGACTCAAGTTTTTCTTCATAAAAACCTACATAATTCCCTATAAAACTCCAAGTTTTCCCTTCTAGTTTATTCATAAAAAATTGAAATTAATTCTGAAATGAAAAAAAAAATAAAGAAAACTAAAAAAGATAAATTGTTTTCTAACTGAAACTTTCCGAATTAAATTCACAAGTTTTTCTCTTACTGAAAAAACTAAAATTATTTCTTAAAAAAAGGATATATAAATATACATGAATGGATATATTCATACATAACTAAAATGGACAGAAACTAAGTAAAGTGATGAACTAAGAAAAAAAAAGTAGTGAAAGAGATTATAAAATTATGATGTGCTTTAATAATGTGAAAAAATGGATGACCTGTGGTCAAATTTAGTAGTTAATTCGGGTTAATTTTGTATTTAAGGAGTTTATTTTCTACGCAATTTAGGATTTTATATTTTGTTTTCAGTATTTAGGTCTTAGGATAGAATGTTAATAAAAATAAGTATTTCTAACACATTTTATAGGTGTTGTGACCCAATAGTCTGACACGGGCCTTAGGTTGTGCTAATTAATTAATTGAGTGTGTAGGATGGAAATATAAAGGCTCAATTGACATGGAAGTAAAGGTCAAGTGATGCACAAGCTTCCCAAGACGTCAAAGCACCAAACTAATGACACAAGGCATATTTTTGGTGTTGTGTCGCGCCACACAAGGGGTGCGGTGCGACACATGTCGACGTGCTTCCCAAGTTCATCAGAGTTATTTTTGTTTGCGCAATCAAAATTATACAAAGACCTAGGACGTGCCAAAGACTTAATTTGGGCTGCCAACACCTATATAAATAAGACATTAGGGGTTGAATGTAATCAAGTCGTCCTACACTCCTTAAAAAATTCTCGTAATTTAGAATTAAAAAAAATTTTAATTTATTTTCTTTTCGGCTTTAGATAATTTCTTGTTTTTCTTCTTGAATCGATTTTGATTCAAGGACTTGTTTATTTAGTTAAAGTATTCAGTTTATATTTTTCTTTGCATTTTTTATTTCGTTAATCCAATCAAGAGATTTGTTACTCCATTTTCCATTGAATACTCAATCCACAATTATTCACATCTCTTTTCTTCTCTGATTCCATCGTGTTTCTCACATAGTTTATTCAATCGAAGTTAAGATTATGAATACCATGAGTGGTTAAATCTCTTAGGGAGATTAATTAGTGGATGAGAATGTGGCTAATGGAAGATTTGGGATTTCTCGAGATGGATTAGTTGGTATAAATTATGTGTTCTTAAACTATTAGGCATGACAACCCTAACAAGTGATCATAGGCTACACTAAATCGGAAGATACGAGTAAATCATAATTTATCTTGGCTGAGAAAGTGAGGTCGGAAGATAAACGAGTATCAACCAATTGATTAAGTTAATTAGAGTTGGGAGGTAATAATTTATTGACCGGTGATTAATCCACCCTAGACTCCCAATTTGAAGTTAGTTACAAACCTTGAAGTGAGTTAGTCTTCTTGATTCGTTTATCAGTTTAATTCATTTGTTTTTCTTTCTTTCTTTTTGTTAGTTATTTATTTTTAGTCCTTTTAATCTATTTTATGATCCATTGTAACATAGGAATTAACTATTACTACTTAGACTTAGTATTGTAAAAAGTATTTTCATTATTTGTTTCATCCTCTCTTGCGTATGGTCTTCGGAATACTTTTGGTATTTCGTTGTACAACTTTAATACCATTTGATTCGTGCACTTGCGGATATCGTCATTCTCAATTATTATATTTTTTTGGTGTTATATTTACTTTATAAACGATAACTCGTTTATAGGCGGTTAAGTTGTTGGTATCGTTGTCGGGGAATTTTCGACAATAAATTTTGAAAATAATTTTTTACAATTAATAAGATAAGTAGGAATGTTAGGATATATAAATACGATTTTAGTTTTTATTTATTTGTATTTGTATTTGTATTTTTATTGTCATTTCAGGTCATGTATGACTCGAAGCTCCAACACTCCAGTTGAACCATACCCAGATCTAGAGTAACTACTTAGGTGCAACCATCAAATAATGGACAATGAACCACCCACAGTAATACATTTGCCTCGGGAAAATTCATTGTTTGAAGAGCGATAAGAACCACAAGAAAATAATCAGGAAGGAGTCCCAATGGCTCAGCGAACGTTGTGTGAGTACTCCTTACCTACCTTAGACGCAGTGCGAGGAAGCATTGAGTGGTTGAAAATCAATGCTAATAATTTTTGAGATAAAGATGACCATGATTTAGATGATCCAAAACACTTTGCAGTTCAAGGGGAATATGGTTGAAGACTCGAACAAACACTTAAAGCGATTTCTTCAACTATGTGATACCTTCAAATATAATAGAGTATCCAACGATGCTATACACCTGCGGTTATTCTCAATTTCATTATGTGATAACACGACTGATTGGTTAGACTCATTAGAATTGGGTTACATTACAACATGGAACGACCTCGCGAAAAAAATTCATCTTAAATTTTTCCCAATAAGTCAAACTATTCAGCTTCGGCGAGATATCACAAATTTTAAACAATATGAAGGTGAGTCTTTATCCGAGGCGTGAGAGTGTTTCAAGACAATTCTAAGGAAGTGCCCACACCATGAACTGCAAGCATGGCTCTAGATACAAATATTTTATAATAGTGTCGACGAACACATTAGGTCAAACCTAAATGGAGTATCCTATAACACCCCAAATCTTATGAGTTTAAAGTTTTGGGCGTATAGCAGTAAATAGTCTGTCTAGCGTGGTGTTATCTGCCCAAATGATTATTTTGGTGTATACGTGTGGGCATATAATAACCGTCACATGAGTTAGTAAGAATTGGACTTCATGATATTCTGCTATATTAAGGAGAAGTTTGTGTTAGGAGATAAAGGGTTAGTATGGAATGAGTATTTCCCAAAGGTATAGTATGCTTGATTTGTTTGGAGTACTAGTTAGATTTTAAGTAACTTGGTTAGAAATCGACTAAATAACCAAGTTGGATAATTGTGATTGCAAGGTATTTGTTAATTTTCTCTCAGAAATTGTAGGCCATTAAGAAGGCAAGTTCTAAAACGTATGCCACTTGTTAAATTTCACTAAGTTAAGTCATATTTATATGTGAGAGATGATTTTTGAAAGGGATCTTCTTTCTTCTTCCTCTTTCTTAAGTGGTATTTACTAATATTTTCCTTAAGGTTGAATAAGGGATCTTCTTTCTTCTTCCTCTTCCTTAAGTGGTATTTACTAATACATTCCTTAAGCTTGAATGTATCTTACATCGATGATCCAAAAGCTATGGTTCTTTTATGATCAGTGGTTACTTTGCATCAAGGTGATTATTTCAGTTTTGCATGTTAAGTTCTGAATGAGTAAATTTGTATGTGGTGATTGAACAGCAAGACTGTAAGTATAAGATTTCTGCATGAGATTGTCAGCGATTGATATGATAAATAATTTGTATGCATAAGAGTAGTAATAGTGAAATTATGTTTCTAAGCAGTGGTTGTTGCTTGTTCTAGATGAATATCTGGATCTGGACTTTTAAACTGCAGTAAGTGAGAATCAGTTATGTGAGTCTCTACTTTGACTCTTACATGTGAACAGTACCAGTAAGTAATTTAAATAGTGATGACTTTTGAGTATTCAATGAATGAGTAAAACATAAGAAATATGTTGCATGTGCAAAGATAATATGTACAAAATATTTTAGGAATAAGAAGTTAAATGATAAGTATGAAGGTTAAAGTTCAATATGGAAAGGTAAGAATTAGTCAGGTGAGTTTCTACTTTGACTCCTGCATGTATACTGTTCATACTGAAGCATATCTATATGAAAGTGGTCAAATTGGAAACTGGAAATCATGGATGGTATAGTATGAATATGATACTTATACAACTATAGGAATATATTAATGATTAAACAAGATATAAGTTAGTCTACTTGAAAATAAGTTCTACGGGATGTATGAAAAGTATTATGAAATTATGAAATCTTGGGTCTGGGATGTGTCTGGTTTGTAGAATTTGTAAAATGAGTCGAGTCACTATAGTGGTAAATAAGGAAGTCCCTCGGGAGTAAACACAAACTTTGATATGAAATTCAGAAGGAAAAAGTCCATGGCCCTAAAAAGGAACTATTGAATGACATTTTATCTAATGGGGTTCTCTACGTGTCCTAGGGCGGTGATGGGTAAACCTGACTCAATGTGAGTTTAGGAAAATTCATATCGCAAACACAATAGTTTTGGGATGCCTATGTGGCATCCTATCAGCCTTTGTGGCATACTCTATATAGATAACATTTGCGGCATACTCTGTATGGACTGCCTTTGTAGCGTACTCTAATTAGATTGCTTTAGAGCGTATTTTGAAATAAGGGTATATCGTTTGTTTGTCTCTGGTGTGTTCTGTGAAACCTGTCAAATAGTAAATAAGATATTTTATATGATTGCCTGTATGATGTTCTCTATTAGGTCTACGTAGCATGAACTATTAGGAATGTCTGATACGATTTAAGTCTGAATGTTTGTCTCTATGGTAAGATAAGAGTAAATTCTTTTAGTTCTATAATAAGTATGGTTAATAGGGGTATTGAATCTTCTTTCAGAATTATTCGGAATCTGAATTAGCGTTATCTTGAGTTATGGGATTCTAGTATAATACGATATGAAATTCATCTGAATAGTCTAACAGTACTCTTCTGCATGAGCATGTGTAGTGTTGAACCAGGATATGTCTGAAGATATAATTAATGGTATCTAGTTCTACATAGGAATTCGCCAAATATTTATGTATTTTCCCGTGATAAATGTTATTGAACAACTATTTGAAATAAGAGTATGTGTTAAGACATGATTGTTGGACTCGAAGGGTATGTCTACAAAGAATTTATCATGTGGCAAGAGATTTATGGATGTTTTTGAAGGATTCCTTAGTTAACTAGATAGAAATACTGAATTTGACAAGAGCATGACAACTTACATTTAATTATTTGATAAAACTGTAGTGATATCCATTAAAATCAATGATGCAGAATAAGGGTTGACTTAATAGTTCATATAAGATTCAAAGTATCCAACAAGATACTGTTGTGTTAAGCTCACTAAGTATTCATGTACTTACAAGATCTATTACTGTTTTTCAGGTAGTTGAGAGGAGACTTCACCTGAAGGAACAACACCAGGAGTATGCCAAAGTGGTGGCGGAGTGGGCTATTATGCATACAGTGGAAATGTGGCATAGTCTAGAAATACGCCTTTTAAGTCTGTATTAAATAAACTTTCATTTTGTAAGGATTTATATCGAGTTTGTTGTAATAAGATTATTTTAAGTTACTTCCCTTGTTTTCATACAATAAGTTTCTAATTAAAATGTCAAATAACATGTTTAAAGAAACGAGAAATTGTAAATTGTTTTCATTATTGATTAAGCTTTATGTAGTAACACCGAAATCTGAACCCGATGAATCGAGTCAGGTTTGGGGCGTTACATATCCAACGGATCTTTCATGTTTCACACGCATGAACAAGCCTACAAAATTATAGAAGACATGGCTATGAATTCGTACATATGGCCTAACGATAGATTCATGTACCAATCTAAGTCACCAATGGTAAAAGCCGTGAAGGAGGAGAGCGACAATCCTCTATTCCAACAAATTCTTGAAAAATTATCCGTTTGGAGACACCCATCAAGCCGACGAGAGTAAAGCCACATCTAAAAAACCAACTGGAGGAGATAAGCTATATAGGTAATAGGGATTGAGATCCTTATTCAAATACCTACCATCCTAGTTGCAAAGATTATCCGAACTTCAAATAGGGAGGTAACCAAGAAGGATCAATTCAAGCACAAACTCAACAAAACCCTCTTTATAAACCCTCTTTCAATTAATGGAGATTCAAAAAGATACGCTAAATCACAACAACAGTCAACGCTGAAACCTTCAACGTTAAAACCCGAAATGAACAAAACTTACTTACCGAAGTTCACACACTCAAGTTCTAGACAATGAGAGAAGCGTTAGGCGTCTCTTAACCTTCCCCTACACTTCAGAAACCACGAGCAAACAGAACAAAACAAAACAATCAACATCCTCACTTTGGGATTTCAAGAAATTCGCAACTCATACATAACAACCAAAATTACTACGATGAAATCTTACCTTTAAGCACCGAAACAACAAACAGTATGATACGATTCAACGATCAACCCAAAAAAATGTTATATGAAGAGAAATTAAAGAATGATGCCTAAAAGAAAGAAGAAAAAAATAAAAATAAAATAAAAGTAAATAGGGAGAGAGAAGAAGTTAACGTAAGAAAATTCATTTAAATTCCTAAGATCGGTATTTATAGAGAAGTGCAAAAATAATATTCCTTAGTGTACACGTAGAGAGTCAAACATAGGACCACTGACACAGATAAATGCTTAACCATTGAACCAGTAGGCCCATTCTTGGAACATCAATGCATAGAATCTAACTTCAATCGTACATGCAAGTCTAAAAGTTCAATCAAAGAGTATGCGAAACTTCAAAAGATACGACTCAAACCTCAGACCTTTAGTGAGCACCAAGAGCACATTACCATAGAACACCCACATTTCCATTGACACAACCGCAAAAGAAAATTCATATTTTTGAGGTATTACAAAGGTTGAGTGATGCACAAGCTTCCCGATACGTCAAATCACCAAACAAACGACACAAGGAAAATTTTTGATGTTTTGTCATGCCACGCAAGCGGGCGCAACACATGTCGACGTGCTTCCTAAGTTCATTGAAGTTATTTTTTTCCGCGTAATCAAACTTATACAAAGACCTATGACATGTTGAAGACCTAATTTGAGTTGCCAACACCTTTAAAAATAAGACATTAGGGGTTGAATGTAATCAAGTCATCCTAGACGCCTTCAAAAACCCTTGTAGTTTAGAATTAGTTTTAGTTTATTTTTATTCAGGCTTTTAGATACTTTCTTGTTTTTCTTCTTGAATCAGTTTTGATTCAAGGACTTGTTTGTTTAATTAAAGTATTCAATTTATATTTTTCTTTTCTTCTCCGATTCGATCGTGTTTTTCACATGGTTTATTCAATCGAAGTTGAAATTATGAAAAACATGAGTGGCTAAATCTCTTAGGGGAGATTAACGAGTGGATGGGAATGTGACTATCGGAGGATATGGGATTGCTCGAGATGGATTAGTTGGTATAAATTATGTGTTCTAAAACTGTTAGGCGTGACAACCCTATTAAGTGATCATAGTTTACACTAAATTAGAAGATTAGTCTAATCGAGTATATCGTAATTTATCTTGGTTTAGAAAGTGAGGTCGGAAGATAAATGAGTACCAGCTAATCGATTAAGTTAACTAGAGTCGAGAGATAATAATTACTTGATCAATGATTAATCTGCTCTAGACCCCCAATCCGAAGTTAGTTACAAACCCTGAAGCGAGTTAATCTTCCTAATTGGTTTTTCGGTTTAATTCATTTGTTTATCTTTCTTTCTTTATTTTTTTAGTTATTTATTTTTATTCATTTTAATCTATATTACGATCCATTGTAATATAAGAATTAATTATTACTACTTAGTATTGTAAAAATTATTTTCATTATTTTCTCCATCCTCCCTTGGGTACGATCTTCGGAATACTTTTGGTATTTTGTTGTACAACTATATTACAATTTTACTCGTTCACTTCTGGACACCGCCGTTGTCAATTCATAAATTATTCTGGTGGTATATTTATTCTATAAACGACAAATCATTTATAGGTGGTCAATAGATTAATTTGTAAGTGTGGTAAAGTGTTATGAAAATATGAAAATTGTGATACAATGATATCATGAATGTTATACATGAAACTTGGGTTAATGGATTGCCCATGTAGACGGTATCTAAACTTGTTGGATATGGTTGACATGCTGTGAAAATACTTTGGTTCTGGTGAATTACATTAATACCATTTGTATATTGCCTCAATGTTTTTGCATGGAAAGAAAATATTGGCTCATTGGTTATCTAACATTTAACTAATACTAACCAATATTACATGGTCGGATCATAGTACGAAAAGGAAACTTGTATTAGTAGATGAACCTAAATATGTCCTTAGTCGAATTGAAAATAAAAAAACTGATTGAAAGACTAATATGTCATCTATCAAGACCAATTAGGGAGATGTTTTGTCTTAAGCATCAAAGCGGATGACTCCCAGAAGATAGAGACATAGATTTGACTGATTGGACTAACAGTACACTAGACAATACCCAATTAAAATAGATCATAGATTTGTTTATGGATTTATTCACTTGTGAGGCAAACTGTAACATCCGTTACCTGGTTCGGTAGTCAATCCCAAGTAATAAGATGCTACGGGAAGACCAAACAATTTACATATACTTTACTAAACAAAATCTCAATTAATTAATTATTATCAATTCACTTATTATTAAATGTAATTATTTGTAATCTACAATGACCAAATTTTGAAATTTAGACATGAAATAGGATCAATTTATAAAATATCAAAAATTTTAGAGTCGGTATCGATAGTTCATAGCTGGGTATTGATATCGTATCGATACCTTGCTAAACATCGATACCAAATCACGATTTTGTTTGTTAAGTAAAACAAGGGTATCTATATTTTATGAAAGAGTATCGATACTCAAATAAATATCGATACCATTTTGGCATTCTATTCATTTAAAAAATTTTCATATGATCAAATATCGATACTAAATGTCAAAATATCGATACTTAAGTTTAGAAATGGTAAAATTCTATCTCTAAAGGGTTCATTTCATGCCCAAATTCACCTAAACTCAATTGGTACTCCTAGATATAATTATAGACAAGCAAATTATCAACTATAGACATTCTTATTTATGTACCATTCTATTCAAAACACCAAATCCATATTAATTACATCAAAGCACCAATTCACTAAACATTAAATGACACTTTCACTATCACTTACTCAAGCACAATTAACCTTTAAATCAATCTTATATTTCAAACATCAAACATACCAAAACATATCACATATCATTCCTCATCCAAGCATCAACCAAAAATACATTGCTTAGCATGACATTTTCCTCAACCATAAGTATATTAAGCATACAACTCAAACAGAAATCCAAACACATTACATAAAATAATATCATCTCATCCATGAAGGCATTAGGCATATGATTCAAACAACCTATCAGGTTATCTAAAACATGATTATTACCATCCCATTCTTACATATATATACATAGCCTTCAAAATACCAAAAAAAAAACCCAAAATAACCAATATCAGCATAGAAACATCCCTAGGTACATGTCAAGACAAAAGAACAATTCACCGACACTTAAGTTCGGGATTGTTGTTGGATGCTAAGTTGACTATCGAACTGTTAAGTACTGAACCTACAAAAGGAAAAACAAAACCGTACACTGAGTATAACTCAGTGGTATTTCTATAATCTAAACATAAAAGCAAAACATAGATCATAAACATATATAAGTTAAAATCGAAATGTTATGCAACATAACAAATTTGATATACCAATACACATATTCATAGATTCAAAACCATTTCATTTCCACAATATTAGTAGATGACTATCAATTTCACAAGTCATTTTATAACACAATTCTTGTAATGGTTCATTTCATTTCAATTTCCAATCTCATGTTTTCATGGAACATGATATATCAAGGTTCACAATTCATTCCACAATTTCACATTTCATTTCCCATTTCAATCCCATTTCCCATTCTATTTCCATATCGAAATCATATAACTCATCTTATCATTTATATCCCTATTAACACAACTCAAACTTGAACGGATACAAGGATCCAACCAACACACCAGTTTGGCACCTACTCCCTCACGGATAAATCTGAAACAAGTAGTTGCGTCGAGCGCTATAAATAAATTTGACACACAGTGTCTTATCAGTTAAACCAAAGCAAATTAGCACTCAGTGCCTCATCGACTCGTAATCTGAACTCTTCCTATCCTATGGCATGTCATCTATATTCGACTCTACCCGAACAGTTAATAGGATTTTCATTACTTATTTCATACTCAATCAATATATAAATTTACATCAATTATATCATGCATTAATTTATTAAATCATATGACAACATCAAATATCTCAATATGCATTCAATTTCATAATTATACAAATTTTCACATCTTTCATATATATTCAATTTAGTCCTCAACAACATCAATCATTTTGAAACAACCCAAATACATCTTATAATCAACAATTAACTTACCTTATATTCTCACCATGCACATACAGTTCAAAATGCAGCAATTTACAAGTAATTTGGATTATAGAAACACAAATCGTAAACTCTAAGGTATTCGTTGACGACTTTGTCTTTTCCTTTCTTTTTCGAGGAATCCGGGTCGACATTAGCAAATTTCACATTCATTTTCTAAATTATGCAACTTTTGCATTTTATTCAATTTAGTCCTTAAAACTAGGACTAACATAACTTTCAAATTTAACCTCAAATTTTTATGCAGTTGTCACTCTAGGCCTAATTTAATTTCCTTTTTCACATTACTACCACTAATTTCAAAATTTGTGCATTTTAGTCCCTATCAATTGACTTTAAAATTTCATCTTTTATCAAATCTAAACTTAAAATCCATCAAAATAACATCTCAAACTCCAAATATTCAATAATGGTAACATCTCAAATTTTTAACAATACCAAATACTATGACATGGGTCAGCTAGTTCAAGGTACCGGGATTCCAAAAACATAAAAATTACAAAATAAGGGACTAAATTGACTAACCAATTGAAGCTTGAAAAGCTTAAATCCCTAATCTCCTATGTCCTTCTCCTTCTCTGTTTTGCTTCGAAATGGCTAGAGAATGAAGAGAATTTTGGTTTTTCACTTTCAATCCACTTAATTTTATAAGATTTGTTTAATATTTTATTTTAATTATAATTTTTATAACATTTTTAATCTTTAAATCATTTCACCACCGTCCACTATTATTAACCATTGGTCTATTTTCTTCAAAAGTCCCTTAGTGATGCTCTACTTTACAATTTAATAACATTTTATACTTTTAGCATTTACGCGATTTAGTCCTTATTCTCTAATTATGCCCTAATTCAATAAAATTACTCGACCGAAATTTAATTCACTACTAAAATAACTCTGTAAGTATTTAATAAAAATATTTACGAGTGTGATTTATGAAAACAGAGTTTCAAAACCACACTTTTCAATACCACTATCTTTCGGGTCATTACAGAAACCTTAATCCTGAGTGGATAATGGACTATGTATGCATTACTCTTATACTTTGATGTAAGTAAAAGCCTGAGTTAAAAAAAATATAAGGAATCAAAAACTGGTGCGTTGGGTATATGACTTTTACAGTATGTAGCATCATTCATAATAGTGAAATTCATAGCCTAAATAATGGGTAAATGATATTCTCTCATCAACATTACATGATAGATTAAAAGTAAACATGGTCAGGATTCATTTTTATTTGTAATACTATTTAATAGTAATTGACTTTTCATGAAGGAAGATGTAATGGATAACATAAGATAAAATAGGATCATATTGGGAGAACGAATTTATCCTAAACAGATCAAGGATATCTTATGAGGGTAACGCATTTATGACAAGGTCTTTGGATAACCACTTTGTAACACCCCAAACCCGGCCCACGAGCCTTGACCGGATTTGGTATATCATGAAGTAAAAACGTTTTGAAGAATTTGGACTAACAGTGGAAATCTGAAAATATTGTTGAAGTTATAAAACGGTGTTTGTTAACACTCAGGTAGGATTGATTTTATAAACAGGGTTGGGTTGAAAACTTTGAAAACATTCGATCATCTAATTTTTAGAACCATCAGAGTTATTGCTAACTTGGTAAGTTTGCTACCCGGTGGTAACGTCTTTGAAAACGCGTACGAGTACTTATTTTGAAAACATCACTTTTTAACCGAGTTATTTAACAGTTTATAAGATCGTTGTAACATAATAGAAACAAAGTAAAGGCAACTACTTAAACATCCAAAATAATAATTAGCGGCCATATTACAAACCAAATTAAAATTTAGCAAATAGTAGACTTTAAGCAGTGCGTAAGTAAAATTTCGAGTCAAGGAACAAGCATGGCCGCCTCGAGTCCTCTCCGGCTCCATCTCCGCGATCTACTCACCTGCAAAAAGACATGGGAAGGGGTGAGTCACCAAGACTCAGTGTATAAATTCCCCAACCCAAAAATGCACCTCATACTCAAGATATTAGTAAGACATGCAATTATGCAACCCAAGCTATCCATCCGTACTCCTTTTTCTACCCCGTGTGGTACCAAACCACTGGTGGTGCCAAACCACTGGTGACCGAAGTCACAAACATCAAATGATGGGGCCAACCCATCGTGTGGTGCCAAACCACTGATGACCATAGGTCACAATATCAACATGTGGTACCCAACCACTGGTGGTGCCAAACCACTGGTGACCGAAGTCATAAATATCAATATGTGGTGCCCAACCACTGGGACTTAGTCACAAGTTATATCAACGGTGTGGTCAAAACCACTGGTGGTACCAAACCACTGGTGACCGAAGTCACAAATATCAAATGATGGGGCCAACCCATCGTGTGGTGCCAAACCACTGATGACAGTCCATAGAGGTCATCTCCCTCCTCTCATCAATCCCACCATCATCATGCTCACATAACAAGTATCATGATCCCATATATCATGCCTTCATATATAGAATAGCCTTTAACAGCATGTGATGGCGTACACAACATACAACATAGATCAAGTAATAGGGAACTTACCCGAAATCCAAGCTTATGCCACAAGGCAAAAATTTACTACACGAGAGGTTATATAGCAATATAATAGGCAGTCTATGCTAATAAAGTGTGTAAGAGTTTACACACCTAATTAAACGTAAGTCTAAGCGAATACCGAACTACTCAATAATGAAGACCCGAAGAATCGATCTACCGCACTAGATCTCTCTGCCCTATATTCGGCCAACACCAAGGTTAATCACATAGGCTATTCGGCTATAATAATAATTCCGGAGAATTATTCGCACCAAAATTATGGCCTTAGGCCGAAACTTGCTATCACTTACCAAGACGAGTTTAAATCCCGGAAGCCTTTGTCTACTAGCCCCTAAAATCATAACACACATGAGGTCACCACTTAAATACCATACTTGGCCCAGAGTTGAATATAAACAACCACTTACCTTGAAGACTCAAAACCCGAAAGACTCCTTCCAAACGCCCTAGCGTTGGCTACATACAAAAAGATACACTATTACGATACTATAACCATTCAGCCAACCTTACTAAAGCCTTAACTCATGCTTTCGGCACACCAACAGAGAAGTAAGGACCGAATGTTAAAGAGGAATACTTACCAATCTTCGAAAACGACAACACCTCCCTTTTTGTGGATTCGGCCTATGCCCCTTCAAAAATGATGGAGAGCAATGGCAACAAGTTTCGGCTATGGCTTCAAGATGTAACTAACGTATTGGCCACGGTATTCCTTTAAGATGCCATGCAAGGAGGAGATATACTAAGGTTCGGCTAAGAAAAATTTGGGAAGAGAACAAGAACAAGTTAATGAATTTCGGCCATGCACAAAATGGAGGGAAGGAAAAATAGATTAATGAGTTTTGGCCATGCTTTTGCTATACACCAGGCCGGCCATGGAAGTCCCCAAAGCATGCTTCAAAACCGCCCACGAAAGCCCCTTGGAACTCCACATTCGGCCATACTCAAATTGGAGGGAAGGAAAACAATTTCCTGACATTTGGCCATGCTTCCCTCTTTTTGTGATACTTGCCCGTCATCAAAATAATAAAACATTGTTTATTAGCCTTGGCCATCACTACCCCATCTTCCATCAATTAATAAAATAAATAAAAACTAGCCCATACTCCATCACAAATTAAAAAAATAAAGGCAGTCATCAAGCTCTTCATGCATTCACGTGACCATGCGCAGACCACCCTCACGCCGGCCAAAAAAGTAATACCCTCCATGCTGCTGCCCACGGGTTTCGAACCCAAGACCTGGAGAAGAAACTCCCACGCCTCCAGCCACTCTGCTGTGGCGCATTTCATGACATAATTCGTCAAAAACTTCTATTAAACACTCGATCCCTGGCTCCTGCACGCATTACTGCCAAAGGAAAAAATAAAACTCACCTTGCGCTTTCGTCAGGACTCGAACACGAGTCCTTGAGCCGCACTCACCTATCACACCCCACGCCACTTTACCACCTGGACTTTCATGTCCATCAATGCTCCCAAATTTCTTTTAAAGCCTTCTTAACCCCTTCCTCATTGATGCTAAAATAAAAACGCCCTTTGCTCCCAGTGTGGCTCGAACTTGAGTCCCCACATCAAGGCCCTTAAGTGGCACTCCCAAGCCACTTTGCCAGGCCGACCTTCATGCCTTTAAACCGCATCATTTATTCTTTAAACCTTCCTAGCCCGAACCCCTTTTTAACGCAAAAATTAAAACACTCCCATGCTATGACCCAGGCTCGAACCCCTTACCTCCTGAAGCATCCTAGCCCTCAAGCCATTCTGCCACTCAGATTCTTATGTCAAACCTTTCCGAAATTTTCTCTTAACCTTTACCCCACTTAGCTCCCTCCTTTCAAGTGCTAAAGGAAATTTTTAACCCCAAGTCAGACTTACCTCGGGGTTATGGCTAGACCCTAAGACAACCATAACATAGGCATTTATTCAGGCAACACATGAAAATAAAATGATTGTAAACAACCCCTAATTCGGGATGTTACAGTTCTACCTCCCTTAAAAATAATTTCGTCCTCGAAATTACCTGGATCAGAAGAGTTGGGGGTATTGCTGCCGCATCATATCCTCGGGCTCCCATGTGGCCTATTCTGTACCATGGTTTCGCCATAACACCTTTACCAAAGGTACCGACTTCCTTCTCAGCACTTTAACATCTCGATCCAAAATCTGTACTGGCTCCTCCTCAAAAGACAAGTCCGCGTTCACCTCAATATCTGCAATCGGCACGAGGTGTGATGGATCTGATCGATAGCGCCTAAGCATTGACACATGGAAGACGTTATGAATCTAACTTAATTCTGCCGGTAACTCGAGCTGGTAAGATACTGGTCCCACACGTTTCAACACTGTGTACGGCCCGATGAATCTAGGGCTTAGCTTGCCCTTCCGGCCAAACCTCAGCACCTTCTTCCAAGGTGATACCTTCAAGAAAACCTTATCACCCACTGCATACTCCATATCTCTGCGCTTAAGATCAGCGTAAGATTTCTGCCTGTCCAACACCTCCTTCAGACGAGCACGAATCACCCTAACCTTATCTTCCGTTTCTGCCACCAACTCTGGTCCCAACATCTGACGCTCACCAGGATTACGTCCATGTAGAGAGTATCGGCATTTCCGACCATCAAATACTCATACGGTGCCATCTGAATACTCGCTTGATAACTATTGTTCTAAGCGAATTCAGCCAAAAGTAGGTACTCCTCCCAACTACCACAGAAGTCCAAAACACAGCCCCTTAACATATCTTCCAAAACCTGAATTACTCTCTTCGATTCTCCATCGGACTGCAGGTGAAAGGCCGTGCTGAAATTTAACCTTGTACCGAACGCCTGATGTAAGGCCTTCCAGAATCTCGCGTGAACTGGGATCTCTCATGCGAGATAATGGACACAGCACACCATGCAATGCCGCACTATCTCAAATTTATATCTGACTTGGCTAACCTTTGAAGCGAGTAGTCAACCCTTACCGGTATGAAATAGGCCGATTTAGTCACCCGATCTACTATCACCCATATTGAGTCTTTCTTACTGGGCGTAAGGGGAAGCCCACTTACAAAATCCATCGTAATCCCCTCCCACTTCCACTGTGGGATCTTTACCGGTTGTAACAGCCCTGATGGCAATTAATGCTCAGCCTTAACTTGCTGGCATGTCAGACACTTGCCCACTAACTCGGTTACTTCCCACTTAAGACCTGGCCACCAAAACTGCTCCCTTAAATCCTGGTACATCTTGCTGCCTCCAGGATGCATAGCGTACGGGCTGCTATGCACTTCTTTAAGAATCCGCTGCCTCAAATCATCATCCTTAGGCATACACACTCTCCCCTGAAAATACAACACTCCATCGCTATCCAAGCTGAAACCTTCGGCCTCACCACTCTGTACTTGCAATCTCCGAGTACTTAAAACTTCGTCGGTCAACTGCCTCTCTTTGACTACCATCCTCATAGAGACTTAGGTGGGCAAACATTGCTCGCAATTCTGCCACCACTTTACGACTCAAAGCATCCGCGACTACATTAGCCTTGCCCAGATGGTATTCGGTAGAGCAATCGTAGTCCTTCAGCAACTCAATCCACCTCCGCTGCCTCAGATTTAAATCTTTTTGGGTCAAGAGGTACTTCAGGCTCTTGTGATCCGAGTACACAACCGACTTCTCCCCATACAGATAGTGCCTCCAAATTTTCAAGGCAAAAACCACAGCAGCTAATTCCAAATCGTGTGTCGGATAGTTACCTTCGTGAGGCCTCAACTGCCGTGACGCATAAGCGACCACCTTTCCTTCTTACATCAACACACATCTTAAACCAGTATGCGATGCATCACAATACACAGTGAATTCCTTTCCGACTCAAAGTGAATTAAGATCGGCGCGCTCATCAAAAACTTCTTGAGTTTGTCGAAGCTCTCTTGCTGCTTCTCAGACCACACAAATGGAACTCCTTTTCTTAGCAACTTGGTCAACGGTGCTGCAATTAAGGAGAAATTTTCCACGAATCTTCTGTAATATCCAGCCAACCCCAGGAAGCTTCGGATTTCCGTAACCGACTTTGGTGGTTTCCATTCCAACACTGCCTCGATTTTGCTAGGATCCACCCTGATCCCCTCAGCTGAAACCGCATGCCCTAGGAAAGTTACCTCCTTAAGCCAAAACTCGCACTTGCAGAATTTGGCGTACAACTGTTTCTCCCTTAGCACTTGTAGAACCACATGAAGGTGTGCCTCATGCTCCTCTTCAGACTTTGAGTACACCAAAATGTCGTCTATAAACACTACGACGAATCGATCCAGATAGGGTTGGAAAACCTGGTTCATCAAGACCATAAACGCGGCTGGTGCATTCGTCAAACCAAAAGGCATTACCAGAAACTCGTAGTGCCCATATCAAGTACGGAATGCCGTCTTATAGATATCAGCTTCCTTCACCTTAAGCTGATGATACCCCGACCTAAGGTCGATCTTAGAGAAAACCGAGGCACCCTTGAGTTGATCAAACAAATCATCAATCCTGGGCAAAGGATACCGGTTCTTTATGGTTAGCTTGTTCAGCTGTCGATAGTCTATACACATCCACATCGTACCATCCTTCTTCTTGACAAAAAGCACTAGAGCTCCCCAAGGCGACACGCTCGGTCGAATGAACCCTCTATCCAACAACTCCTGGATCTGAGCCTTCAACTCCACTAATTCTTTCGGTGCCATCCGATACGGAGCTATAGACACTAGCACGGTTTCGGGTAACAAATCTATACCAAATTCAACCTCACGATTAGGAGGTAGACCCGGGAGTTCTTCTGGGAACACATCAACATACTCCCTTACAGTCCGCACATCCCCAATAGCTGTATCCTTAGCTTCCAAAGCACAAACATGCACTACATATGCCTCACAGCCCTTCCTAACCATCTTTTCTGCCTTCAATGCTGAAACCAGATTAGATAGGTAATTTCTCCTCTTACCTATCATCACTACCTCATCTCCTTTCACGGTCTTTAACACCATGCGCTTAGTTGCACAATCCAGGCTAGCTTGATACTTTACTAGCCAATCCATTCCGAGAATCAGATCGAACTCCCTAAACGGTAGTTCCATCAAGTCAGCCAAGAACACGACCCCTTGGAGTTCTAGGGGTACATCCCTATAGAGTCTACTTACTTCTACAGAGTGACCTAGAGGGCTTAACACAGTCATCTTCTTAGAAGTAAGCTCAAAGTCTAAGTTCAGAGTTTACACTACGCTACTAGCAATGTATGAGTGAGTCGAGCCAACATCAATCAAGGTGCTATAGGGTACTCCAAAGATCAAAAACATACCGGTTATGACGTCCGGTGCGTCGCCCTCCTCTTGACGCCTCGCGGCATAGACCAAACCAAGTTGCCTAGCCTCAGTACCACCGGTACCTCCACTCGATGTCGCACGACCTCTGCCAGCACCATTTCCTCCCCTTCCTACACCACGACCTCTCGGGGGCTGCTAGTTATCCCTCCTATTTAGTGGACGTTCCTGACCCTCAGACCTCAGCCTTGCTGCCTTTTTCGGACAGTCCTTAACTTGATGTGTCACGGACCCACATTCGAAGCATCCCCAATTACCTTTCCAGCACTCCCCCGTGTGAGACTTTCCACACCGAGCACACCGTGGCGGCCATTGAGTATTAGCAGCAGCAGGCCTAGCAGCTTGATCTGACCCACCATACATTGTCTTCTTCTGCTGATTTCCAGAAAACCCCAAAGATCTAGAGCTCCTCTTATTCCAGCTCCTATCCTGATTTCGTCTAAAAGACTGTCTTACCCCTTCAGCAACTTTAGCCTTCTCTACCAGAACAGCGAACTCCCGTTCTTGTTGCGAAGCTATCATCATCCTCAGCTCATCCCGCAGCCCATCCTCGAATCTGACACAGCGTTCATACTCAGTACCCACGATACCACGAGCATACCTACTCAATCGGAGAAATTCAGCCTCATACTCTGCCAACCTCTTATTACCCTGAACCAGATTCAAGAAGGCCTTCCGTTGCGCATCCACGTAGCTAGCTCCTATATATTTTCTTTGGTAGGCTGCCCTAAAGAACTCCCATGTGAGATCCTCCTCCATTGCTCCATCCCTTACGGTAAGCCACCACTGGTATGCCTCATCCCGAAGCAGAGAGATTATACCTTTCAGTTTTTCCTCAGCTGTAAAATCCAAGCCATCCATGATCCTCTCAGTCGATTCCAGCCAATATTCGGCCGTACTGGGTGCTGCACCTGATACACCCCGGAATATCTCTGCCCCATTCGCTCGGAGTCACTCTGGAATAGATTTCTGAGCTCCTGTACCTCTACCTGCCTCAGCCATCATCTCTAGAACTTGCAGCATAGCCTGCGATACCGACTCGTCCCCCGCCTGATCCTGTCGTCCAACACCAAAAGTTGGGGGTGGTGGTGGAGGTGGTATTTCATTATCAGATCCCTGGCCCGACCTAACGGGTTCTGACACAGCCATCCGGCCTCTACCGCGTCCCTGACGGCCACGGCCTCTAGAACTCATCTCTTATCACGCGATCTGTCTTAAAAAGTTTTATGAGTTAGTTATTGTTCCACCGATTATTAGCGAAGAAATTTTATGAACGGAGTTTTAAAAGTTGTTCTTTCGATCAGACAAGTTTCAAGTCTTCTATTCTAATTCAAAGATACACATTCACTTATTCCATCACCTATTTGTCCTATTCCTATCCCGGGGGTATTTTCGTCATTTGCCCTACAGGGGTATTTTGGTAATAAACCAGGGTAAATTTGTAAATCTTGACAAATCAAGAGTAATTTAAAATTTGGAAAACTTGGGGGTTCTTTTTGGAAATTTATTCTCCAAATTGGTAGTGTTGGAAAAATTTTGAAAACCAGGGTTATTTTGGTAATTTTGCAAGTTAAGGGCAATTTTGTAAATTTTCCAAAATCATGGCATTTTTGACATTTGCAAATTAAGGGTTTTGGGGTACGTTTGTAAAACAAGAAAATTTTGTTGAATTTGGGGGTAGCTTAGAAATTTAGAAACCAGGGGCAATTTTGTAATTTTTGCCACTAGGGGTATTTTTTGAAATTTTCATAAATCAAAATTTTTCCAAAAATTTTTTTGTAAAATAATGCTCACAAGTTTAAGGGAAATTTTTAAAAGTTTTTAAAACTAGAGTTTTCATAAAAATACGGCTAGTTCCCTTTCGGGTTTTAGTTATTAGGTTTAGCCTATGAACAAGTCCTCACGGTTAGAGTGAACCGAAGCTACGCACCAGGTAGGATTCCTGCGAAGAGGAGGTGAGTCACTAGGACCGCTTAAATACCAAGCTCTTCCGGATCCAATCCTAGACATGCGTACAAGGGTTACCACACCCTAATTCGGCGACTTAGTCATAGGTTTGCTTAATTAGGCAATTAAAAATCTTATGCGATTATTGGGGTAAACTAGTCCTAGGGTTCATGTACCTTTCATACTATCTACGTTCCATTCCTACCCCTTTACAAATAATAATTCAGACAAAGGTTAGAAATACTCACCCGAGCGGATTGGTGCCGGAGACTCGATGCTATGTTGTTCAAAACAAAACCATTTTCATAATCTTTCACAGAGGCCTATCAAGAAAACATTTTTGGGCCTTGGGCCCCCACAGCCGAGTTTTGAACCTAGCTCTGATACCAATTTTGTAACACCCCAAACCCGGCCCACGAGCCTTGACCGGATCTGGTATGTCACGAAGTAAAAACATTTTGAAGAATTTGGACTAACAGTGGAAATCTGAAAATATTGTTGAAGTTATAAAACGGTGTTTGTTAACACTCAGGTAGGATTGATTTTATAAACAGGGTTGGGTTGAAAACTTTGAAAACATTCGATCATCTAATTTTTAGAACCATCAGAGTTATTGCTAACTTGGTAAGTTTGCTACCCGGTGGTAACGCCTTTGACAATGCGTACGAGTATTTATTTTGAAAACATCACTTTTTAACTGAGTTGTTTAACAGTTTATAAGATAGTTGGTAACATAATAGAAACAAAGTAAAGGCAACTACTTAAACATCCAAAATAATAATTAGCGGCCATATTACAAACCAAATTAAAATTTAGCAAATAGTAGACTTTAATGGTACGAAGTAAAATTTCGAGTCCAAGGAACAAGCATGGCCGCCTCGAGTCCTCTCCGGCTCCATCTCCGCGATCTACTCACCTGCAAAAAGACATGGGAAGGGGTGAGTCACCAAGAATCAGTGTATAAATTCCCCAACCCAAAAATGCACCTCATACTCAAGATATTAGTAAGACATGCAATTATGCAACCCAAGCTATCCATCCGTACTCCTTTTTCTACCCCGTGTGGTACCAAACCACTGGTGACCGAAGTCACAAACATCAAATGATGGGGCCAACCCATCGTGTGGTGCCAAACCACTGATTACCATAGGTCACAATATCAACATGTGGTACCCAACCACTGGTGGTGCCAAACCACTGGTGACTGAAGTCATAAATATCAATATGTGGTGCCTAACCACTGGGACTTAGTCACAAGTTATATCAACGGTGTGGTCAAAACCACTGGTGGTACCAAACCACTGGTGACCGAAGTCGCAAATATCAAATGATGGGGCCAACCCATCGTGTGGTGCCAAACCACTGGTGACAGTCCATAGAGGTCATCTCCCTCCTCTCATCAATCCCACCATCATCATGCTCACATAACAAGTATCATGATCCCATATATCATGCCTTCATATATAGTATAGCCTTTAACAGCATGTGATGGCGTACACAACATACAACATAGATCAAGTAATAGGGAACTTACCCGAAATCCAAGCTTATGCCCACAAGGCAAAAATTTACTACACGAGAGGTTATATAGCAATATAATAGGCAGTCTATGCTAATAAAGTGTGTAAGAGTTTACACACCTGATTAAATGTAAGTCTAAGCGAATACCGAACTACTCAATAATGAAGACTCGAAGAATCGATCTACCGCACTAGATCTCTCTGCCCTATATTCGGCCAACACCAAGGTTAATCACATAGGCTATTCAGCTATAATAATAATTCCGAAGAATTATTTGCACCAAAATTATGGCCTTAGGTTGAAACTTGCTATCACTTACCAAGACGAGTTTAAATCCTGGAAGCCTTTGTCTACTAGCCCCTAAAATCATAACACACATGAGGTCACCACTTAAATGCCATACTTGGCCCATAGTCGAATATAAACAACCACTTACCTTGAAGACTCAAAACCTGAAAGACTCCTTCCAAGCGCCCTAGCGTCGGCTACATACAAAAAGATACACTATTACGATACTATAACCATTCGGCCAACCTTACTAAAGCCTTAACTCATGCTTTCGGCACACCAGCAGAGAAGTAAGGACCGAATGTTAATTACCAATCTTCGAAAACGGCAACACCTCCCTTTTTGTGGATTCGGCCTATGCCCCTTCAAAAATGATGGAGAACAATGGCAACAAGTTTCGGCTATGGCTTCAAGATGTAACTAACGTATTGGCCATGGTATTCCTTTAAGATGCCATGCAAGGAGGAGATATACTAAGGTTCGGCTAAGAAAAATTTGGGAAGAGAACAAGAACAAGTTAATGAATTTCGGCCATGCACAAAATGGAGGGAAGGAAAAATAGATTAATGAGTTTTGGCCATGCTTTTGCTATACACCAGGCCGGCAATGGAAGTCCCCAAAGCATGCTTCAAAACCACCCATGAAAGCCCCATTGAACTTCACATTCGGCCATACTCAAATTGGAAGGAAGAAAAACAATTTCCTGACATTCGGCCATGCTTCCCTCTTTTTGTGATACTTGCCCATCATCAAAACAATAAAACATTGTTTATTAGCCTTGGCCATCACTACCCCATCTTCCATCAATTAATAAAATAAAACAAACTAAAATAAATAAAAACTAGCCAATACTCCATCACAAATTTAAAAAAATAAAGGCAGCCATCAAGCTCTTCATGCATTCACGTGACCATGCGCAGACCACCCTCACGCCGGCCAAAAAAGTAATACCCTCCATGCTGCTGCCCACGGGTTTCGAACCCAAGACCTGGAGAAGAAACTCCCACGCCTCCGGCCACTCTGCTGTGGCACATTTCATGACATAATTCGTCAAAAACTTCTTTTAAGCACTCGATCCCTGGCTCCTGCACGCATTACTGCCAAAGGCAAAAATAAAACTCACCTTGCGCTTTCATCAGGACTCGAACACGAGTCCTTGAGCCGCACTCACCTATCATACCCCACACCACTTTACCACCTGGACTTTCATGTCCATCAATGCTCCCAAATTTCTTTTAAAGCCTTCTTAACCCCTTTCTCATTGATGCTAAAATAAAAACGCCCTTTGCTCCCAGCGTGGCTCGAACTTGAGTCCCCACATCAAGGCCCTTAAGTGGCGCTCCCAAGCCACTTTGCCAGGCCGACCTTCATGCCTTTAAACCGCATCATTTATTCTTTAAACCTTCCTAGCCCGAACCCCTTTTTAACGCAAAAATTAAAACACTCCCATGCTATGACCCAGGCTCGAACCCCTTACCTCCTGAAGCATCCTAGCCCTCAAGCCATTCTGCCACTCAGATTCTTATGTCAAACCTTTCCGAAATTTTCTCTTAACCTTTACCCCACTTAGCTCCCTCCTTTCAAGTGCTAAAGGAAAATTTTAACCCCAAGTCAGACTTACCTCGGGGTTATGGCTAGACCCTAAGACAACCATAACATAGGCATTTATTCAGGCAACACATGAAAATAAAATGATTGTAAACAACCCCTAATTCGGGATGTTACACACTTATTGAGTAGATTTTGTAATGATATGTAATTAGGGAGAGCTTAGTCACGATACTATAGTGGAATGACTTTGACTAAATAAGTGTATAATTAATAATCAAAAAGCTATAACTTAATTATAAATTATTTAAAACCTAATTATATATGTTTAATCAATTTCTTCGCCAGTTTGTTAAAACCATGAATGAATTGCATGTATAACCAAATGAACATAAATGAATGAAATTGATGAAGTTAGAGAACTGGGTCGCACTCGCAATTGAATATGTTTTCTCATTAATTACATAAATGACTTGAGATTTAATTTCATGTTTTTGAATTATTATTTGATTATAATTAAATAATTGGATTTCAAAAATGGAATTAAATTAATTAGTCATTATGTATCCGTTGAATGTGAAAATTAAATATATTTCCTCATAGACTTTAACAAAATTAAAATTGGGTTAAAATTATTTAATTAAGAAATTAATTTAGTTAATTTGATTAATTAAATTAATTATATGAAATAATATTTATTTTTGGAAATATAAAACAAATATTGGGTTGTGTTAAATTCTAAAGTGCTAGGTCAATAGCCCATGAAGCACATATAATTAGACTAAATACATGAGAGTCTCAATTCCCCTCATATGATAATTGAGGGGCAGCAACCCTATTAATATTTACTAAAGTGTGCTGCCCATCAATCTCTAAGCTAGACTAGGGGAAAGTATTCTTTTAGATAAATATTATTTGTGTAACCCTTGTTCAACCAAGATTCTCTTATCTCTCCATATAACTATATGACACTGGTAGAGCTATTGACATAAGTTTTAACACACAAGTTTTATATATTGTTATTCTACCAGAAAGTAGTGAGAATAAATTCTATTTTTTTGTAATTTCAATTTCTATCGATTTCTATTGAAAGTAATAAATTTGTTTCTTGTTTTGTGTTTGATTTGTGTTGCTCAAGCCCAAACTCGGCTCAAATTCAAGGTATGAGGATAGAGAAGAAGGTCGTTGGTTGAAAGATGGTAACGATTCAAATGTAACTCCCCAAACCCAGCCTAGACATTATGGCCAAATCCAGAGATATTACATTGGTTTGTTTGAAAACCCAGAAGTTAAATCCTAGCTTTAGAACCCGATAATTTTGAAAATAATATTTTTAGCAAAATACTTATATGTTATTTCAAAAATTATGCACGGAGTTTATTTATTTTAAAAAATAGCTCTTAACTTGATCTTTTTTACAAAAAAAAAAAACTTAAGAAATTACTTAATTTGCAGCAGAAAAATTTTCAGAGTTTTAGTTTTGAAAATCGAAATCCATTTTGTTAACTCGTATGATTTTGCAGTTTCATGTTCAAAAATATCAATTACCGGCTATTTAAACAAAAACCAAAATAAAGCAAAAAAAAAAAAAACATTACAATCCCAAAAGTCCAAAATAGATAATTACGAAAATCACCATATTTTAATTAACTAAGGTAAATAATTCGAGCACCCGCATGTCGTCCGGTCCTAAGTCAAAAGACCACCTAAAATGTATTAAACGAATGAGTGAGCTAGAAGCCCATTATGTAACACATCCCAAGCAACAAATCAGAAACACATACACAAACAAATATATTTTAGATACTGATTAAGACATATTCTTGTATATGGAATCAGATGTATTCTCATAATCAAATACAGATGCTTATACATATTCAGATACAAATGCAGACACGGATTCATATACTGATGCAGACACAGATCCTACCCTTATCCGCTACACACCAACTCTGTCCAACCAATCACACCAATTAGGACTACAAGAGTCAATCCATCCAATCACATCAGGTCGTGGCGGTATGCCACTCATATAAGTGTAGCTGAGCTGCCAGACAAAAATGTTGCAGTAAATCGCTAGAATCAAATATATGTACTCGAACTACTATAATTGCAGTCAAGCTGCCAAAACAAATATTACAGATCTACCGCCAGAAGATGTAGTAATACTGCCAGAATCACACTTCTTTCATCATATATCATATCCCACCCCAATGCACATACAAATACTAACAAACATTAGACACACATATGTCCCACATGCTTTTCACATTAGAACATGCTAACAAAAACATCAGATTACAGATCATTTTCAGATTTCACATTTTGGACATGCTTTCAATTGAAACACATACATAAACTATTTCACATACAATAGCAAAATATCATATTTCATGTTTCAGAGTCAAATTTAAGACAAACAGACCCCATGAAAAGTCTAATTGCAAATTTCAGAGTCAAACGGGCCTAAGTGAAGACTTTAAAAAAAAAGGGGGCCACACGGCCCAACTGGCCTAGCCCATATGGTCCACACAATCTAACACATGCTCATGTGACCCACAAGCCCATATGGGCCATACGACCAAATAACCTAGTCCGTGTGACATACACTGTTTGGTACACGGCCTAGCACATCACCGTGTGGTACACACGATTTGTCACATGGCCGTGTGACACCTACTTGTAGTTTTCAGCTTTGCACCATTCACTATTTTTTGAGTTTTTCGTTACACACCTGATCAGTTTTCGATGCTAACACTACTGCGAGGACTCCAGTACCTGAAAGTAACAACAGTCCCTGAAATAGCCTACCTCATCGGAAGTAGGCTGAGTGAACCATAACCCTCACACTGCGACGACACCACCCATGAAAACAGACCTCAAGAACTCAAAGTGTGAAGATCCACAAAAGCAACAACAAGCCTAAATAAAAGTAAAAACCCAAGCTCCAAAAGTTTAAACCTTCAACAAGCAGTGGAATAATGGCCTCATAAATCAAGCTGGTGATTAACTTTTTTTTCATTTTTAGCCAAAATGGCCTATAGTCTATTTGAATAATGTTGGGTAATTTAATAACTATAGTTCAATCATTATTTTCATTTACAGCACGAGATGTATCTTTCTCTTTATTGCAATCAAAGAGAAATAATTTCAATAAAGAACATGGATCTAAATCACCATATATCTATCTTGTAAACATGAATGCAAAAGATCCAATTACACATCTACAATAGATCCCATGGTCATTTTGCATAAAATTCAATTAGATCAAACACAAATTTGATGGTTCACTATATGTGCTTTGTAGAATATCGGGAGACCACCTGAAGCATAAAACAATAAACAATTCATTTTGTTCTTGCATTTCTCCCACCCTTTTTTACTTAACTACCTCACACAACTGGCATGGTAATGCGCCAAGGCTTGTTGCATAGGCCTTTGCATAGTTACCAAATACACCACATCTTTTCTAGGCATGATACTTAGCATAAGCTACATAATCATTAGCAAGGGCTTTTCACGTAAGAAGTTAATTCCTCCATAAACCTAAACTTAGTTCCATCTGTAATTGAATGTGGAAATGTAGAAGAGGAACGTGAGAGAGTGGAAGAGTGGGAGGTTTTTCTAGAAACTAATTTTCCAAAAAAAAAAGTAACACAAATAGAATCCTATCTTTTCATATTTTCCAGAATTTAAAACAAAAATAATTTTCACTTTGCATGCACAGGGATTTGAACACAAGACCAACGAGTAAGCTAACACCTTATTACTAAACCAGCAGACTCATTCTTGACATCAGTTGAGCGAAAATAATTTATAAATATAGATGTTTAAGCAAAATTAACAAAAATTCAAGGGAAGGGATTTGATCACAAGACCTCTCACACACAAACACAACACTTAACCACTAAACTAGAATAATATACTTTTCATAATTTCACGTGACCACTTTAGGTTTCACTAACCCAATCCCTTCCAACCCAATTTTGGGATATGACATCAAATCTGTGTAACACCCCAAACCCGGCCTGGACATTATGACCGAATCTGGCGATGTCACATTGAAGTGTTTTTCGTAAAATATGTTGTCGTTGAAATCCTCATTTCTATTTAATCACTTTATGTTATTCAATGATGAGTCAAAAATGGGTCGTTCATTTTTAAAGCATGAATCATTGAAAAGTTATTTATTTTTAAAAACGTTATTAATTTTCAAAGCGTCATTTATTGCAGAAGCTTTTAAAATTGTTTGCGTTTTCATGTGTAATTTGTTAAAAAGGTCTAATTTTTGAAAACTTGGTTGTCTTTACTACTAGCAGTTATAAATCAAAATAAAATCCCAAATTAAAGTAAAAACCCATAAATGCCATTTACAGTAAAAATACCCCAAACAATAATACTTAAAAACATAATCAAGTACGAAAATATATGCGGACGTGTGGCCACCTCTGAGTCCGTCGTTACACCGATCCGCCTATGACTGGGGATTACCTGTAAAGTAAAACAAAAAGGGTGAGTTTACGAAAACTCAGTGTGTAATCCCCATGCAATTATGCAGTCAAATGTAAGCAGTAACAGACTGGGCCTAGGCCCTTCACTGTAGCAGTATCAATTTCAGTTTGGGCTTTGGCCCATCTCAGTATAGAACAGTCATGTGCTTGGGCCTTGGCCCATTACAGTAACATTAACCAGTGCAGTAAAATATGAAACAGTATAAAAGTCCTACCCATCCAGCCTCTACACTCCATCTTCGTCTAACCCTACACTCCATGTGGGGATATAATCAACCCACCCATCCCTACACTCTAGAGAGTACCGAATGTGGCATTATACAGTGATATACAACTCGACTGCTAGTAATTTAGGCTCGAAGCCTTTCAGTACACTTCCTTTGATCAATAGCAACCCATCCCCATGCAATGCATCATGCAATCATGTCATAGGATTGTGTATGTATTCAGTACAGTCTACATAACATGCCAAAATATAGGTACATATATATAAATATATCACACAGGGGCATAACAGTATGTCCACAGTAGGTCCACAGTCGGTCCACAGTCGACTCGGGCGACCCGTGCAACCTTAGCTGTCAACAGTGATAATGGGCCCTTGAGCCCATGGTACTGGCCCATGTGGGCCAACACAACCCAGTTCGGCCCGGCCTATGAAATTGCACATGGCTGGCCTTGTCGATCACTCGCTCATTCTTAGGCACACGAGCGCCTACACACCCGTGTGGCACTGACAATTCCAAATTTTTGGCTTCTCGCCGCTAACGATTGTGGGGGTTGTGTTTACACACTTGGTTTTGATTCGCCACGAACAGTCGCTCGAGCCTTCACGAACCTAAATTTGACCAATCAAACACCACAATCAATCCTACTTTACGATTAAAAGGAATCCTGAAACTAACAATCCATCCATAGAACAGTTTAGAGCTACCTTCAATCGGATCACTGTGATTCTCACGAATCTTAATCTCTAGCGATTAATTAGGAGTTTCCTAAATCCTTCTTTAACTATCATAACAATTGCCATTAGTCACCAACATAAGGGCAGAAGAAGAAAGGGAATAGGATTTCTTCTATAGCACTTACCGAAAGAGAGCAAGAGAATCGAATGATGAAAGAAATTCGGCACTAGCACAGCCCCTCACCCCCGATTTACAGTTGTCAAAAATAGTTAAACAAAAACCCCAATTTAACAACTTAAAAATCGAAACTTCAAGCACCATTATCACTTACCAAAAAAGTGCAATTAACTGCTGAACAAAATGGAGGCTTAAAAACGTATAAGAGAAAGAAGGAGCAAAGGAAGTCTGAAATTCGGCTAATAGGGAGTGCAAAATTCGGCTAAACAAAGAGCAAGGGAGGAAAAGGAGAGATAGACGACAGCAATAGTTTGGGGGAGGACAAAGTCAGAAAAGAAAAGAGAGAAAAAAACTAGCAAGAAACTTCAGCAATATTTGGCCCTTCAGAAAAGAAAACAGTCGACAGAAACAACAATAAAAAAAATGAAGAGAAGCCCCCAGCCAAAATTTTGAGTACAAAGGTAATTCAAATTCAGTTCAAACACTAAACAAATCCCTAAAATTCTCCACAATATCCTCCAAATCTTTAGCCATAACACCCCGCACCCTTAAAACACTCTATCCGCCCACAAGCATCAGAATTCTACTGGCACTCAAATACTTACACGGCACCAAGTAAAATAAAACACTCCTCTACATCGCCAAGCCTCTAACTTAAGACCTTCAGCACACTTAACACTCCACTTAACCACTAGACCAACAGACCCATTCTGTCATGTTTTTCCAATTATTTATGTAATAGCCCGATTTAGGGGCTAGTCGGAACAGTGATCTCGGGATCACTAATCCAAGGTTAGAGAAAATTATTTCCATGATATTTTATGATTTATAGTGTGATGGTATAAGTGTATGAAAATTTTGGTGCTTTAATTTTGTAATATCCTGAAATAGGGGTTATTTGTGATCGAATTATTTTGCATGAATTTGGACTGTTGTGTTATTATTTGAAGTGTTTTAAGATCTAGTTATAAGTCTAGAGTAGGCCCGAGTTGCAGGAAATTTTTATTTTTAAGTTTTAAGGAAGGGGAGCTGAAGGAGCTAGGGCTTAAGTGTAATTCGTGGGGTATTTTAGCATCAAGATTGGGCTTGGTAAAGTGGCAAGGAGGCGCCACTTAGAGCCTTGTATTTGACGCCACATGCAGGGAAGGGAGAGCTTAGGTTCGAGCAGTAGAAATCCCATTTTCTGCCTTGCATTTTGACACCATGGGGAAGGAGTTGTGCTCAGCACAAATTCTGTCAGATAAGTATGGACTAAGTCAAATTATTTTAAACAGGTTGTAAAGAGAAAATTTAGGAGTTTGATTAATTCAAACTCGTTTGAATTGGTGGCTAGGAGTGAGTTGAGAGTTTGCCGAAATTTGAATAGGTGGGAGGTGGAGTATTTGGCTGGGACTTAGGAGGGGTGCCGGAATTCTTTGTAGCACTTTCGGGTAGCTAAAACTTTGATGTAATCGGTTGGGAGCAAACCCAAACCTCCTTTGGTACTTACCGAATACCATTTGAAGCCTAGCCGAACCTTCATTTGAGCATTCTCTCTTTTTCTCCTTTGAAACCGAAAGCCACAAGCACCTTAGACTCTTGTCGATTTCTCCCTTAGGTATTTGGCCGAATCTCCATATTGAGTCCCTCTCATCTTTTATTTTATTTTCTTTCTTTTTATATATGATCAAAAACCACATCTTTTCTTTTACTTTCTTTTTGCCGAAACTCTTGAATCTCTTTTCTTTAGGCCTAAGCCGAATACCCATCATCTTTTCTCCCTTTCTCTCTTTTTCTTTTGGAACCAAATCCTAATTGTTTCTCTTCTATCAACCATAGCTGAATCTTCCTTCATCACTCAACCTTTGTCGAAATTTCCTTTCTTTCTTCTAGTTTGCTTTGGCCGAATATCAAACAAGGGTGGATCCTCTTTGGTTCTTCTTCAATCGGATTTGAGAAGGGGTAAGTGTCTTGGCCTAATTCATTTTTGTTCTTTTTCTCTCCTCTCTGTCGACTCTTATGAGTGCAAAAGCCAAATTCCGGCATTTGTTGATAGATCTCTAACCATCTATAGGAACCGATTTCTCCTAGGTTCTTCGGGTTCTTGGAAGCAGCCGATCTAAGCCTCTATTCTCTAGAAATCGAATCCATCAAGCTTGTGTTAAGAATCTATGGTGATTCAATTACTCTCTTAGTTATTTGGTTAAGCCGAAGGCTATTGAAAGTGAGTTTTGTTGTTGGCCGATTGTAGGGGGAGAAGCTGTCTCGCATACCTTGCGTCGTGATTTGTTTTCGTAAGGCAGAAAGGTAAGGGTGGTGTAGTTTATACGTAATCTCACCCTTCGGGATTTATTGGTATATCCGAATGGTCTATGTTATTAACCTTAGTGTTGGCTGAATGTAGGATCAAGAGATCTAGTGCATTAGATCGGCTCTTCGGGACTTAGTGCTTGCGTTAGTAACAGGTGTGTAAGTTACACACTTTATAACTTAGTAATATGTTAATAACCTGAATGTGTTAAAAGCCGAAAATTATGTAGATCTTGATATGATACCGTATGGGTATGAACAAGGATTCGGGTAAGTCCCTTTCGATATGATTGTTGCTATATAAAGCATGATATTATGATTTATGATGTATTTGCTACGAGTTTCATAATAAAGCATGATGGCATGATTTGCATAATTATTGCATTGTTGTGGATGATATAAGAGGAGGGGGAAGATGATATCCGTGACTTTGGGTCACCAGAGGTTTGGCACCTCATAGCGACTCGTTCCAGTGGCTTAGCACCATAGTGGGTTGGCCTCACATTTGATATTACGGGATTGTCGCCAGTGATTTGGTATCACAACGTGGGTTGGCCCCACAGATGGACTACTCGTGACTTTGGGTCACCAGTGGTTTGGCAGCACAATATTATTGGATATCGTGACTTTGGGTCACCAGTGGTTTGGCACCACCAGTGGTTTGGTACCACACGGGGTAGGAAAGGAGTATGGATGGCTAGGTTTGGGTGCATTATTTATATTGCTTGGTTATGATTTGTGTAAGTATGTTCCATTAATCGGGAGGAGGATTTATGCACTGAGTCTTGGTGACTCACCTTCTCCCTTATCTTTTCAGGTGACTCGTAAAATTACGGATGAAGAGCTGGATAGACTCGAGGTGGCCATGCATTAGAAACATTTGGTTTTACTTGGATTTTGAATTGGGTATTTATTTTCATTTCAGTTTTAATTTTGGGTTTGTAATAAGGCCTTTTAGATTATATTTTTGGATTATTTATATGTTTTGGATTTGATTTAAACATGGCTAAGTAAATTACTTGATTAATTTAATAACTTGAACACAAGTTTTCTAAACTACAAATCGCAAAGGTTTTCAAAACTTTACCATCGGGTAATACTGATCACGTAACAATAATAGGACTCAAATGATTTCCAAACTTAAGTTTTCCACACTTAATTCAAACGATTTCAAATTAACCAAGCTAGAATCAATCGGATTTTTATGACTAAACATTTTTCTACTCATAGTTCGACAACTAAGTTTTAAAGATTGATTTCTGGGATTTCAAAAGTAAACTATCGGTTTTTTACTAATCATGCACCTGACTTCTACGAACATAAAACAACAAAGAGTTTTTCACTAAAATTAAACCGGTAACTCGTTTTCTCCAAAACTTTCGGTGACATGCCAGATTCGGTCGTGGTGTGTTGACCGGGTTTTGGATGTTACAATTGTGGTATCAGAGCTAAGTTCAAAGGCTCGGCTGTGGGTCCGAGGCCCAAAATGTTTTAGAATATGGGTTTCAAAATGTTTTGGTCGAAGTACATATGGTTTGAAAGGCATGGCACCGAGTCTCCGGCACCAATCCACCCAGCTAAGTACCCCTAACTCTTGTGCATGATTTTGGATGTTATAAGTTTTGAATGACTAGCGATAGTGGACTATCTTAGAGACTAAAACTTATTAGGACTTTATGGGCTTGCGAAAATAAAAACTTTTTAATAAGAATTATTCATAAGATTGTGCTTTAATAACAGTGGAATAATGACTAATGCATAAAAATTTTCTATCAGATAAGTCAGGACTTTAGTCATGAGTACTCGAGGTGGTCATGGTCGTAACACGCGTGGACGCGGTCGGGGTAGGATGACAGTTTCTGAACCAGTGGGGTCTGGTCAGGGGTCGGAGAATGAGATACCGGCACCACCACTAGCTGTAGGTGGTGAGTTTCAGGATTAGACAGGGGATGACGCAATATCACAGGCGATGCTGCGAGTTCTTGAGAGGGTAGCTGGTGTAGGTGGAGGCGCGGGAGCTCGAAAATCTATTCCGGAGCGACTCCAAGCCAATGGAGTCGAGGTATTCTGAGGTGTTTCTGGTGTGGCTCCCAGTACGGCTGAGTATTGATTAGAGGCGATGGAGCGAATCATGGATGATTTGGATCCGATCACGAGGAGGAAAAAAAGCGAAAGGGATAGTGTCGCTTCTCCGGGATGAGTCATACCAGTGGTGGCTCACGGTTCGGGATAGTGCTGCAACGGATGATCTCACTTGGGACTATTTTAAGGCAGCTTATCAGAAGAAGTATATTGGATCTAGTTATATTGATGCGCAGCGGAAGGCGTTTCTAAGACTGGTTCAGGGGAGTAAGTCTGTCTCAGTGTACGAGGCAGAGTTCTTAAGGTTGAGCCGGTATGCTAGGGGTATCGTGGCTACAGAACATGAGCGATGTGTCTGATTTGAGGACGAACTGAGAGATGAGCTGAGGTTGCTGATTGCTCCACGGCAGGAGCGTGAGTTTACTGTCCTGGTAGAAAAGGCTAAGGTAGCCGAAGGGGTTAAGGAGTCTGTGAGGCAGAATATGGATAGGAATAGACATAAGAGAGGTTTTGGATCATCTGGATTGGCCGGTAATTCACAAAAAAGGGCTAGACAGAGTGGGCCTAATCAGTCTAGAAAGTCTGTTACTGCTAATCAGGGACCAGCGCAGTGTAACCGATGTGGGAAATCTCATTGGGGAGGATGTTGGACTGGTGGAAAAGGACTTTTGAGTGTGGCTCGCTAGATCATCGTGTGAGGGACTGTCCGCGTAAGTTGGCCAGGATTCAGTCTGAGGGTCAGGGTCGTGCTCAGTTCAGAAATGAGGGACCGCCACCACAGAGGGGTCGTGGTAATGGCAGAGGAGATAACAGTTCTGGTTGGGGCCGCGGAGCACCGGGCAGAGGTGCAGGTAACACTGAGGCAAGACAGCCTGGGTTGGTGTATGCAGTGAGGCATCGAGAGGAGGGCGACGCATCGGACGTCATAACCGGTACGTTCTTAATCTTTGGATTTCCATATACTGCTTTGATTGATATGGGTTTGACGCATTCATATGTTGCTAGTAGCATAGTAGAGACCATGAACCTAGACTTTGGGATTACTTCTAGGGAAATGACAGTAATTAGCGCTATAGGTCACTTTGTAGCAGTAAATAACCAGTATAGGGATGTACCCCTAGAACTCTAAGAGGTAGTGTTTGTAGCTGATCTGATGGAACTGCCGTTTGGGGAGTTCGATTTGATTCTTGGGATGGACTGGTTGGTTAAGTACCAGGCAAGTTTGGATTGCGCGGCTAAGCGTACAGTTCTGAAGACGGCTGAGGGTGAAGAGGTGGTGATGATAGGTAATAGAAGAGATTATCTGTCCAACGTGGTATCTGCTTTGAAAGCTGAGAAGATGGTCAGGAAGGGCTGTGAAGCATTTATAGTTCATGTGTGTGCCTTAGAGGCTAAGGAGTCTGCTGTAGGGAATGTCCGAACAGTAAAGGAATTTGCTGATGTATTTCCAGAGGAACTCCCGAGACTGCCTCCGGATCGTGAGATTGAATTTGGCATAGATCTGTTACCCGAAACCGTGCCAGTGTCTATTACCCCGTATAGGATGGCGCATAAGGAATTAGTGGAATTAAAGGCTCAGATTCAGGAGTTGTTGGATCGAGGTTTTATCCGGCCAAGTGTTTCGCCTTGGGGAGCGCCAGTACTCTTTGTCAAGAAGAAAGATGGTACAATGCGAATGTGCATAGACTACCGCCAGTTGAATAAGCTGACGATCAAGAACAAGTATCTGTTGCCAAGGATCAATGACTTGTTTGACCAGTTTAAGGGTGCATCGGTATTCTCAAAGATTGATTTAAGGTCTGAGTATCATCAGCTGAAGGTGAAAGAGGCTGATATCCATAAGACGGCGTTTCGTACTCGGTATGGGCACTACGAGTTTCTGGTAATGCCGTTTGGGTTGACTAACGCGCCGGCAGCATTCATGGACATGATGAATTGGGTATTCCAGTATTATTTGGATCAGTTTGTCATAGTATTCATAGACGACATCTTGGTATACTCAAAGACAGAGGAGGAGCATGATGCGCATTTGCAAATGGTGTTGCAGATTCTGAGGGAAAAGCAGTTGCTTGCCAAGTTTAGTAAGTGCGAGTTCTGGCTTAGGGAGGTGACTTTCATGGGTCATGTAGTATCAGCTGAGGGGATTAGAGTGGATCCTCGAAAGATTGAGGCAGTGTTGGATTGGAAGCCGCCTAAGTCAGTGACTGAAATTCGGAGTTTTCTAGGTTTGGCGGGGTATTACCGGAGATTTGTAGAGGGATTTTCTTTGATCGCAGCACCGATGACCAAACTATTAAGGAAAGGAGTTCCATTTGTGTGGACTGAGAAGCAGCAAGAAAGTTTCGATAAGTTAAAGAAGATTCTAACTAAAACTCCGATTTTGATTCAACCTGAGGCAGGAAAGGAATTCACGGTATATTGCGATGCATCACATACGGGCTTGGGATGTGTGCTGATGCAGGAATGGAAGGTAGTGGCTTATGCATCTCGACAGTTGAGACCGCATGAGGTAAAGTATCCGACGTATGACTTGGAATTAGCTGCAGTGGTTTTCACTTTGAAAATATGGAGACATTATTTGTACGGAGAGAAGTCGATAGTCTACACAGATCACAAGAGTCTGAAGTATTTTTTGACTCAGAAGGATTTGAACTTGAGACAGCGCAGATGGATTGAGTTATTTAAGGACTACGACTGTTCGATTGAGTATCATCCGGGCAAGGCTAACGTAGTGGCAGACGCGTTGAACCGTAAGGTTGTGTCAGACTTGAGAGCGATGTTTGCCCATCTTAGCTTGTATGATGATGGGAGTCTCTTGGCAGAATTGCAGGTTAAGCCGACTTGGGTTGAGCAGATTAAGGAGAAACAGTTAGTGGATGAGGGTTTGAACGGAGGTTGCAAGTTCAGAATGGGGGTTTTAAGGGTTACAGCTTGTCCAGTGATGGAGTGTTGTGTTTCCAAGGGAGAGCTTGTATGCCGAAGGATGTCGAGTTAAGGCAGAGGATTCTTCAGGACGCACATAGCAGCCCAGACGCTATGCATCCTGGAGGTAGCAAGATGTATCGGGATTTAAGAGATCAGTTTTGGTGGCAGTGCAGGCGGGAAGTAATGAGTTTTTGGGTAAGTGTCCGACATGTCAGGTCAAGGTCGAACATCGCCATCACGTTTGCTTCAGCCGGTGAAGATTCCACAGTGGAAGTGGGAAAGGATCACTATGGATTTCGTCAGTGGATTACCCCTTACGCCTAGTAAGAAGGATTCAGTCTGGGTAATTGTGGATCGTCTGACTAAGTCAGCTCACTTCATACTAGTAAGGGTGGATTACTCACTTCAAAAGTTAGCTAAGCTATATGTGGCAGAGATAGTGAGGTTGCACGGTGTGCCAGTATCGATCATCTCAGATAGTGATCCCAGATTCACGTCGAGGTTTTGGAAAGCATTGCATCAAGCTTTGGGTACACAGTCTGACGGGCAGTCGAAAAAAGTTATACAGATTTTAGAGGATATGCTGAGAGGTTGTGTTTTAGAATTCAGAGGTAGCTGGAAAGAGTTTCTACCATTAGCTGAGTTCGCATACAACAATAGTTACCAAGCGAGCATTAAGATGGCACCATATGAGGCGTTGTATGGTAGGAAGTGTCGTACACCTACATGTTGGACGGAGTTGGGTGAACGTCAGATGTTAGGACCAGAGTTGGTTGCAGAGACTGAGGATAAGGTTAAACTAATTTAGGCTCGTTTGAAGGAAGCTTCGGACAGGCAGAAGTCATATGCCGATCTCAAGCTGAGGGACATAGAGTTTACCGTGAGTGACAAGGTCTTTTTGAAGGTCTCACCATGGAAGAAAGTGTTGAGGTTCGGAAGGAAAGGCAAGTTAAGTCCAAGGTTTATTGGGCCGTATAAGGTGTTGAGATGAGTGGCACCAATAGCTTATCAGCTCGAGTTGCCAGCAGAGCTGAGTCAGATTCAAGATATGTTCCATGTTTCCATGCTTAGGCGCTATCGTTTAGATCCATCGCATGTTGTAGCAGTGGAAGAAATAGAGGTGGGTCCAGATTTCAGTATGGAGGAGGAACCAGTACGGATTCTGGATCGAGATGTGAAAGTTTTGAGTAAGAAGTCCGTTCCACTGGTGAAAGTATTATGGCGAAATCATGGCGTGGAAGAAGCTACGTGGGAACCAGAGGATGTGATGAGACGGCAATATCCTCAACTCTTTTGACCAGGTAATTTCGAGGCCGAAATTATTTTTAAGGGGGGTAGAACTGTAATATCCTGAAATAGGGTTTATTTGTGATCGAATTGTTTTGCATGAATTTGGACTGTTGTGTTATTATTTGAAGTGTTTTAAGATCTAGTTATAAGTCTAGAGTAGGCCCGAGTTGCAGGAAATTTTTGTTTTTAAGTTTTAAGGAAGGGGAGCTGAAGGAGCTAGAGCTTAAGTATAATTCGTGGGTTATTTTAGCATAAGATTGGGCTTGGTAAAGTGGCAAGGAGGCACCACTTAGAGCCTTGTGTTTGACGCCACATGCAGGGAAGGGAGAGCTCAGGTTCGAGCAGCAGAAATCCCATTTTCTGCCTTGCATTTTGACGCCAAAGGGGAAGAAGTTGTGCTCAGCACAAATTCTGTCAGATATGTATGGACTAAGTCAAATTATTTTAAACAGGTGGTAAAGAGAAAATTTAGGAGTTTGATTAATTCAAACTCGTTTGAATTGGTTGCTAGGAGTGAGTTGAGAGTTTGCTGAAATTTGAATAGGTGGGAGGTGGAGTATTCGGCTGGGACTTAAGAGGGGTGCCGAAATTTTTTGTGGCACTTTCGGTTAGCTAAAATTTTGGTACAATCGGTTGGGAGCAAACCCGAACCTCCTTTGGTACTTGCCGAATACCATTTGAAGCCTAGCCGAACCTTCATTTGAGCATTCTCTCTTTTTCTCCTTTGAAACCGAAAGCCACAAGCACCTTAGACTCTTGTCGATTTCTCCCTTAGGTATTTGGCCGAATCTCCATATTGAGCCCCTCTCATCTTTTATTTTCTTTTCTTTCTTTTCATATGTGATCAAAAACCACATCTTTTCTTTTACTTTCTTTTTGCCGAAACTCTTGAATCTCTTTTCTTTAGGCCTAAGCCGAATACCCATCATCTTTTCTCCCTTTCTCTCTTTTTCTTTTGGAACCAAATCCCAATTGTTTTTCTTCTATCAACCATAGCCGAATCTTTCTTCATCACTCAACCTTTGTCGAAATTTCCTTTCTTTCTTCTAGCTTGCTTTGGCCGAATATCAAACAAGGGTGGATCCTCTTCGGTTCTTCTTCAATCGGATTTGAGAAGGGGTAAGTATCTTGGCCGAATTCATTTTTGTTCTTTTTCTCTCCTCTCTGTCGACTCTTATGAGTGCAAAAGCTGAATTTCGGCATTTGTTGATAGATCTCTAACCATCTATAGGAACCGATTTCTCCTAGGTTCTTCGGGTTCTTGGAAGCAGTCGATCTAAGCCTCTATTCTCTAGCAATCGAATCCATCAAGCTTGTGGTAAGAATCTATGGTGATTCAATTACTCTCTTAGTTATTTGGTTAAGCCGAAGGCTATTGAAAGTGAGTTTTGTTGTTGGCCGATTGTTAGGGGAGAAGCAGCCTCGCATACCTTACGTTGTGATTTGTTTTCGTAAGGCAGAAAGGTAAGGGTGGTGTAGTTTATGCGTAATCTCACTCTTCGGGATTTATTGGTATAGCCGAATGGTCTATGTTATTAACCTTAGTGTTGGCTGAATGTAGGATCAAGGGATCTAGTGCATCAGATCGGCTCTTCGGGACTTAATGCTTGCGTTAGTAATAGGTGTGTAATTTACACACTTTATAACTTAGTAATATGTTAATAACCTGAATGTGTTAAAAGCCAGAAATTATGTAGATCTTTATATGATACCGTATGGGTATGAGCAAGGATTCGGGTAAGTCCGTTTCGATATGATTGTTGCTATATAAAGCATGATATTATGATTTATGATGTATTTGCTACGAGTTTCATAATAAAGCATGATGGCATGATTTGCATAATTATTGCATTGTTGTGGGTGATATGAGAGGAGGGGGAAGATGATATCTGTGACTTTAGGTCACCAGAGGTTTGGCCCCTCCAGTGGTTTGGTACCACAGATTATTTTGTGACTTTGGGTCACCAGAGGTTTGGCACCTCATAACGACTCGTCCCAGTGGCTTAGCACCACAGTGGGTTGGCCCCACATTTGATATTACGGGATTGTCGCCAGTGATTTGGTATCACAATGTGGATTGGCCCCACAGATGGATTACTCGTGACTTTGGGTCACCAGTGGTTTGGCACCTCAATATTATTGGATATCGTGACTTTGGGTCATCAGTGGTTGGGCACCACCAGTGGTTTGGTACCACACGGGGTAGGAAAGGAGTATGGATGGCTAGGTTTGGGTGCATTATTTATATTGCTTGGTTATGATTTGTGTAAGTATGTTGCATTAACCGGGAGGAGGATTTATGCACTGAGTCTTGGTGACTCACCTTCTCCCTTATCTTTTCAGGTGACTCGTAAAATTGCGGATGAGGAGCTGGATGGACTCGAGGTGGCCATGCATTAGAAACATTTGGTTTTACTTGGATTTTGAATTGGGTATTTATTTTCATTTCAGTTTTAATTTTGGGTTTGTAATAAGGCCTTTTAGATTATATTTTTGGATTATTTATATGTTTTGGATTTGATTTAAACATGGCTAAGTAAATTACTTGATTAATTTAATATCTTGAACACAAGTTTTCTAAACTACAAAACGCAAAGGTTTTCAAAACTTTACCATTGGGTAATACTGATCATGTAACAATAATAGGACTCAAATGATTTCCAAACTTAAGTTTTCCACACTTAATTCAAACGATTTCAAATTAACCAAGCTAGAATCAATCGGGTTTTTATGACGTAAATGTTTTTCTACTCATAGTTCGACAACTAAGTTTTAAAGATTGATTTCCGGGATTTCAAAAGTAAACTATCGGTTTTTAACTAATCATGCACCTGATTTCTACGAACATAAAACAACAAAGAGTTTTCTCCAAAACTTTTTTTCTCGGTGACATGCCAGATTCGGTCGTAGTGTGTTGACCAAGTTTGGGGTATTACATATTTTAGCAATTTCTTGCTTAATCGCGAAAAAGGACTAAATCGCATAAAGTGTGAAAGTTCTATTTTATAAGCTAAAGGTGCCAAATAGTCATAGATTGTTAATTGGGGGTTTTTAACAGGCAATTAGCCCTTTTATAAAAGACATAGTCGGCCATACGGGGACAAGATGAGTAAATTAGGCAAGTTTTGGTGGCGTTAGGTGATTAATGAATAGAATAAGAGAATAATAAAGAAAAGAAAAAGTATCATCTTTTCTTCTCTTCATCACCACTGAAAATTGGCAGCAAACATGGGTTAGAAAGCTCAAAAATTTCAATAAACTTATCTCCTCACAAGTAAGTGATTTTAATGGTTTTTCTTGATGATAATTGTAGTTTTGGAACCCCTAAAGCTTAAGCTTTCTAAAGAGGGGACTAAATTGTAATATGGTGAAGAGTTCAGAGATTTGCCATGAGAGCTTTCATTGTTATTTACTGCATTTTTATGGAAGAAAATGAGTCTTGGTTGTTAGATGAACAACTTTTGTGAAAGGTGTTGCCATGAAAACATCTAATTAGACCTTGTTGTAAAAGTTATAAAGTTTGTAGTAAATGTGTGAAATGTTGGATTTTGATGATAGTTATAAGAGAAATCAATGCTCACCTAGGCTCATTAAAGGTAGAAATTTGATTAGAATTAATTTCCGAGCATAGGGGTAAAATGGTCATTTTGCCAAAGTCTAAGGGCAAAATGGTAATTTTGCCAAAGCATGATTTTTGAAATACATTTATTAATGTGATGATTAAAACAAGCTAATTTGCTATTATAGGGTAAGAAGAACCAAGAGTCCACCTTGATCGGGGAAAGAATAAAGTCTCGAACTAGATCGATGATCTAGCCTATTTTGAAATCGAGGTAAGTTTGTATGTGATGATTCAATATTTATTGCTAGCATGTTTGAGAATGGTTGATATTATAACAACATTCTATGAAATTGAATATTAGTGTTATATGAGAAAGTGGATAAAAGTTGAGATGTTGAAGTCTCGATGGGACAATAAAAAGTGTGAAAATGCTATCTCGATGGGACAATAAAAAGTGTGAAAATGCTATCATCAAGATATGAGATGAATAAGGTCCCGCGTAAGATCATGTCCAGTACATGGCCTTGGCATCAAATTGAGACCACGTATAAGACCATATCCAAGATATGGCTTCGATATTGAGTATGAGAGTTGTATAAAACCATATCTGGGATATGGCATCGATGCTTAATGAGAGATTTCGTATAAGACCATATCCGGGATATGGCATCGGCACTCAGAAATGACCCCATGTAAGACCACATCTGGGATGTGGCATTGGTTTTGTGTTATGTTAATGTTTATGAACATACATCCTTGAGTATCCCTAATGAATTATCGGGATGAATTGATTAGCTTAGAAATAGTGAAGAAGATTTTACTAAAGTTATGTGATTGAGTTAACATAGGTACTCATAAGTAATTCATGAAGAAGAAATTACGATATGTGGCATGGTATGTGCTAGATAAGGGCAAGTATGAGTATGTATAAATATGGCAAGAAGCCTATGACTTGTGTCTGGTTAATTAATACCATGGATGGATTATATTGTGAGCTTATTATTTCCATTTATTTCCATACAAACTTACTAAGCTTTATGCTTACCCATTTTCATTGCCCTTTTTCCTTGTAGTATTGCAAAGTTAGCTCGAGAATTCGTAGACGTCAGAATTGGAGATCACACTTCGACCACACATTGGTATAGCCAAATTAGATTTATTTTGAATATGGCATGTATAGGACTTGAGTATTTTGTTATGTTTTATTGGTAAGCCAAATGTGTTGGCTACTAATGTTGTTCCAATTCATTTTGTAAATGGTCATTAAAGTTGGGCCAATACTTGGCTAATTCTTATGTTTAATGAAGATGAATTTCATGAAGTGTATGCTTTTGAGGATGTAATGATTCTTTTTGAGTTCATAGAGGTACCATTAGTCATCTTATATATTGAAATGTTTTGGTATGGGTGTGATTACTTGATAGGGTGGCAAATGGCTTGGTGGATAGCCATCTAATTATCCACACAGGTAGACACACGAGCATGTGTCTATGCCATGTGTGACACACGGTCAGCCCTATGGGCGTGTTGATCAGCCGTGTGTCCCCTTGCATGCTAGAATTGCAAGTTAGTATGCTCAGTAGTAAACACACAGGCAGAGATACGACCGTGTGTCTCAGCCGTGTGGGAGGCATGGCCTAGCACATGGGCATGTGCCCAGGCCATGTGAAGTCTGCACCTAAAATTAGGAATTTAATTCGACACACGGTCTAAGGACATGGGCGTGTGCCTTGGCCGTGTGACCTTAGTGAGATGATGACGTCATAAACAGAATGCCAAGGTTTTGGCACACGAGCTGAGATAAAGGCGTGTCGAGACCGTGTAAGGGACAAGGGCCAAGGACACGGGCGTGTGTCCGGCCATGTGAAATAAGTCAGTGTTGACCGCGGGTGAGGGACATGGGCGTGTGTGACCACACGGCCTGCCCTCACGGGCGTGTGGCCCTTGTTTAGGTAAAATTTTTCTAAGTGCATAAAAGTTTCCGATTAACTCCCGAAACCTTCTAAAAGTATGTTTAAGGCCTCGTAGGCCCAGGATGAGTATCTTGTGGGATTGAATGGGAAATGTTTACAGCCCGAAACGTCATGTTTAAGCAAGTTGAGTTAGGTAATGCCTCATATCTGGTTCTGGCTTCGATCACGGGTAAGGGGTGTTACAACTTAATTATAAGCCTACTGTCTAAATATAGGGGTTTATTCAAATAAAAATAAAATTTTTCCCAAGCTAAGGCTTGAACCCAAGACTTCTCAAACACTCCCAGAACACATAACCACTGAAGCATATAAACATTTGTGTCACAAACATACAAAAATAAATATTAAATATTCTGGGGGCATTACAATCTGTCTCGTACAAAGCACCGATACTTTTTGGGAAAAATATTATTGCTATAAATATCACAAACCGACTCGGTTTTCAAAATTTTCAAACTTCCACTGTAACTAAAAGTTGTTTTCTTAACTAGATTTTTCCAACAAATAGTTTAGCACTCCCATGTTTTCTTGCACTTCGGTGCCTATGTTATTTGGACGTTGGAGCTTGTGTTGTTAGAACTTATGTGTTTTATGAATATCATGTTAAATTCCATGTATCCATATTTTTCATTCTTGTCTACTATGGTCTAAGTAAAGATGGTACGTGAAAATGTGACGATTAATCATGTTATATTTATTATTTTTATCTTAAGTTAAATCACTATAGTTTGATAATTGTGTATATATATTTTATTTAAATCATTATAGTTTGATAATTGTGAGTAATTCAGTCTTACAAAACCCTTATCTGTCAACTCTTGCAATTGTACCTTCAGTTCTTTCAACTCTAAAGGTGCCATTCTGTATGGAGCGATTGAAATCGGTGTCGTTCCTGGAATCAACTCAATCCCAAACTCAACCTCTCTCACTGGAGGTAATCTGGGTAACTCTTCCGGAAATACATCTGGATACTCGCATACTATCGGCACTGTTTCAATCCTTACTCCAACTTCTTGAGTATTCAACACGAAGGCGAGATAAGATTCACACCATTTTCACAAACATTTCTCTGCCACTAAGAAAGAAATCATCACTGGTAGACTATCCGATCCACTTGATTCAACCCGAACCACATCTCCACATCTCCACTCTCACATTTCAATTCAATAAACTTACTGCCACAGTTCACTAAGACATTATGGGTAGTTAACCAATCCATGCCAAGGATTAAATCAAAATCATCAAATGGCAACAGCATAAGGTTTGCCAGGAAACAATGATTCTCAATCAATAAAGGACAATTTTTACACACTTTGTCCACTAACACATGCTTTCCTAACGAGTTTGACACCTTAACCACAATATCCGTAGACTCAAGGGTCATACTCAAATTAGATGCTAATCTCATGCAAATATAAGAATGAGTAGACCCTGGATCTAATAAAGCAATAACAAGGGTGTCATAGAGAGAAAAAGTACACGTTATCACATCTAGGGAGGATGCCTCTTTGCGAGCGCGAATAGCACGGGTTCTTAGGCGGCCTACCCTTTGCAAGCACATCGCTTGATCTCAACTCTTGCTTCTCTTCCTTACCATCCCTCTCAAGGCAATTTCGAATAAAGTGGTTGGGGGAACCACATTTATAACAGTTCCGACTGTTACCCCAACACTCTCCAGTGTGATATCTACCACAACTTAGACACTCCAGCTTACTCATCGAATTTCCCACACTTTCCATCGAGGTGGCTTGGACCCTCAAACCTAAACGAGTGTTGTCCAAGTCTCGATGCGAATATCCCACTGAGGTTGTTGTTCGAGGATTCACTTCCTTAGATCTTTTCGTCTGGGTTTGATACGACTTGCCCATCGGCCTTTTTCTAGCATCTCGGGCTTCACTCACAGCCCTTCTCTTTTCCTTACAAAACTCTTCGGCCTTACTTGCCCTTTCTACCAACACAACAAACTCTTTCAACTCCAAAATACCCACTAGGAGTTTGATATCCTCATTCAGTCCATCTTCGAACCTCTTACACAAGATGGTCTCTGTCGACATTCTTGAGCGTTTTTGCTAAGCCTAAGAAACTCACGCTCATATTCCGCTACTAATATTCTTCCTTGCTTCAACTCAAGGAATTCCTTCCTTTTTCGATCAGTAAATCGTTGGCTTATACACTTCTTCCGGAACTCTTCCAGAAAGAAGTCCCACGTCACCCACTTTTTTAGGACCAATAACGTCAATGTCTTCCACCAATGGTATGCCGAATATATTAGCAAGGATACGGCACATTTCAAGCTCTCTTCTGGTGTACATGAGAGTTTATCAAACACTCTCATCGAGTTCTCTAACCAGAACTTTGCCCTCTCAGGGTCATCATCTACCTTTGCTCTAAACTCATCAGCCCCGCGCTTCCTAATCTTATCCATCGGGGGTTTCGATATCCTCACAACATCAATACCTTGAGGAGCCACTGGATTTGGTTGAGGTGTAGGAGGAGGTGGAGGAGGTTGAGCATTGGGGTTCACTCGAACATAGTCCGAGTACCAATTACTCATCATTTGGAGAAAGGCTTCTAGTGCCTCTTCTCCTTGACCTCTAGCCTCGAGTCCACTTTGTACAGGCATGGTTCCTTGCGCAGGAGCCGGTGCATTACTAGCTGCTTCATCAGCAGTAGATTGATCGGGATCCATACACTATATAAAACAAGATTTAAAATCATCAGAAACCACCACACTATCATAGTCCTCTTATGGCATGTATAGCTAGATTCTTACACCCGCTACGGTAGTCCTAGAACCGACTAAACTAAAGCTCTGATACCACTAAATGTAACACCCCTTACCCGAGTTCTATGCCAGAACCAAGCCCGAGGAGTTACCGTAATAAAACCACTTGATCGCCACTTGGGCTCATCGTGACTACTCTCTTAAGTCACCTCAACAACCTCAATCTCGACTTACGAGGCCTCACTCATACACACGAGGGCTCTCGAGACTATATCGGAACTTTTTCCAATCATAAAAATTTTCTCTTTTGTGCAGGGTTAACACGCCCGTGCAAGAAGAGGCACACCCGTCCATAGACCCACACACCCATGCTCTACAATCGTGGTGACTATTGACTACATACACACGGTCTCAAAGCCTAGTCACACGCCCGTGTGGCTAGCCCGTGGCCAACACTGACTAAACTCACACGGCCTATTGCATACGCCTGTGTAGCTAGTCCATGGTCTATTCTGACTTAAAATGTTAACATGCAGGGGACATAAGGCCAAGTCACACGCCCATGGTCTGATTGTATGTCACACATGTTCTAGACACACGCCCGTGGGTCTATCCACATGGACAAAAACAAAGCTATGTGCTAAGTTCCTTTCACCCCTCTAGCATACGCAATATGTATTCATTCAACACATCCATAATCAACTCAAATTGAAGTGCAATCTCACATAGATAACTACAATCTTTTCATATAATAAGGTAGCCAACTACTATGGCATTATACAAAATAGACTATCCATCTAACGGCCAACACATCTTAGCCATTTACAACAAAATTCACTAACTTTTCTAGCCTCTATAAATGCCATATACAAAACATTGAGTCTCATGTACCAGAGTGTACTGATAATGTGGACGATCTTCCAATTGATCCTCGTATCTCGATTCAACACTTTTACTCTATAAGACAAGGGAAAAGAAAGGGAGTAAGTTTTGAGCTTAGTAAGTTTACACATAAACAATTAAGCATCATGGTATCAGCTAAACAACAATTAGCATCATACTAACATATAAAGTACAACTACGCTTACTCTTTCTATCCCTTACCACATTTCCAACACATCATGAGTCACATACTCATAATCATTAAAATGCATCCCTGCATTCAATATCACATTTATACAATATACAACATATCATTAATTCTCGATAATACATCCACACAGCTAATCTACACAGCTAACCTTATCCACACAGGTACCTTACTCTATAATGCAATCACACAACTGATGTCTCGGTGGTTTCGCACTTAGCCCACCAAAATCAATTAATAAGGTAGTATCGCACTTAGCCTAACACAAAGGTAATCATAATGGTCTCGCACTTAGCCCACTAGACAAATATACTTAACGATAGCATCGCACACACCTAGCTCATCGTCGTTAAGCATTAAGATGGTATCGCACTTAGCCCACCATTTAGCATTATCACTACCCATACACATAACTGTTTTCTCATTCATTCATGATATCTACCACATTCACTTTACTTGAACCACATAGGTTCTCAATTATTCTCAATCATGCTACACACTAGCTAGCATTATCAAATTGTAAGTATGAATGCCTTGTTTATGCATAGACTTACCTCGATACTCAAAAGTATAGAAACGTGCAATTTAGTCCACCACCTTGCTTTTGCCTCGATTTCGATCTGGGCTTCATTTTTCTTGATCTATAATGATAATTCAACTCATTAATATACACATTGACTAAATTGACTCTTATCTCATACTTTGGCAAAATTACTCTTTTGCCCTTAATCTTTCTCATATTTACCCTTTTGGCCCAAGGCTCGGAAAGTGATTTTTATTCAACTTTCTAGCCTTTCATGCTTAGTCGAATCACTTATTCAACTAAAGCAATCATCAGTTCTCACTAAATCACACATGTATGACCAAACTTAAAACTTTTACAAACTAGTCCTAACATATATTTTTATGGAAAATCACTTAACAAAAGATTTTCCTACTGCATCAAGCTTTCATAATCTTCCATAAAACATCAAAATACATGCATGTCATACATGGCCACATTTTTAAACATCTATTATAGCTCATCAAATGGCTAAAAATAGCTTACTCATGCTACAAGGACTTCAAAATTACAAAGAATATCAAAAACGTGGCTAGAATACACTTACTAGCTAGCTTGAAAAGTTGAAGAGCCCTAACAATGGCTTCCTTCAAATTTCTGCAGCTTGGAGAAGAAGATGAATGAATTTTTATCATCTTTTCTCCTTTTTTAATCATTTAATTATTAAATGACCAAAATGCTCTTTTTGATAAACTTTCTATTTTAACTCATTCATGCCCAATTTTGTCTAAAAATTAGAAATTAGGAAAATTTCTATTTAAAGACCTCTAATTAATATTCTAAAGCAATTTCACACAAATAGCTTCTAGAATTTCACATTTTGCAACTTTTTCAATTTAGTCCTTTTGGACAATTCAACCGCAATTTCACAAAATTGCTTCATAAAACTTTCACACTAACATGAAAACATAGCACAATCCTCAAAAACTCATACATAGACCTCAGATTTGTGGTCTCACACCACTATTCTGACTAGGCCCAAAACTGGGATGTTACATTTAAGTTTTATAATGGGACATAAATGAATTATATGATGTTTGAGTGATAATCTGGTATGTTCTGAGGATTAAAAGTGTTGGATAAAGTTTGGAAATGATTGATGATCAATTTAGCCTGCTTTGAGGTGTTTCAGGTTTGTTTTTAGCTCACTTCCACCTTGGTATTGGAACAAGTGTGAGTTGTATCGGTACAACTCAAACAAAAAGAAAAAATGTATAGTTCTAGGGTTAAGTATCTATACCTTGAGGGGGGTATCGATACCTCTGCCCTGTCTCACCCAATATGCCATGTTTTTCCTTGAACAAGCCCCAAACAATCCCTTAAATGCAACCAAACTTTAAATGAAGCTTAGAAATTGTTCTAAATGCCTCAAATGACTTTAATTAAGTCAATATTAAGTGGTAAAGATGAATCTCAAGGTTAGTGAACATAGTGCTTAAATATGACATCCTTAGCTTGATTTTTCGTCTAAACTCGAGTAAAGAGTGTTACACATCCCTGATCCATAGAATTGAAGTTCTTTTTGAAAAAGTAAAAAAAAAAAAAAAAAAAAAAAAAACCTTAGTTTCAAAATCGTAGAAATTAACTTCTAGAAACTATTGGACAATTCAAATTTTTTTATTCTCAAAACCATATCCCATATTCAAAATATGATTTTTCCCATGATACATGATACTTTTATTTCATGGAAAACCTAAAACTTTGCATCAAACAAAATTTAGTACTCGATAATAAACATACCTAATCAAAATGTATCAGTTTCTTAGGAAGGTGTGCAGATTTGCATTATGCCTTCTGCAAGGTCTCATTTTTTATTTTCATTATAAGATTCCTTGTCTATTTTTTACTTCACAATTTTTATAAATAAAATTAAATAAAAAATTATGTGGAGATATTTTTCCATGGTCTAATGACATACTTAAAAAATAATCTAATTACAACCAATCTAATTTTAGAAACTACATCTTTTTCCCAAAAGTATAATGCTAAACATTTATATATCAACATCAATTGACATATATATTCACAACATGCAAAGGAGTTGAAGAATAAATGTTGTTTAAACCTATTTGTTGGTACAAGTTCATTAAAAGAGGCTAGACTATTTATCCAACTATTTGTCATCAACACCATTCATCTTCTTTCTTCTTTTCATTAATCATCAATCATCTTTTGTTTCTTTTCTTAGTTCTTTAATTATTTATTTTCCATGAATATATCATCTAATTCTGGTTGGAAATTTCATATTTGAAACTGAGAATTTTGGGTTAGAAGCTACACTTCCAATAAGTTATATATGTTGTAGGAAAGAGTTATAAACTTTGAGTTGATTATTTGTGCTCTTAAAATTTAATCCTGGGCTTTCACATCACCAAAACTTGGTACATTAGGTACATGACTTGTGCATGGAATGACATCAATTACACTAGTGGAATTCATAGCTTAAATAGAGAGTGAAAGGTATCCTCTCACTTACATTGTATAGATTATGAAAATGGAACGTGACAACAAGTCATTTGTCTAGGACAAATGATTATCATTACTGTTTGAAAGTAAATGACATTTTTATTTTGGAAGATACAAAGGTGACCATGAGATATAAATTTCATAATAAGAATAATTTGTATGAATGGGTGAAAATGGAAAATGAGAACTAGATTGCATAAAATTACTATCCGCAATAAATGTGTTTTCCTGAGAAAGCAAGAGATGACATAGAAATTAAATTAATTTTATGAATTAAATAGTTGAGTCTAAAGTGGGAATTAAATTAATTAGTTTCATAATTCTATTTAATTAGTCAATTAAATTAATTTACTCATAGATTCCATTATGATAAAGTTGTTGATATTTTAATGGAATTAGAATCGAGTTGTGTAAATTATTTAATTGAATTAATATTAAAAATAATTATTTATAGATAGAAAACTTAGGTAATTTTGTTAGATAATTATATGAGCTTTTTTTAATCATATAATTTCCTCGACACCAAAGGAGTATTACTCCTTGGTGTGATCTGCTTCCTTGAATTAGGAGCCTTTGGAGGACTCAATTTTTTATTAAATAATTATTATGCTCATCTAGTTCAAATATATCTCTTGCGATTTTTTCCCCTGTATAAATAAGGACTAAGACTGCCATTTTTCATAAGTCAATCTACTAGGGATACTTTATCAAATTTTAGTTAAATGTTTATTTGAATTATTTTTTAACTCAAATAAATTCTATTATTCTTGAATTTTCAGATCTAGATTTTGTGAGATTATAATTGCAACATTTTTGGCAATTATAATTCAAATTTAGAAATCAAATTTTGGTTATGGACCCCTTACTTAAGAGGAAGTGAACTTTCCTCCTGTGAAGTCTCAATTTTCGTTCAATGTTTGGTTTTTTTGTAACAGTCCGGTTTATACCCTAGTTGGAACAGTGGTTTCGATACCACAAATTCGAGTCTGTATAATATTTTAATATTATTTTATGTGCCGTTGATATGTGACTAAGCATGTGGTAAATTTCAGTGAGCTAACGTGTCCGTCTGTGTGTTTAATTTGACAAAAGGATTTATTTGCATAAAATGTAAAATTTGCTTGCTATTTGTTTAAGCACCTATTTGTTGTGGCTTTTAAATGTTTGAGGCTTTAGTAGGCAAATATGCCAATCTATGGATAGTGGATGGACAAAGGTCAATTATACCCTTGATTTATTTATATGTTTCTTATTATTATGAAAGGTTAGTTTAGTAAATAGATAAATATTATGTTTATAATATAATAAAACATAAAAAATGGGCATGAATCATTCATCTTTCCACCGAATTTTAGAAAGAAAAGAAAGAATAAAAGCTTTCAAATTTTCGGCACTTCTAAGCTTGAATTCAAGGTATGTTTTCGATCGGTTTTTGATAATTTCTACGTTTTTGCAATCGTTGCTTTGAGAGCTATCAAACCCATGTTTCAATTTAATGAATTGATGATGTTTGTGTGATATTCCATTGATGATTTGTTAAGCTTTTTGATGATTTTTTGTGTTAAATGAAAGATATGAGCTAGATGAACATGTTTTGTTCTTGAAGTTTTGATGAATTTAGCTAAATAGGGCTAAATTGAGAAAATGGTAAATTGAGGGACTAAATTATGAATTTGATGAAAAATGTGGGCTTGTATATGATATTTATATATTCTGCTAAGCATGTGTATAAGTGGATTTTGTGAATTTGATGTTTTGAGAAAAATGGACTAAATTGATAAAGTGTGAGAATATGAGGGTTAATTTGCAAATAGCCCTAAATTGAATGAATTAGTGAATAAAAGGGTTAATTCTAAATATGTTTAGATTAAGAACCGAGGAAAACGGATTTAGATCGTGGGAAGGCGAAAGTAAACGAGTAGCCGTTTCTATTTCGATAAATCGAATCCGAGGTAAGTCACTATGCAAATAAATGCATTTATATGAAATTGTAAATGTTCTCATGATTATTGTGGATAATGAATATCTATGTGATGTTATGCATATGAATTCCGAGATAAGGTCGATATAGCGACAACGTCTGAGAAGTCCCGTACGAACCTAGGAATAGATAGGTTAGCTATGTCATGACATAGATATCTATTCTGTTTCGTCATGTAAAACCATGTCTAGGACGTTGGCATTGATTTGAGATTCGTGTAAGACCCTGTCTGGGACAATGGCATCAATATCTGATTATGTGTAAGACCACATCTGGGACGTTGGCATCAATATAAGCTTTACGTATAAGACCACGTCTGGGACGTTGGCATCATTATAATCTTTACGTGTAAGATCATGTCTGGGACATTGGCATCGTTCTGATTCATGTACGACCCTGTCCAGGACAGTGGCATCGATATCTGAGTACATGTAAGACCTCGTATGGGACGATGGCATTGTACTACTATTCCGAGCTTTTGAAGTATCCTACTAGATTCCTTATGGTTCAACGGGCAAGTCTGAAATACAAATGACAAATATCAGCTTTGATAAATTAAGTAAATGAATGTCCGATTCAGGTACATTGATTATACACCAAATGCGTATATAAGGTAAGTGACTATCTGTCTATGATTCTTGAATTGATAAATGTGGCAAATTGGGCAAGAATATGAATCAAAGTATAAATGTGAGAAATTTACCTTATAGAAGAAATGTGCCAATGTGGTTATATGTTTACATGCTTTACATATCAAGTTTGTTTGTGTATTGACTTACTAAGCTTTTGGGAAGCTTACTCTGTGTGTGTTTAATCTGTTTTATAAGTCGTCACAGCTACTGAAGGCTCGGGACCGTCAAGGATCGTCATCACACTACTAATATCATTTTGGTACACCTTGGATATGTATATAGCTAGATATGGCATGTATAGGCTAGTTCTTATTATGATTTGTAAAGTGAACTTAGCCATGTGATTTGGCTAGTTATGTTTTGGTACCAGGTTTAGATGAATGTGAATTGAGAAGTTGATATATGACATGGTTGATATGATAAGTTTATAGATGAATGATGTTTGGGCATTATTGTGATTTGGTCATGCAAATTGGTATGTTGGAATTGGTTTGAATGGTTAGATTGAATGAATATTGAATGGATTATAGTGTGATTACCTTAGTTGACAAATATGCATGATTTGGTTGGCTATTTGGTATGTTTTTGATGGTCATAGGTGAATGAAATAGGATGATATATGCTGATTATAGGTTTGAACCTTTATGGGTGGCATTTTGGCCTTGTAAATGGCCTATAATGTCACACGGATGTCGCACACGGGCGTGCCTAAGACCGTGGAAATATTGGCAGAATGCAGCTTAAAAATAACACGGCCTTGACACAGGCCTGTTTGGTGGCCGTGTTGGGGAAGTCAGTATAGGACCACGGTTTGGACACACGGCCGTGTCTGGTGGCCTTGGGGATCAAGTCAGTATATAAACACGGGGGGTGTCTAGTAGCCGTGGAGGGCACACGGTCTCCTCCCACGGGTATGTCTCCCCTGTATTTTAGAAAAGTTCAAAATTTTCATGACATTTCATATGTGTTTCAGTTTAGTCCCGACCCGACTTCAAAGCATGATTAAGGTCTCGAGGACCCATTTAAGGGACATTATGTCTGAGCATGATGTTTGAATGTATGATGTTATCTGTGAATGTTTTCGATTTGTCTGGTAACGCTCCTAACCTTAATCCGGCGACTGACACGGGATAAGGGTGTTACATTTGATTGGTATCAGAGCTACAGTTTAGCCGATTCTTGGACTAACGTAGCGTGTCAGAGTCTAGCTATACATGCCATATATCTAAGCTGTGATAGTGTGATGAATCCTGACGTATAAAATGTGATTTTCGTATTGTAATGGATCCCGAAAGAGCCGTAGCTGACGACGTAGTAAGTAATGCGCTGCTCTCGCAGCGCAGGGAGCGCCTACGAATCGAGACCCGCTCACGAGTGGTCAAGAGGGAGAAGCTAAACAAGCTTTCTTCCAGATGATGAGTGAGTGGTTCACTCAGTTTGTAAAGAATAACCCGATTGTTTCACTACCCCCGCCCCCAGTTAATCCCCCTCATACTACAGTTGTGCCACCGGTTATGCATCCGAATCTATTGAATAAGCCTCCTTTTAACAAGATCCGTAAGTATGGGGCTGAAGAAATTCGAGCTACTAAAGATGATGATGCTGAAAAGGCTGTGTTCTGGATTGAAAACACGATCCGGGTATTTGATGAAATGTCTTTGACTCTGGAAGAATGCATAAAGTGTGTGGTATCATTACTTCGAGATGCAGCTTATCAATGGTGGAAAACTCTGATTTCTGTTGTTTTGAGAGAGCTAGTTACATGGGATTTCTTTCAGATCGAGTTTCGGAAAAAATATATCAGTGAGAGTTTCGTTGATCAGAAATGGAAAGAATTTCTGGAACTTAAACAGGGCCGAATGACTGTTTCAGAATATGAACGAGAATTTGTGAGACTGAGTCAGTATGCCCGGGAATGTGTATCTTCTGAAGCTATAATGTGCAAGAGATTCAAAGATGGTCTTAATGAAGACATTCGTCTACTAGTCGAGATTTTGGAAATAAAAGAGTTTGTTGTACTCGTTGATCGAGCATGTAAAGCTGAGGCACTTGGGAAAGATAAGAGTAAAGCTAAATCTGAAGCTCGAGATGTGAAAAAGAGATTTCAGAGTAAATCATTTCAGTCTGCTCCGAAAAGATTCAGAGATAATCAAAGTCATTTTAGAGATAACGTGGGACATTCAAATAGAAATCAATCAAGACCACAAATGAGCTCTAAATCCCCAGCAACTTCAGTGGCTAGTGTTGGAAATGTTTGATCTGAGAGATCGGAATGTAAACATTGTAGAAAAAGACATCCGGGCAGTTGTAGATTAAACGACAGAGCTTGCTTTAGATGTGGATTGCTTGATCATTTTATACGTGATTGCCCTGAGTCTGTCGAACCAGAGACTGTTTAGAATTTGAGATCTGACAATGCATCTGTGAGAGATAGGCCATCGAAGAGTGTCAGAAATGTTAGTTGTAGTCAGAGAACTACGAGAGACAACATTGTCAGATCCGAAGCTAGAGTGCTAGCCAGAGCGTATGCTATCCGAGCTCGTGAGGAAGCTTCGTCACTAGATGTTATAACGGGTACTTTTACTCTTTATGATACTTCTGTGATTGCTTTGATAGACCATGGTTCTACTCATTCATATATATGCATGAATTTAGTGTTCAACAAGACTTTGCCTGTAGAGCCTATTGAGTTTACTATAAAAGTATCGAACCCCTTAGGTAAAAGTGTTATGGTTGACAAAGTATGCAAAAACTGTCCGTTAATGTTCCGAGATATTTGTTTCCCTGCTGATTTGATGCTTTTGCCATTTGATGATTCTGATATTATTCTGGGTATGGATTGGTTGTTCATGCATGATGCTATTGTGAATTGCAAAAGAAAGACTATAGATTTGAGATGTCCGAATGATGAGATTGTACGAGTTGAGTCTAATGATTTGAATGGATTGCTTACTATGATATCTGTTTTGAAAGCTCAAAGTTGTTTGAATAAGGGTTATGAGGCATATTTTGCTTATGTGATTGATTCGAAAATGTCTGAAAGGAAGATTGAGTCAGTGCCTGTTGTCTGTGAGTTTTCTGATGTGTTTCCTGAGGAGTTATCGGGTTTACCTCCGATTTGAGAAGTTGAGTTTGGTATTGAATTGTTGCCTGGTAATACACCTATTTTGGTAGCTCCGTATAAAATGGCACCAACAGAGTTAAAAGAGTTAAAGTCACAGCTACAAGAATTGACTGAGAGAGGGTTTGCTAGACCGAGTTTCTCACCTTGGGTTGTTCCGGTTTTGTTTGTAAAAAAGAAAGATGGTACGATGAGGATGTGTATCGATTACCGTCAGTTGAATAAGGTGATAATAAAGAATAAATACCCGTTGCCTAGAATTGATGATTTATTTGATCAGCTAAAAGGAGCTATGGTGTTTTCAAAGATTGACCTGAGATAGGGATACTATCAGTTGAGAGTTAAAAATTCAGACATTCCGAAGACTGCTTTCAAAACGAGGTACGGGCATTACGAATTTTTAGTTATGCCATTTGGACTAACCAATGCTCCTGCTGTTTTTATGGATATGATGAACAAAATTTTTAGACCGTACCTAGATCAATTTGTTGTGGTATTCATAGATGACATGAGCATGCTGAACATTTGAAAGTTGTTTTACAAACTTTGAGAGAAAAGCAATTGTATGCGAAAATCAGCAAGTGTGAATTCTGGTTGCACGAGGTTAGTTTTCTGGGACATATTGTGTCAGCATCCGGGATTCGAGTTGATCTGAGCAAGATTTCTACTATTCTGAATTGGAAACCTCTGAGAAATGTATCTGAAGTCTGCAGTTTTCTGGGTTTGGCTGGTTATTACCGCAGATTTGTGAAAGGCTTTTCGACAATAGCTACTCCGTTGACTAAATTACTTCAGAAAGATGTCAGATTTGAATGGTCAGATAAATGCCAGAAAAGTTTTGACCAGTTGAAAACTCTGTTAACAGAAGCTCCAGTGCTAGTACAGCCGAAATTGGGTAAAGAATTTGTTGTATACGGTGATGCTTCGTTAAATGGTCTGGGATGTGTTTTGATGCAAGAAGGCAAAGTGGTAGCTTATGCCTCGAGACAGTTGAAGCCTCATGAAAAGAATTATCCGACGCACGACCTTGAGTTAGCTGCGATTGTGATTGCGCTAAAGATTTGGCGTCATTATCTGTATGATGAGAAATGTTACATGTTTTCAGATCATAAAAGTCTGAAATATCTGATGACTCAGAAAGATTTAAACCTGCGTCAAAGAAGATGGTTAGAGCTGTTAAAGGATTATGAGCTCGTGATAGATTATCATCTGGGTAAAGTGAATGTTGTTGCTGATGCGGTGAGTAGAAAATCATTATTTGCATTACGTGCTTTGAGTACTTAGTTGGAATTGTCTGATGATTATTTTGTGATAGCTGAATTAAAAGCAAAACTGTTGTTCTTACAACAGATATGTGATGCTCAGAAATTTGATAATGAATTGCTAACGAAACGAGTTTGGTGTGAAATGAATTCCGAATCTGAATTTCAAATTGTTGATGATTGCTTGAGATTTCAAAATCGTATCTGTGTTCTGAGAAACCCAGAGTTGATTCAGTTAATTTTGAATGAAGCACATAACAGTCGTCTATCTGTTCATCTAGGAAGTATGAAAATGTATCAGGATTTGAAACGACACTACTGATGGTCTGGTATGAAACGAGACATTTCTGACTTTGTTTCGAAATGTTTAGTCTATCAGCAAGTGAAAGCCGAACATCAAGTCCCGTCTGGATTGCTTCAGCCAATTCTAATTCCGGAGTGGAAATGGGATAGAGTAACAATGGATTTTGTTTTTGGATTGCCTCAGTCTCCGAGAAAGAAAGATGCGATTTGGGTCGTAGTTGATCGATTGAAGAAATCTGCCCATTTTATTTCAGTAAGATCTTATTACTCACTTGACAAATTAGCCGAGCTTTATATTTCTGAGATTGTGAGATTGCACGGGGTGCCACTGTCTATCGTATCCAATAGAGATCCGAGGTTTATATCGAGATTCTAGAAGAAACTGCAAGAAGCTTTGGGCACGAAATTACACTTCAGTACAGGTTTTCATCCGCAAACCGATGGTCAGTCCGAACAGACTATTCAGATTCTGGAAGACATGTTAAGATGTTGTATATTAGAGTTTCATGGTTCGTGGGAGCAGTATCTGCCACTGATCGAATTCACGTATAACAATAGTTTTCAAGCGAGTGTTAAAATGGCACCATATGAAGCTTTGTACGGACGTAAATGTCGAACACCTCTGTATTGGACTGAGCTCAGTGAGAATAAGCTTCACGGGGTTGATTTGGTGAAAGACTCAGAACAAAAAGTGGAACTGATTCGAAATTGTTTGAAAGCAGCATCTGATCGTCAGAAATCATATGCAGATTTGAAACGAAAAGATATAGAATTTGAAATCGGCGACAAAGTATTTCTGAAAGTGTCTCCATGGAAGAAAGTGCTTCGATTCGGACGTAAAGGCAAATTAAGTCCGAGGTTCATCGGACCGTATGATATCATTGAACGTGTCGGGCCTGTTGCATATAAATTGAAGTTGCCTTCTGAACTAGAAAAGATACACAACGTATTTCATGTTTCGATGCTTCGTAGATATCGATCCGATCCGTCACATGTGATTGCCCCATCTGAAATTAAAATCCCATCTGATATGTCATATGAAGAGGAACCGATCCGTAATTTAGCTCGTGAAGTGAAAGAGTTGAGAAATAAGAAAATTTCGTTAGTAAAAGTACTGTGGAATCGACATGGGATTGAAGAGGCTACCTAGGAGCCTGAAGATTTAGTGAGACAACAACATCCGAACTTGTTTAACGTAAAATTTTCGAGGATGAAAATCCCTAGGGGGAGAATTGTAACAGTCTGGCTTATACCCTAGTCGGAATAGTGGTTTCGGGACCACAAATCTGAGTCTATATAATATTTTAATATTATTTTATGTGTCGTTGATATGTGACTAAGCATGTGGTAAATTTCAGTGAGCTAATGTGTCCGTCTGTGTGTTTAATTTGACAAAAAGATTTATTTGCATAAAATGTAAAATTTGCTTGCTATTTGTTTAAGCATCTATTTGTTGTGGCTTTTAAATGTTTGAGGCTTTAGTAGGCAAATATACCAATCTATGGATAGTGGATGAACAAAGGTCAATTATACCCTTGATTTATTTATATGTTTCTTATTATTGTGAAATGTTAGTTTAGTAAATAGATAAATATTATGTTTATAATATAATAAAACATGAAAAATGGGCATGAATCATTCATCTTTCGACCGAATTTTAGAAAGAAAAGAAAGAATAAAAGCTTTCAAATTTTCGGCACTTCTAAGCTTGAATTCAAGGTATGTTTTCAATCGGTTTTTGATAATTTCTACGTTTTTGCAATCGTTGCTTTAAGAGCTATCAAACCCATGTTTCCATTTAATGAATTGATGATGTTTGTGTGATATGCCATTGATGATTTGTTAAACTTTTTGATGATTTTTGGTGTTAAATGAAACATATGAGCTAGATGAACATGTTTTGTTCTTGAAGTTTTGATGAATTTAGCTAAATAGGGCTAAATTAAGAAAATGGTAAATTGAGGGACTAAATTGTGAATTTGATGAAACATGTGGGCTTGTATGTGATGTGTATATATTCGGCTAAGCATGTGTATAAGTGGATTTTGTGAATTTGATGTTTTGAGAAAAATGGATTAAATTGATAAAGTGTGAGAATACGAGGGATAATTTGCAAATAACCCTAAACGAGTGTCCTTGGATTGAATTGAATGAATTAGTGAATAAAAGGGTTAATTCTGAATATGTTTAAATCAGGAACCGAGGAAAACGGATTTAGATCGTGGGAAGGCGAAAGTAAACGAGTAGCCGTTTCTATTCTGATAAACCGAATCCGAGGTATGTCACTATGCAAATAAAGGCATTTATATGAAATTGTAAATGTTCTCATGATTATTGTGGATAATGAATATCTATGTGATGTTATGCATATGAATTCCGAGATAAGGTCGATATAGTGACAACGTCTGAGAAGTCTAGTACGAACCTAGGAATAGATAGGTTAGCTATGTCATGACATAGATATCTGTTCTGTTTCGTCATGTAAGACCACGTCTGGGACGTTGGCATTGATTTGAGATTCGTGTAAGACCCTGTCCGGAACAGTGGCATCACTATCTGATTATGTGTAAGACCACGTCTGGGACGTTGGCATCAATATAAGCTTTACGTATAAAGACCACGTCTGGGACATTGGCATCATTATAATCTTTACGTATAAGACCATGTCCGGGACATTGGCATCGTTCTGATTCGTGTAAGACCCTGCCCGAGATAGTGGTATCGATATCTAAGTACATGTAAGACCTCGTCTGGGACGATGGCATTGTACTACTATTCCGAGCTTTTGAAGTATCCTACTGGATTCCTTATGGTTCAACGGGCAAGTTTGAAATATGAATGACAAATCCGAGCTTTGATAAATTAAGTAAATGAATGTTCAATTCAGGTACGTTGATTATACACCAAATGTGTATATAAGGTAAGTGACTATGTGTCTATGATTCTTGAATTGATAAATGTGGCAAATTGGCCAAGAATATGAATCAAAGTATAAATGTGAGAAATTTACCTTATAGAAGAAATGTGCCAATGTGGTTATATGTTTACATGCTTTACATATCAAGTTTGTTTGTGTATTGACTTACTAAGCTTTTGGGAAGCTTACTCTGTGTGTGTTTAATCTGTTTTATAAGTCGTCACAGCTACTGAAGGCTCGGGACCGTCAAGGATCGTCATCACACTACTAATATCATTTTGGTACACCTTGTATATGTATATAGCTGGATATGGCATGTATAGGCTAGTTCTTATTATGATTTGTAAAGCGAACTTAGCCATGTGATTTGGCTAGTTATGTTTTGGTACCAGGTTTAGATGAATGTGAATTGAGAAGTTGATATATGACATGGTTGATATGGTAAGTTTATAGATGAATGATGTTTGGGCATAATTGTGATTTGGTCATGCAAATTGGTATGTTTGGAATTGGTTTGAATGGTTAGATTGAATGAATATTGAATGGATTATAGTGTGATTACCTTAGTTGACAAATATGCATGATTTGGTTGGCTATTTGTTATGTTTTTGATGGTCATAGGTGAATGAAATGGGATGATATATGCTGATTATAGGTTGACCATTTATGGGTGGCATTTTGGCCTTTTAAATGGCCTATAATGTCACACGGTTGTGGCACACGGGCGTGACTAAGACCGTGGGAAAATTGGCAGAATGCAGCTTAAAAATAACACGGCCTTGACACGGGCGTATTTGGTGGCCGTGTTGGGGAAGTCAGTATAGGACCACGGTTTGGACACACAGCCGTGTCTGGTGGCCATGGGGATCATGTCAGTATATAAACACGAAAGGACACACGGGGGATGTCTAGTAGCCGTGGAGGGCACACGGTCTCCTCCCACGGGAGTGTCTCCCCTGTATTTTAGAAAAGTTTAAAATTTTCATGACATTTCATATGTGTTTCAGTTTAGTCCCGACCCGACTTTTAAGCATGATTAAGGTCTTGAGGACCCATTTAAGGGACATTATGTCTGAGCATGATGTTTGAATGTATGATGTTGTCTGTGAATGTTTCCGATATGTCTGATAACGCTCCTAACCTTAATCCGGCGACGGACACGGGATAGGGGTGTTACATTCTTTGAGTTAGAGTCCACTCTCTAAGCATTTAAGAGTTCAAGAATAACGTAGAAGGTCATTCAACTAAAAGCTTGAAGGATTTGGACTCTAGTCTGATTGTTTGACAAATTCGACAACTTCCCAAAGGCCTAATCAACAATTTAGGCATTTCCCTAAGCTGAAAAACGCAACTACGTTTTTTGATTGAATTTATTATTATAGGTATCACAATGAATATATTTTTATGAGAAACTTTTAAGATTTCGTTGTGCCAACTCAAACATTTCTCATATAAGTTTTTCCAATACCTTTGCCCTAATTAGGTCAACTTGGTCAATTTATCATCTCCTCATTGAAATAAAAACAACCTCGAATATTTAATTAATTAATTAATTAATTATTCGAGGTTGTTTTTATTTAAATGAGGAGATGATAAATTGACCAAATCATTTATTAATTAAATTTAAATAAATAATTTACACAATCCTGTTCTAATTCTCTTAAAATCATCATTGCTTTACTATATTAGGATTTATGTACAAACTTATTTAATTATTCAAATAAAATTCAACTACAATGACTACATAATTCAGTTCTCATACTGGATTCACTCATTTAATTTATTCAACCAATTAAATAATAATACAAAGAAATTAATTTAATTTCAAGTCATATCTTGCCTTCTCAAGAAAATGAAATTACCAAGGGTAGTAATCCATGCAATCCATTTACCATTCTTCATTTTGTTCATTCATTCATTTAAGGTTCTTCCAAGCAATCCATTAAGAGTTATAATGAGCTAGCTGAGAGATCAATTGGATATATACAACTAAGGTTAAAATAATTTATAATTAAGTTTCAACTCTTTGTCCATTTCGTCATTGAGTCGATCTACTAAAAGTAGCATGACTAAACCCCCTATAATATATCATTACGAAAGCTACTTATTTCAAGGTTTAGTCCAATGATCATGTAATTTGTTTGTTACCCTTATAGGATATATGTGATCCTTTAAATATTTACCTACTTTGATCACTTTTATCTCATGGTCATCATTGTATCTTCCATAATGAAAATGATCATTACTCATACTAATAATAATAAAATATTTTGCCTTAGACAAATGACCCATGATCGTGTTCCATTTACATAAACCATACAGTGCTAGTGGGAGAATACCATTTATATATTTTTTTTATCAAACTATGATTTCACTATTGTGAGTGAAGCCATATCATGGATAAGTCATGTATCCCATATATCAACTTTCGGCCTACTAACTTAAGAGCATATGTTTTCAATACATCATAGTATATGAGTTATGCACGTATGGTTATTAACTTACTTAGGATTTAAGTAAGTTACACTATGAAAGTCACAAATAAATTAATCCATAAACGAATTTAGTATGAATTCAACTTGAGTCATGTCTGATCATGTTCGATGTATTGTTAGTCTAGACAATCACATCCATGTCTCTATTTCTGGGAGTCAATCCTATTATGATAGCTAAGATAAGCAACCTCCCTAATTGGACTTATAAAAGACATAATCATCTTAACATAAGCCATTTCCTTATACATTTTGCTTTACATGAAAAAACCATTGAATACATTCATACAAAGAATATTAAATTAATCATGTGAATATTTTTTTATTCAATTAGTTTGAAAACTATAAGAAATAACAAAAAAAAAAAAAAAACTATACTAAGGATACAAATCCTATTAGCCATGAAAAAGCAAGTGTTTTGGTTGAAATAAAAGAAAGAAGGAAGATTTAACAAGGACTTTACTTGGTTGGCCATTATAGAATTTTATAAGAATTAGTGTCTTATTTTTCAAATGTAATATTTACATTACTATGTAATTTTTGATTGGTTAGAACACCTCACATAAGAGTTTAGAGAGTTTCCAATGATCCATAAGAGTTTGATTTACATATTCATTAGATTTTTATTTAGGAGTATTTGTTTACTTTAAACTCTTGTAGCTTGGCCTATAAATAGGGACCTTAGGGCACCCATTTTCATGAATTGGATAAATTTGGGAGGTTTATCTTTTCAACTTTTTATTGTATGTGTAAAGCATATTGCGGGAGTAAGAGTAATTCTTCTCCTTCTATTTTTGGAATATTTGTTTACTTTCAAGTCTTCTCAAAATTGCAAGTCTTTAAGTTCTCTGAGCCCAGTTAATGGCATTTCTATGAGTTCTTCTTCTAGGAGTTTTGTAAGGGTCCAAATCTAATAATTTGCATTGTTGGATATAAGTTATCCAAGTGTTCCATAGGGTTAATCTATCTCCTTTTCTTTCTTTTTATTTATTTATTTTATATATTCCTTTATTTTGAAATTGACTCGGTTTAATTCTATATCTTGTTTTTTTTTTTTTTAGATTGAACACACTTTTTGGGCAATTCCATTCGACACACTCATCCCAAATACAATATAATAAGCTCATTCTTTCTTTAATTTTTCTTGGAGTATTTATTTTAAGCTCTTATAACTTAGCAATATCAATTTGAGATTTCTTTCCTTTTTTATTGTGTGAATGAAGCATATTATGAGAGTAAGAGTGATTCTTTTCTTGTTATTTTTGAAGTCTTTGTTTACTTTTAGGTATTCCCAAAGTTGCAAGTCTTCAAGTTCTTTAAGCTCGATTAGTTGCGCTTGTAGGAGTTCTTCTTCTAGGGATTTCATAGGGGTTCAAGCCCAATCATTAGCATTTTTGGATATTAGTTGTCCAAATGGTCCATATGGCTAATCTATCATTTTTTTTTCTTTCGATTTTCTCAATTTATTTACTTTCTTTACTTTTTTATTTTGAATTTGACTTGGTTTATTTCTATATCTTGTTTTCAGTTTAGAACACACTCTCGGCTAGGAATTTCATTTGACACATCCACTCTTCCTTTAAGCTGAATATAATACAATAAACTCATTCTTTCTTTTATTTATTTTTTTTCAAGACTTTCAAATTTGACTTCTTGGTTTCTTGTGCAAGATCTTGGGTTTTTAAAATCAGTTATTAAATAGAAAAGTTTTTACTATATTTGTAAAATAAAGTTTAAAATCATTTTATGAATATATTTTTCCTTTCATCAAGGATAAAAAGTGGCATTTAAAAAAATAATTACTCAATTTTTTGGTTAATTACAAGAGGGAGTATCCCTAAACAAATTAACTATAAACTAATCTCAAGAAAGCAATACCCACTACATCCACCATTAAGAGGCCGATAGTACCCTATAGCGGGACACTGAAAATTTGAAACCCGTCAAATGAACCAAATAAACTCCTTTTTGCCAGCCAATTTGGAACAAAATTCTTTTCTCAGGGGATATACTTTATTTTCCAACACCAATCTTTGTGTTGCATTCCCTGATTGTGTATGTAGATAATCATTTTTAGCTACTAACATGTTATCTCTTCCTTAATATAAAGAAAATTATATTTCAAGAAATTGTGCTATCAAGCATATCTCTTCCAGAATAACAACTCTTGTTTAGAATAATTGTTGTTCAAAATAACTATTGTTTGAGAATAGTTATGTCCAAAATAGCTATTTTCATAATAGACCTTTAGTTAGAACAACTGTCATCTAGTGTAATTTTTATTTGAGAACAACTTAAGTTCGAAACAACTCTTGTTTAGAATAATGACATTTCAGGAATAGCTATGTTTAGAACAATTATTGTTTGAATATGTTTAGAACAATTATTGTTTGAAGTAACTTGTATTTAGAACATTTGTGTTTTTCTAAAAGAGCCATTATTCAAAACAAGCTTTACTACGAAAAGCATTACCATAGAACAACTATTATTCAGGAACAATTCTCATCCAAGAACAACCATCATCTTATGTTTCAAGATATGTTATGTGAAATATGTTTCACATGGTATTGTTTCACTAAAGTAGAAGAAGTGGAAATAACCCAGAAATATATGGAGAGCTTGGCTTGATGGGTCAGATATGGAGGTAGTTAAGAGTTCTCCTATTAACCTTTTCCTATAACATTGAGTGTTTTCCCTTCTTTTAGAAACATAGTGAATTCTTCTTCACTATTCACTATCACCAATAAAACCTTTCACTATCTCTTCTTAATCATTAATACAATTGTAATTGAAAATTAATTACATTATTCATATTAATTACCAACTTTGTAACTTCTATTCTTGAAACATTATAAATAGAAGCCTCCCACAACTGGTGAGGGACTTTTGACAGTTTTGGCATTTTCAACTTTTTTGAATTCTCAAAAGATTCTTTCTAGAATTGTTTCAATCTACTTCTTTGCTAAGCCTGATCATTAGTCATATTTCTCTCTCTCTACCTTACAGACCACCACTTGTTGTTGTGTTTAGTGTTAACGGGTCTGCTCTAGTATTCCTCTACGCCTTCTTCTGGTACATCTCTTTCACTTATTTGCAATTCTTCCTTTCTTCATCAAAAGAACCCTCTACAATATCTATTGAGGAAAAAAAATAAAGGTGAAGCTTATTTCTACCATTAATAATCATCTTAATCGAAGAATACAAGTCAGACTCAACAAGAGTCTTCCTTTTACCGTTGTTCCGAGCAAGATTAATTCCATGCAAAGTGGCCCAAAGTTCTACAACTTTACTTTAGCAGTTTACACTATGAAAAAGTGAACTAATTTATTCATAATGTTATGACAATTCATTTCCACACTTATGTAAGTTTTCCCTCATCTTATTACACTATTTTATTTTGATATCAACGTCATTGTTGTTCCTAATACTAATAAAATGAACACAAAGGTCATTGTATGTTAAAAACACAAGCAACATAGTTATTTTTGTAACAGTTTGGAAAAAGAAACTATTAATTTTGTGAGGTGGACTTACTTAAATGGTATGGCATTGGTTTAAAATATGATGTGATATTATTAGGTGATGTAACATATTCATTCAACCTATTGTAAGCTAATTTGAAATGTTGCATTTAATTAGTGAATAGGACTTGAAATCAGATCGAGTTAAATGCAATAGTTTGGTTAAGCTTCAATTAGTCAATTGAACATGTAACGTCGTTTAAAAATGACACACCATAGTTTAAATTATTAGCATAACAATGAGGAATTTTTTAGAATTTTGAAGTTTTAAGTTTTAAGTTTGTAATTTATTCCTTGTACTTTTATTTTTAGGAATTTACTCCCTCTACTTTTCAGATTTTTAAAATTCAAGGTCAACTGCTAACACTGTTGAAATTATTTTGTTAAATTCAGTTTCATTACAAGGACATTTTTAGTTATATTACTACCAATTGAGTACTTCTTTCATTTCAAAATGTCATACTTACAAATTTAACAATAATAATAATAATAGTGTTAATAATTGAACCTAAATTTTGAAATTTGAAAAGTAGAGGAACTAAATTCCTAAAGATAAAAGTAAATAAACTAAATTTTAAATTTATGAAGAACACAAAAACCTGTGACATATTTTAACCTTATCATATATACATGTACTATAGCAATACAAGGTTGCTGAAAAAGCAAATATGTGACACAATCTATATGCAACCATTTGGCGCACTAATAGAATGACAACAATAATTAATAGGTTTCATTAAAAAAAATCTTATAAATTATCAAAAACACAAGTTTAGATATTAAAAATAGAAAGATTCATTCAAACATAATTAAAGATTACAATATTTTAAATAAAATGTAAAAAAAAAAAAAAGAGAGTGAGAGAGAAAGATTCTACTTAAGGTAATCAACAAAACTTTCATATAGGTTATGATCACGATTTTATTTTACAATGTTTACTTAGTTTATATTCATTGTTTAAAGTATGTATCAAAGATAAATCTAATATTATAAAAATTAAATATTATCAATTTTAACATTAAAATAAATTAATTTAATAATATATATAATAAATAACCTATACAAGTTATTAATATTATTATTTAAATTATAATATATTAATATTAATATTCAAACCATGATTCTTTTGTATTTTTTAATATTAAATATTTTTAAAATTAAATAACATTAATATAATCAATTCTAAATTTGTTATATATTTTTTAAAAAATATTTTGAATTACATTATTTTTTAAATTTTTTTGAAGAAATTCGTTAATTATGTTAAATAAAAATATTAATATATATATATAATTAATATAAACAATTGATTCGCGCATCAAACTAGAATACAAACTAGTTATTGTTATAAGATAATTGAAAATTAAAGTGTTGAATTGTAGTAGTTTAATTACTAAATTATTATTATTTATTTATAGTCAAATTTTAAAATATAAAAATTAAAATTATTAATCATCATATTATTAAATATAACTTTTTACTTTTACTTTTATTCATATCTAAAATTTGCAAAATTTTTATTTTGTAAATGTTAATAAAATAATTTTTTAAAATAAATTATTATTAATTTAAATGGAAATAAAAATAATTTATTTAATGAAAATTATTAACAAATATTTTTAAGACTTATTTTTTTAAAGAATTTTAAGTCTTATTATTAGATAAATAATGTTTTGTAAAATATTCCCATGCGAAGGTGAGAATTATTTTAGTTTTAATTAACTATATTTACATTGTAATTGGTTTAGTAGCTTATCATTGAGTTGAGAATGTATAATATGGAGTAAACTTGTTTATAGGCTGGGTTATTTATCCAGGTCCGAAGGCCTACTCGAAATTTAAGAGGGTTTAAGAAAAAATATTAGGCCTAAAAAATGGGTTTGGACAAAAAATTTAGGCATATTTAAAAAATGGGTCAAGCTTAGGCTTGAACATTAAAGATCTAAGCCCGGCCCGACCCATTTTTAAGTTTATAATACTTTATATTATATTATTTTTATATATTATGTAATTTAGGACACATTAAAAAAATAAATCTATACTAAATATATAATATTACTTTCATGTAAACATTAAAAAAATGTTAATATGAATAAATAAAAAATGTATAAAATTATTAAATATAATAATATAATATAAATATATATTTTTTAAAAATAATATGGGGGAGTCTAATATGGGCTTGGGTTAGTCTTTTGCAAATATGGACAAGTTTCGACAAAGTTTTATACTCATATTTCAGATCAGGCTGAGCTTGAGCAAGCATAAAGTATGTTAATATCATGCTTAGACCCAGCCAGGCCCATGAGCACATCTAATCTAGAGAGCGATGGTGGTTAAAACGTTGGAGGGCTATAAATTTACTTTAGCTAGATTTTTTTTTATACAATGTTTAAAATTACTTGTAATCTCATTCCAACTCTTAAATAAGAGGATAAATGCACTAAAGCGTGCTCAAATTCACTTCCTTTTACACTAAGACCAATATCAATACCAACCGAGCTGAGACTTAGTCAGCCACTTTAACTGAATTTCAAACAGTTTGTTTTGATTTATAATTTAAAATTATTTTTCTTCAAAAATATTTTATTTTTAATTTATTTTACCAATTTTTTAAATATTTTAAAATAACTTATTTCATATAATAAATAAATTTATACACTTATATAATTACTAAATGATTCATTAAAATGTAAAAAAAAATAAAAAAATATGTTATACATCAATAATCTATCAAAATATAAATTTTTACATTAAATTCTTTTCGTTATTTTTGTTTTTGTACCATCATGACAGTTATTTTCATACCCAACATCATTTTTCTAAAAGCTCTAAGTTACAGTTATAAAAACTGATAAAATTCACAAGACCCATGATATGAATGGAAGAGTTAATATAAAAAAGTTTTTATAAAATTTAATTAGAGCTGAAGTTCAAGTGTTAAGAATGATGGTTTAATTACAAGAATAATATTTATATCGGTTCAAATATTGTAGAATTTCATTAATTTTATATAAAAAATGTAAAAGAATTGTAAATAACATAGTTTTTCTAATTATTTTATAAGTGAATTGAAATTTGATTTATGAGTAATACAATTTAATCAAAGTCTTAAATAATAATAATAATAATAATAATAATATAAATATGTATCAAATAAACTAAATCAATCATTAAAAGTAATAACTAAACTCATACTGACAAATTAGAATAAAATTGAACAAATAAAGGCATACGTAATGAGATTTGACTTAAAACTCAGAATAAAATTAAACAAATAAACCCATGCACAATGAAATTGTAAGTTTTGGAAAATCCTCTTTCCAAGAAAATTTAATTTCAGTGTCGATGCTGTCATCCCATCCATTCACATTCTGACTTTGTGCTAAAAACATTAATTTGGTCTTACTTCAAGAGGAAAAACAGAAAAGAAAGAACGATGAAATGATGGGGTAGTCAAATTATTTTAATGATTTTAAGGGCACCGAGGTCACCGGAGTAGTTAAACTTTCTCCTTAATCAATGCTGCTTCTCGATAACGCCTTAATTAACGGAGCGGCTGTACCAACCTCTACTATTTTATTCACGACTCAAATTTCTAAACGCATCGAGTATTAACCATTATTATTTCAGAAAAAGAAAATTAGGTGAGTATATAATTTTAAACTTTTTCTTTTAAGACCTAATTAGGACCTACAGTTGAAGAACCCCAAGCTAAAATGACACTTTTTTTTTTAGGTATTTCAGTAACACTCGTACTTTTTATCAAAGCACCTAATTAATATGTGCCAGTAGTGTCATTTTTATTTAATATTTAAAATGTAAATATTTTTGGGTATAAGATTATTAATTTATTTTCATTAAATAAATAAAAATATATATAATTAAAGAATATATTTAAAATTTTTAACTCTAAACCCACGATATCCTCCCCTCTTCGCTCCTTCACCCTCCATCCATATCTCCTCCATGTTCTCTGCAAAACACAACGAAATAAATGGTACTTGTCATGTTACCTCCTATTTCTAAACCCATTTTTTTTTTTTTTTTTTTTTTTTTTTTGTCTTGAATACTAGTTATTCTTCAAACTCACAAAACCAATAATTCTTTCCAAAGAAATTTCATATGAAAAAACTGGGTGAAAGACTGGTTTTTTTTTTTTTTCCTAACATAATCATGGAATGAAAAGGTTTATTCTTGGCAAAGCTGTTTTAATCAAATTGTTATGAATATTAAAAATTGTAATTAATGAAATACAGTTCATCTTAACAATTTTGCAAATTCTGGAGATTTTCTTATTTCTTTAAATTAAAAAGTCAATTATTAATTATTATTATTAATTGTTCAATTTCCTGAATATATATTTTGGGATTGCAAGCGATGATTAAAAATTCAACATGTGGCTGGAGGATTTGATAGAAAAAATAATGGTGTTATGGAGGTGCATAAAAATAGTACCACTTCCCTGTTAGTTAAAAAAAAATATCAAATATAATTTGCCAAGTCCAGGTATGTTAGTATATATTAACCCTTTAATAAATGATTTATGTATATTTATTATGTTTATTAAGTCAAGAACAATATTTTAAAGCTAGTTTATCAAATGAATTGAGCACAAGTAAAGTTTTTTTTTTTTTTTACTGATTTTATGTTCATGAACAAATTTATTTATATTTGTTATACTTTTTTGCCGCTTAGACACGTGTTAGTACCAGACACAACATTGACCTATGTGTTGACTCCTTCTGAAGCAGTGCCTCTGCAAGCCACCTGTCCTCAACCACCCTCTCAACTTGGAAGAAGGCACCCATTCATATCTAAGTATGAATGCACTTCCAAGATAATAAGGAGTCTATTTAGGCATAACAACCTCATACTGATAAAGACCCATAATATATGCTCATGATTATCTTTTACACATTTAGTGAACTAAATGTATATATTGCCACGCCATACTAACAGACAAGAGGACCCCATATAAATACCTTGAAGATAGATGAATAAGGGATCAATTTTCTAGCACTCTAAAGTTACTTTAAGCAGGTTCCTTCTTAATTAGCAGGTTCTTTTGTCCTTACTCCAACTCTTGGCCTTTATAGGAGAACCAACCTCTTCCACACCACTGTGATCTCCTCCTTGTCCTCCTCTTTTGTTGTACCATGTATCAACAATTGATGCGATGAGCGTGGATCGAAGATGTCTTAAAATCAGAATGATGTTACACATAACCCCATTAACATGAACAACAACGCCAACCCTGCCAATTCCTCCACCCTAGTGAATGGCAATAACGTTGCCAATATTGAACTTCCCTCAACCAAAACCAAGATGTTAAGCTCAATAATCACTAAGAATGGGTGAATTGGTGTTTTAAAAACTTTAAAAAAATATGGCGATCAAAGGAGAATCAATAATTTATAGTGGTTTAGCTCCAATTACCTACCTCCAATACCTTAGCTTACCATAACTAAGGATTTCCCAAGTTCACTATAGTTGAACCTTTCAATGATAAGGTTTAACCTTTACAAAGCACTATCTTTTCACTAGGCAAGATAGAGCCACTCCTCTTAAGGTTTTCTACCCAAAAACCTTAGCAAACCCTTACAAAGATGAGAAATAAGAATAGGGATAAAATACTCCTATTAAAGGAAGATATTACAATGATAAAGCTCACTTAGCACTTGAAAAGAATAAGAGAGATGGTTACTCAAGTGTGTGTGTGAAGAACAAAGAGAATATAAATGAAAAGATTTGATTTTTTTTTTTTTTTTGCAATTGAATTTACAAACTCTGTAATCAGATGTTCATTACGAGCATTTTGCTAATCTAGCAATCATTGACGCTCTTGTTATTATTGGAATTGATGTTGTTGAGCTACAAGTTGTTGCTAGTAAGTTTGATCTAGAGGAACAACCACAATAGTAGGTTGAGATTGGGAAGCTTAGTAAGAGATTATTTGCTTTATAAGGTCATCTCTAGGATCTTGTGGGATGGCAGGATATGATGGGGTGTTGGGAATTTAAAAGAAGGCAATAGTGGTTGGGTTGCTGATGGAGTGTTGAGAACATTCAAGACCCGAGTCAGGGCTTTTATGTTGGACATGGCTAGGCGAGTTGATGTCTTTTGTTAGCCCTAGTTTTTCAAATGTTTTGATATAACAAATTCAAATTGTAAATTCCCCTTATTTGCAATAAATTGATATGAAGCTCTTAATATTATTTACAATGTGTTTAGAAACTTAAAATTACGGAATGTCTTTGAAAAACCTTAATTTAAAACAAATTTTACAACTTTAGAATACTCTTATCAATACTTGGGTGGAATTCTACCAGTAGAAGTAAGTCAGAGAGCATCCCAAGCCAAGCACCAAACTTCTATCGATACTTAAGAGGACTTTTTCAGTAGAACTAAGTAAGGGGGCTTAATTTGAAAATAATGTTTAAGTAAGGGAGAGTTAGCAAAATCAGTAGTTTACTATATCAAAAAGGGGAAGATTGTTATCCCTAATTTTCAAATGTTTTGATATAACAAAGTCAATTTATAAATTCCCCCTTGTCAAATTTGCAATCAATTGATATAAAGCTCTTAACATTTTTTTCGAAGTGCTTAGAAACTTAAAGCTACAAAATGCCTTTGACAAACATTGATTCAAAACAAATTTTACAACTTTGAAAGACTTCTACGTATACATGGTCACATAAGTATCGGTAGAACCAAGTCAGAGAGCAACACAAGAATCCTTCTAGACTTCTATTGATACTTGAGAGCCTTTCAACCGATACAACCCTAGTTGTATCGATACTTAGGTTGAGTTCAACCGGTAGAATTAAGTTAGAGAGCATTCCAAGCCAAGCATCAGACTTCTACTGATAATTAGGGGGACTTCTACTGATACAACCAAGTTAGTGAGCAATTTTTGGTATCCACTGTACCTTCTACCGATACAACTACCTGTACAAGTCTAATCCCTTGAAACCCTCAAACATCTACCAATACAAGTGGTCTTCAACTGATACATCGAGCTCCAATAGTCATAAATTGGCACAAGCCCACTTGTATCGTTAGAAGTGGACTGCAATCTACAAATAATGCACGAATTAATTGCAATAACAACTCTAATTGACTCCCAACGTCTCCAAATGGCTCAAAGTTTGTTAGAAGGCATAAATACAAGTCGATAGCTTATTCAAATAATCTCTTATAAAGCAAATAAAGCAAGATCCTAGAGATGACCTTATAAAGCAAATAATCTCACAAGATCCTAGAGATGACCTTATAAAGCAAATAATCTCTTACTAAGCTTCCCAATCTCAACCTACTATTGTGGTTGTTCCTCTAGATCAAACTTACTAGCAATAACTTGTAGCTCAACAACATCAATTCCAATAATAACAAGAGCGTCAATGATTGCTAGATTAGCAAAATGCTCGTAATGAACATCTGATTACAGAGTTACGTACAACTAAAGACTCTATTAAAGGTGGTAATTTATCCCTTCTAATGGAACTGAAAGGTACAACATAGTCTACTTTTCGAAAAGATAAGAATGATTGTGACAATAATGAAGTAGTATAAGATGTTCAAGCTATCAATCGTCCGGACCAAGAACCTCGAAATAAGATTGTTTTTATTAAAGAACAAATTGCAGCCCTCATATTGGAGCTCTTACAAGAGGCTAAAGGTTCAAAGTCCGAAGAAGTTTCTTGTAGCTATGGTAATAAACCCTTAGCCCTTCCATTCTGACTCACAACCTTTCCTCTTCTTTCAAGTTCCATAAGTTGTCTTATACTGGTATGGGTGATCCAGAGGACTACCTAGCTCACTATATCAACCACATGAATATTCTTGGGGCCTTTGACATTATGGAATGCAGGGCTTTCTTTATGACCTTTTCTAGCACCGAACAACAGTGGTACTTATCACTTCCCTCAAGGTCCATTAACAATTTTGATTAGTTAGTCGGGTTATTCGTGAGTAGAATTTTAGCCAACAAAACTCTAGAGAAATCCTTAGCTTAACTTATGTCCATCTGAAAAAAGGAGAAAGGATACTTTCATGACTTCATGAAGAAATTTAATGCTACTACCATGATAACAAAGGGTGTTCCTAATGCTCTAACCATTAAAGCCTTTTCATTAGAACTACTTATAAATTTCTTCGATTCCACCTCATTGTTAACCTTCTGAAGAAGTTATCTTAGTTATACGAAATGGTTCACTATTTCATAGAAGGTGGTTAGATGGAAATAGATCAAGTCAAACAATCCACGCAAGTAACCCAAGGGTCTTACTTTCCTAAATAATCTTCCCCTCCACGTCACCGTCAGACTCCAGCATGCTACAAGCCTTAATAGAAGACTTGCTCTTTGGTAGGTGATGGACTGTTTTGATAATATAACCTTCCATAGCAAAGGGGTAGGCGGATGGTTAATACTATAGGGCCACTTGGTCACTTAGGACCCGTACGTAAGGGACAATCGTCCTAACCAACATCAATAAGAATGTGATCTATATAATTGTCATCACACATGAAATCAACTTAATTGTTCCCTTACCGCTGTATTTGTCCAAGTTGAGAATTAGAGAATCTTACCAAACCCTTCCATTATGCCCTTCAACTTGTGTCAAGATGACCCACCCTTTCATTACCACTATCATAATGCTGGAGGACATACTACAAATTAATGTGTCCAACTAAAATATTCTATCGAGGATGTTATTCAATAGGGACAACTTCAATAATATGTGGTGTAACAGCCCGATTTTGGGGCTAGTCAGAATAGTGGTTTCGAAACCACTAATTCAAGGTCGAATAAATTAGTTTTAATATTATTTTATGTGTTATGGCATAATTATATGAGTGCATGAAAATTTTGGTTCATTAATTTTAGCGATTTCATGCTTAATTGTGAAAAAGGACTAAATCGCATAAAGTGCGAAAGTTTTATTTTTCAAGATAGAGGTGTTAAATAACTATAGAATTTTAATTGGAGGTCCCTAATATGCAGTTAGGCCTTAATTGGTTAGGTGAGGTTTTGGTGACTTAATTAATAAATTAAAATAAAATAAGAAGAAAGATGATAACACATATCATCTTCATCATCTTCTATCGAAAATACCAGCAAAAAAAGGGGGGATTTTGAAAGCTTAGAAATTTCAGCAACTTATCCTCTTTCAAGTAAGTGATTTTGGTGGTTTTATTTGATAATTTTTGTACTTTCGGAACCCCTAAAGCTTAAGCTAACTAAAGAGGGGACTATTTTGTAAAATGGTTGAAAGTTTAGGGTGTTTTCATGAGAGTGTTTATGTTGTTTGCTGAGTTTTTATGGAAGAAAATAAACCTTAGTGGGTCAAAAACAACTTTTGTGAAAGGACTTTGCATGAAAACTTCTAATAGGACTAGTTTGAAATAGATGATAAATGTGTGAAATAATTAGAATTGTGAGTTGCTATAATAGAGAAAATGAATCAGCTAGGCTTGGATATGTGGAAAATGAACACAATTCATTTTACAAGCCTAGAGGCAAAATCATAATTTTACCAAAGTATAAAGGCAAAACGGTCATTTTTGCCAAAGTAGAAATTTTGAATTGTCTTGATTTATGAAGTGATTAAATGAGTAAATTTTATTATTATAGATCGAGAAGAATGTGGAATCGACCCTGGCCGAGGAAAAGGCAAGGTTACAGGCTAAATTGGAAACAAACATATTTTGTATCGAGATAAGTTTATGTGTAAATGATACAACCCTATTACGCATGTTTTAACTATTAATGTATTGTGTGGATGTATTTGATTATTTGTGAGAATTATTGAAATAGTAGAAAATGTGAAAACTCTCGGATGAACCTTCGGAAGAGAAATATCGGTACGGATGAATATCTGTAAATATGTAAATTTTGGTGGGCTATGTGCTATACCACCTTATTATTTATTAACGATGGGCTATGTGCGATACCATCGTATTTATTATAATTTTGGTCTGCTATGTGTGATACCACCGTAATTATCATTGTTGGTGGGCTGTGTGCGATACCACCCTAATATTGATTAATGGTGGGCTGTGTGCGAAACCACCAGGTATCTTGTACCATTCCGAAGGGTTCATCGAGAAACTTGACTAAGTGGAATTTCATGTGGCTTTGTGGTGATAAGTGCAGGGTATATGTGCAAGTAAATGTGAGCAATGCTTATGATATGTGGTTAGGATGTGGTAAGGGTTGAAATGAGTAAGCATAATTATGAGGATATGGTTTTTTTTTTTTTTACAAAGCATTAATGTTTGACCAATGATTATATGGTATGATGTTTATTGTTTACATATAGACTCACTAAGCTTAAAGCTTACTCCTTTCTCTTTTCCCTTGTTTTATAGTGTCAAAAAGCCAGCTCGGGATACGAAGATAAGCAAAGGACCACCCATACTATCAGCACATCTTGTTATAGTTAGACTTAGCATTTTGAGTATGGCATGTATAGGGACTAGACTTAGTTGAATGTCATATTGTTTTGGCCAAATGTGTTGGCTCAATCAAAGATGAACTTTTTTGTATAAGGCCATAGTTGATGGCTCTTTCTTATTAATCTATGAAAAGATGAGGTTATTCATGAATGTGCAAGATGCATGAATGGGTTGAAGGTTTAGTGTGATGTATGTTTGTATGAATTGGGGTGATAGAAAGAGCTTGGAAAATAGCCTTGCTCTTGTCCACATGGGTAGACACACGGGCGTGTGTCTAGGCCGTGTGTGACGCATGGTCAGCGTTATGGGCGTGTGGTTAGGCCGTGTGTCCCCATGCATGCTGGGTTTGCAAGTCAGTATGCTTAGTAGTAACCACATGGGTAGAGACACGACCGTGTGTCTCAATCGTGTGGGAGGCACGGCCATGGACATGGGCGTGTGCCTAGGCCGTGTGAAGTTTGCATATGAAATTAGGAATTTGATTTGCCACACGGCCGAAGGACACGAGCATGTGCCTTGGCGTTGTGACATTTATAGGGTGATGACCTCAGAAATAGAATGTCCAGGTTTTTACACACGGGCTAAGTCACGGGCATGTCGTGGCCGTGTGAGGGACACGGGCCATGGACACGGGCATGTGTCCGGCCGTGTGAAAACCCCTGTAGGTTCAAATTGAAAAATAAATCCACACAGATGTGGAACACGGGTGTGTCCTATCCTTCACACGAGTGTGTGGACTGTTTAATGAAAATTTTTCTAAGTCTTTCAGGGATCTTTTAAAGAGTTCGATTTGATCTCGAACCGTTCCTAAAGTGTGTTTTAGGCCTTATAGGTTTGTTTAAGAGATGTTACAAAAAGTTTTAATTTCGAATGGAAAGTCATGTCTTGGTATTGCATAATCATTGGTGTAACATCCTAAATTTAATATGTTAATTTAACTGTTAGGGGCCCAAAACTTAAGTTTTATGGAGCCCAAATCTTTTAATTTAAGTTAGCTAAATTCGACATTTGGGTTAGGTGAAGTGGACGGCAACAAGGCTCAAAAATAGGAGGATTTATATGGATTTTATAATTGATAATATAGAAGATAAAAAGGAGAAAAGATAGGAGCTATCTGCAATAGGAGCTATCTGCAAGGCAAGGTGATGGCCGAAAATCCACCACCTAGAGGAGTAAAGAATTTGGCTACTTCATGGATAAGGGGTGCCGAATTTTCCCTTTTTATTAGCTTGATTTTTAGTTATCAGGAAGGGCGTTTTCGATTTTAAGCAGTAGATGCCGAAATTTCTATATATAGGGGGGATATCCCATTGATTCTGGCCTTTAAACCCTAATTTCCTCTTCACTCTTTGTACCGAAATTCTTAGCCTCTCCCTCTACAATTTCTTTTCTTAAATTTCTTCAAAAGTCGAAACCTCTCCTTTCACTCTCTTCTCCATTCTTTTTCTCTTGAGCTGATTTCTCTAAAAAAAATGAAATCTCCATAGTTTTTCTCTATTCATCCTATTTGTGAGATAGTTCTATTCTTCCGGCATTTAATCTTTTCCTTTGGCATGGCTGAATCTTCTCTCTAGTGCTAGCCGAATCCCCTGGGTTAAGGTAAGCGTCGACTTCTGTTAAGCTCTCACGTTCTATTTCAGTTTTTGAAAGGCAAAAGCCGTAAAGCTAATAGTTTAATGGTTCTATGTTGGGCGGCATTCCGGGATTTGAAGGAAACTTGGTTGTCTAGATCTAAAAGCCGAAAAACGTTAGTCTCCAATTTCGAGATTTTAAGGTAAGAAGATTTCCCTTAGATTTTTACTAGATTCGCTCATTATATGCAAGATCTTAACTTTATGATGAGGATTAACGATCATAAATTGTAATAGTAGTTCTGACAAGGACTTGTGATGGAATTAAATATGGATAACGCAAATGAGGGAATCGCTAAGTTTAAGAAACGAGCGGTATCTGCCGTTTGAGATTGGCCACTTGGTTGTGGACCGGCTTCTGAACAAGATCTTAGGCAGATAGCGGTTGTGTCGACTACGGATAACATCGACATAGAAAGTATCATTCTATCAGTAATTAGGTGTGTAGATATCTAACACACTAATAATCTATATGAATATATATATGTTTATGTTATGGGCTAAAAGCCGGGAAAAAGGCTGCATGAACAGTTGTAATACCCAAAAAGGGTAGGCAAAGGATGCCAGGTACGTAAGCATAGGAACTTCTCTATGTGTATCGATGTATGTGAAAGACTGTAATCTCTTAGGTAGTATATTGTTTGATTTTGCATGAATGTATGCATGGGATGGGTTTGATATGGAAAGGGGAAGAGCATGATTGGTCATATGGTGATCGGTGGTAGAAAACCCACGTAATGAAATGTTAGGTCACATGGTGATCGGTGGTAGAAAACCCACGAAATGAAATGTTAGGTCACTTAGTGATCGGTGGTAGAAATCCCACAAATATGAATGCTAGGACGCACAGTGATCGGTGGCTAAGCCATGTTAAATTTATTCCTGATTGATAGGAATAGGCAGTACGGCTATCGTTATGGTGTGTAGAGGATGGAGGGTTGATTGTAGAAATCCCCAAGGTGTGATGGTTGATACGGGTTGGTGTGTAGAGGATGGAATTCTAGGATGGGTTGGGCTATGCATCATTTATTATCTATATTGTAATTATGATTGTTGCCATTGTGTACGGGCCAAGGCTCATAATGTGTTTGTGGGCCTAAGCCTTTTATGTGTTTTCGAGATTTACACACTGAGTCTTGGTGACTCACCCTATTATTTTCCCTAACTTTTCAGATGAGCAGTAGATCGTGGACATGGGAGCCGAGACGGACTCGAGGGGCTATCAAGTTTTTATTTCTATAGATTATTTTCGGTTTTTCCTTTAAGTTTTATTTTGGGAATATTTAGGTAATAATACCCCATAGTTTATATTCGCCTAAATAGTTTTTAATATTTGCAACTTATGAAATTATGTCAGGGGTTTATTTATACCAAATAATAATAATACAAGGTTTCTTTTTAAATGTCACTTATTTATTCAAATATTGTCTAATTAACTTACGCTTTCCAAAACCAACAAAGCAAAAGTTTTCAATGTACAACCCGTAGCATACCAGATCCGGTCAAAACGTATGGGCCGTGTTTGGGGTGTTACAGTTGGTGTATAAGTTTGGTAATGCCTCGTACCCTGTTCAGGCATCGAATACAAGTAACGGGTGTTACATGTGGTCTGAGATGCCTACCCACTAAATAAGGAAAGCAATTAAGAAGTGAAACTCTTCGATAATTGACGTAAAGACAAAGGAAAAAGAGTCAATACACAAAGTTATATATGTCTTGATCAGTGACAAGAAAGAATGGGCCATATTAAGCTCCAAATAGAAGGTTCACCAGCACAACATTTGATGAAACTAGAGATGAATACTCTAATGTATTGAGGAAAAAAACTCTCTCAAATTATATATTTCTTAGAAATATGTACAACTATATATACATGTAGGATTTAACAACTAAGGAGATGACATCTCTTAATTAGAATCTCTAAAAATATCAAATGTAATATCTATAGATATTATTTAACAATATCAAATAATCAAAGATTCTCAACACCCCACTTAAGTTGGTGCATAGATGTCTTGCATGCCTAATTATGATAAGTCTTATAGTTGAGCCCTTTAATAAAAGCATCGGCCAACTATTGTTTGGATGCTGGGTAAGATAGACTTAAGGTACCAATGGTTACTTTTTCCTTGATAAAATGATGATTTATTTCGATGTGTTTGGTTCTATCGCGTTCTACTGGATTTTGAGCTATGTTGATGGCCGCTTTGTTCTCACAGTATAAGGTTGATACATTTCTATTAAACAACGTCAGCTTTTCCAATACTTTTTGCAGCCATAAAAGCTCACAAACTCTTTGAGCCATGGCACTATACTCAGCCTCTACACTTGATAGAGCCATAACACTTTGTTTCTTACTCCTCCAAGTGACTAAGTTTCTTCCCACAAGAGTACAATAACCCATTGTAGACCTTCTATCATTAAGAGAACCAGCCTAATCTGCATCTGTAAATACTTCTATCTTGAGATGACTATTTTTTTAGAAGAGAATACCTTTTCCTGGTGCAAACTTGAAATAGCCTAAATTTTGCAATACTACTTGCATATGAGCTTCGCGAGGATCATGCATAAACTGGCTTACCAAACTAACAGCATAGGCTATATCAGGTCAAACAAAAGTAAGATAAATTAAATGTCGGACGAGTCTTTGGTATCTCCTTTTATCCACTATTTCACCAATCCCTACTTGTAACTTGTGATTACTCTTAATATGTCATTCTGCTAGTTTGCAATCTAGCATGCCAGTCTCTGTCAGAAGATCTAAGACATAATTTCTTTGGGAAAAAATTTCCATCTTTCGATTTGGCCACTTCTGTTTCGAGGAAATATTGTAACTTTCCCATGCCTTTGATTTCGAATTCCTAAGCCAATTATTTCTTAAGCCGGGCCATCTCTTTCTTGTCATCTCTTATCATAATTATGTCATCAACATAAACTATAAGGGGAGGAATCTTACCCTTGTGATGTTTTATAAAGAGGGTGTGATCAAGATTACTTTGTAGATAGCCAAAATACACTATGACCTTACTAAATCTATCAAATCAGGCTCTAAGAGATTGCTTTGGTCCATATAAGGCCTTTTTCAGTTTACATACCTTTCTTTGAGTATCTTTATCCTCAAATCCTGGAGGAAATTTCATATACACTTTTTTTTCCAGGTCTCCATGTAAGAAGACATTCTTTACATCAAATTGCTGAAACTCCCAGTTGAGATTTTTTGTACATGATAAAAGGATCCTAATCGTGTTCAATTTAGCAACTAGAAAAAATGTTTCTTGATAATCCACTCTATATGTCTGAGTGAATCCTTGCGCTACTGATCTGGCTTTGAGTCTTTCAATTGAACAATCAGCCTTATACTTGATAGTAACAACCATATGGAGCCAACCAATTTCTGCCCCTCAGGAGGATTAACCAGTTCCCATGTCTTATTTTTTGCTAAAGCCCTTATTTCTTCAATCATAGCCTTCTTCCATCTTCGATCAGTGATAGCCTCTCTCTAATCCTCTGGAACAGACATAAAGAACAAGGAAAAAGTAAAAGCTCTATAAGATGGGGATAAGGAATCATAAGAGACAAAGTCAGAGATAAGATGTAAAGTGCAAGTTCTAACACCTTTTCATTGGGCTATTGGTAATTCCAAATGAGTAGCAGCTTAAGGTAAAGAAGACTCACCTGACCGTGAAGAGTCAGGGCATAAAGTAGATTGTATGATGACATCTTCTTTCTTGTCTTGTCTGGTGTATGTCCGTAAATTAGGCATATCCAACAACCATTCACTAGTCTTATCTTGAACCAAAGTCTCTGCTAGAACTAAATTCTCCCTCGAAAGAGTAACAGAACAAGGTGTCATCTCTTTATTTTCAACAACCTCCCCCTGAAGAGATGGTTGTTATGAAGAAAAGTAGGGTTCATCCTCATGAAATGTTATATCCATACTTACATAATACTTTCTAGATGTCATATGATAACATTTGTAACCCTTTTGTGTGGGAGAGTATCCAATGAAAACACATTTGTCTGCAGAAGGATCCAGTTTGCTCCCATGTCAAAGATGGACAAAGCAAACACAACCAAAGACCTTTGGTGAAACTGGGTAATCTATCATACCCTATAAGGTTTCTATGAGGCTTTTAAAATCAAGGACCCGAAGAGGCATCCAATTAATGAGATAAGTCTCAACTAAAATCGCATCGCCCCAATAAGGCTTTGGGAGATTCATTATGAACATAAGTGATCTGCAACCTCCAAAAGATGTCGATTTTTTCTTTCGAAAACACCATTTTGAGCACTTGTACTTGGACAACTAGTCTGATGCAAAATCCCATATGATTCCAAATAATCATTAAAGTTATACTCGGTTCCATTATCATTTCGTAAAATTTTAACCTTAGCATCAAACTGAGTAGTAATCAAATTATGAAAAGAATGAAAATATGAGAAAACATCACTTTTGGATTTTAATAAAAGTACCCATGTCATCCGAGTGCAAAAGTTAATAAAAGTAACAAACCAATGATTACCAGATAAAAAAGTAAGGCGAGTAGGGCCCCAAACATCCGAATGAATAATCTCAAAAGGAATAGTACTTCTAGTATTACGCAAAGGATAATTGTTTCTTATATCCTTAGCAAACTCACATGTATCACAAACTAAAGAGTCTAACTAAGTTCTTGAAAACAAATTAGGAAACATCTTGGTAAGAACAACAAATGATGGATGTCCTATTCGCCTATGCCACTAAGTTATCTCCCAGTTGACATCTTTATTATCTCCCAATAATACTTAAGACGTACTGGACGATCGATCCAGAATATATAAGCCATCACACAATCTACCACTTACAATTGTATTCCCTATTTGTAGGTCCTGAAAGACACAGTGATCGGGAAAGAGTTAAATTTTATAATTTAAGGCTTTAGTGATAGTACCAATAGATAAAATGTTAGCCGGGAATTTAGGAACATGGAGGACAAATGATAAACTAATATTGGGATACAAACAACAAAACCTGTTCCAGAGATGGAGGTAAGGGAGCCATCAATTAGTCGCACACTATCTTTAGATGGACAAATAGTATAGTTAAATAAGTTTTTATTTGACCCTGTCATATGTCTATTCTCACCAGAATCAATAATCTAAGAGTTAGAAGTAGATGGAGCAGTTAAAATAGTATCGGAGTTCGCCTGATTAGACTTGGCAATCGAGGTAGAGTCCAATTGAGACAAGAAGCATCGAAGATGTTGAATCTCGTCTGAGGTAAAACTTCCAGCAGAAGTGAACTTACTATCTATTGTCACAAAGTCTGACAAATATTCCTGAAGCCGAGAATTACCTCTTTGTTTTCCACCATGACCACAAGTGGGACGGCCATGCAACTTTCAGTACGAATCTTTAGTGTGCTGAGGCTTACAATAGTAGTCACACGTCATGTGATCCTTGGTAGACTTGCCAATTGATGGACTATCTTGGTTAGCAATGAGGCCAGATTTCTCTAAAGGTGGATTATAGAGCATAACACCATGACGACTCTACTCCTGTTGTACATAGAAGTATTCTATATGAATAGAAAATACAGGAGTCTTGCCACAAACTTGAACCTAAATCTGATCATATTCAATATTCAACCCAGCCAAGAAATAAAAAAACACGCTCCTTTTCCACTACGTTCTAATGTTTTTTGGCTTTCTTGGCACAATTCACTTGAAAATCTTGATAGTAATCAAGTTCCTGCCATTACCCACTTAATTCAGCAACATATTGAGATATTGTTAGCTCCCCCCATTTTGTACCATGGACCTTATTATAACATTCAAAATATTTTCCGCAATATCAACCAACAAATAGGTTTTGGAAATATGGGGTTGCATAGAGTTGATAAGCCATGCCATAACAAAAGATATCGTTGAATCCCACTAATTAAAGGTTGAAACAGTGAGTTCAAGTTTTGACGATTTACCAGTGAGGTATCCTTGCAAGCCACGAGCCTTGATAAACAACAAGCAGGACCTTGACCAAGCAAGGTAATTACGTCCATCAAGCTTTAAAAGGCTAATTTGTAACACCCCTTACCCGAGTTTTACACCAAAACCGAGCTCGAGGCATTACCGTAATAAAACCACTTGATCGCCACTTGCACTCACCGTGACTACTCCCTTAAGTCACCTGAACAACCTTAATCTTGACTTACGAGGCCTCACTCATACACACGAGGGCTCCCGAGACTATATCAGAACTTTTTCAAATCATAAAAATTTCCTCTTTTGTACAGGGTTAACACGCCCGTGCATAAACCCACACGCCCATGCTCCACAACCGTGGTGAATACTGACTACATACACACGGTCTCAAAGACTAGTCACATGCACGTGTGGCTAGCCCGTGGCCAACATTGACTAAACTCACACGGCCAATGCACACGCCCGTGTAGCTAGTTCGTGGTCTATTCTGACTTAAAATGTTAACATGCAGGGGACACACGGCCAAGTCACACCCCCATGGTCTAACCGTGTGTCACACATGGTCTAGACACACACCCGTGGGTCTATCCACATGGACAAAAACAAAGCTATGTGCTAAGTTCCTTTCACCCCTCTAGCATACACAATATGCATTCATTCAACACATCCATAATCAACTCAAATTGAAGTGCAATCTCACATAGATAACTACAATCTATTCATAAAATAAGGTAGCCAACTACTATGGCATTATACAAAATAGACTATCCATCTAAAGGCCAACACATCTTAGCCATTTACAATAAAGTTCACTAACTTGTCTAGCCTCTATACATGCCATATACAAAACATTGAGTCTCATGTACCAAAGTGTGCTGATAATGTGGACGATCTTCCAATTGATCCTCGTATCTCGATTCAACACTTTTACTCTATAAGACAAGGGAAAAGAAAGGGAGCAAGCTTTGAGCTTAGTAAATTTATACATAAACAATTAAGCATCATAGTATAAGCTAAACAACAATTAGCATCATACTAACATATAATGTACAACTATGCTTACTCTTTCTATCCCTTACCACATTTCCAACACATCATGAGTCACATACTTATAATTATTGAAATGCATCCCTGCATTCAATATCACAATTAAACAATATACAACATATCATTAATTCTCAAAAATACATCCACACAGCTAATCTACACAGCTAATCTTATCCACACAGCTACCTCACTCAATAATGCAATCACACAGCTAATGTCTCGGTGGTTTCGAACTTAGCCGACCACATCAATTAATAAGGTAGTATCGCACTTAGCCTACCACAAAGGTCATCATAGTGGTCTCGCACTTAGCCCACTAGACAAATATACTTAACGATAGCATCGGACATAGCCTAACTCATCGTCGTTAAGCATTAAGATGGTATCGCACTTAGCCCACCATTTAGCATTATCACTACTCAAACACGTAACTATTTTCTCATTCATTCATGATATCTACCACATTCACTTTACTTGAACCACATAGGTTCTCAATCATTCTCAATCATGCTACACACTAGCTAGCATTATCAAATTGTAAGTATGAATGCCTTGTTTATGCATAGACTTACCTCGATACTTAAAAGTATAGAAGCGTGCAATTTAGTCCACCACCTTACTTTTGCCTCGGTTTCAATCCAGGCTTTGTTTTTCTTGATTTATAATGATAATTCAGCTCATTAATATACACATTGACTAAATTAACTTTGGCAAAATTACTCTTTTGCCCTAAATCTTTCTCATATTTACCCTTTTGGCCCAAGGCTCGGAAAGTGATTTTTATTCAACTTTCTAGCCTTTCATGCTTAGCCAAATCACTTACTCAACTAAAGCAATCATCAATTCTCACTAAATCACACATGTATGACCAAACTTAAAACTTTTACAAACTAGTCCTTACATGCATTTTTATGGAAAATCACTTAACAAAAGATGTTCCTACTATATCAAGCTTTCATAATCTCTCATAAAACATCAAAATACATGCATGTAATACATGGCCACATTTTTGAACATCCATTATAGCTCATCAAATGGCTAAAAATAACTTACTCATGGTACAAGGACTTCAAAATTACAAAGAATATAAAAAATGGGGCTAGAATACATTTACTAGCTAGCTTGAAAAGTTGAAGAGCCCTAACAATTGCTTCCTTCAAATTTCGGCAGCTTAGAGAAGAAGATGAATGAATTTTTGTCATCTTTTCTCCTTTTTTAATCATTTAATTATTAAATGACCAAAATGCCCTTTTTGATAAACTTTCTATTTTAACTCATTCATGCCCAATTTTGTCCAAAAATTAGAAATTGGGAAAATTTCTATTTAAAGACCTCTAATTAATATTCTAAAGCAATTTCACACAAATAGCTTCTAGAATCTCACATTTTGCAACTTTTTCAATTTAGTCCTTTTGGACAATTCAACCGCAATTTCACAAAATTACTTCATAAAACTTTCACACTAACATGAAAACATAGCATAAACCTTAAAAACTCATACATAGACCTCGAATTTGTGGTCTCACACCACTATTCCAACTAGGCCCAAAACCAGGATGTTACAACTCTCCCCTCTTTTAGAGATTTTCGCCCCCGAAAATTTTACCAGTAAAGAGGTTTGGATGTTGCTCTCTTTTAGACTCTTCTATTTCCCACGCAGCCTCTTCCACACTGTGTCTCTGCCATAACACTTTAACTAGTGCTATACTCTTATTTCTCAACTGTTTCACCTCTCGAGCCAAGATCTTAATCGGCTCCTCTTCATAAGACATATCCAGTCTTATTTCAATTTCCCTTGAAGGAATCACATGTGAAGGATCGGAATGATACTGTCGCAACATCGATACTGGCAAAGCCAACTGGTAAGCTACTGGGCCAACTCTGTCTGTAATCTCATACGGCCCTATAAATCTTGGACTCAACTTCCCTTTTCGTCCAAATCTCATAATCTTTTTCCATGGGGACACTTTCAAAAATAGTTTGTCACCCACATCAAACTCAATCTCTTTTCTTTTCAAATCGCAGATGACTTCATCGATTCAGGCGACTTTTCGGACTATTACGGATTACTCTCACTTTCTCTTCGGTCTCCTTTACCAAATCAACTCCATGGATCTGCTTTTCACTAAGCTCGGTCCAATACAATGGAGTTCGACACTTACGACCATACAAGGCCTCATACGGAGCCATCTGTATACTCGACTGATAACTGTTGTTATAAGCAAATTTGACCAAAGGTAAATATCTCTTCCAACTACCTACGAATTCTAACTCGCAGCATCGAAGCATATCTTCGAGAATTTGAATTACTCTTTCAGATTGACCATCAGTTTATGGATGGAACGTAGTACTGAAATTCAACCTCGTACCCATGGCCTCTTGCAACTTCTTCCAAAATCTCGAAGTAAACCTTGGATCTCTATCTGATATAATAGACATAGGCATGCCATGCAATCTCACTATTTCTACAACATTCAACTCAGCTAACTTATCTAGTGAATAATCAATACGTACTGGGATAAAGTGAGCTGGCTTTGTTAGTCTATCCACAACAACCCACATAGCATCTTTATTTTTCGAAGTCATTGGCAACCCCGTCACAAAATCCATGGTAACCTGATCCCACTTCCATTCGGGAACCAACACTGGCTGAAGCAATCCTGAAGGCACTTGGTGCTTAGCTTTCACTTTTGACAAATCAGACACTTTGCTACAAATTCTGAAATATCTCTTTTCATACCTGGCCACCAATAAAACTTCCTCAAGTCGTTGTACATTTTTGTATTGCCCGAGTGCACTGACAAATAACCACTATGTGCCTCATGCAAAACCTTTCGGATCAACTCTTCATCTCTGGGTACACAAATTCTATCACAGTATAACAAACAATCATTCGAGTCCACTCAAAAATCAGAACCACTTTCTGATCCGCACTTAGCTCTCTTAGCTTGTATCTCATTGTCATTTCTCTGAGCCTCACATATCTGTTGAACAAATAGTGGCCTAGCTCTCAACTCTGCCAAAATAGCACCGTCATCGGGTAATGCTAAAATCATGCTCATAGCTCTTGGAGCATATAAGGATTTCCTAGTCAAGGCATCCGCAACCACATTCACTTTTCTCAGGTGGTAATCAATGACTAATTCATAGTCTTTCAACAACTCAAGCCACCGCCTCTATCTCAAATTCAGATCTTTCTGATCCATCAAATACCTTAAACTCTTGTGATCCGTAAAGATTCGACAGTTCTCACTATACAAGTAATGTCGCCAAATCTTTAACGCGAAAACAATTGTAGCCAACTCCAAATCATGAGGCGGATAATTCTTCTCGTGCGGTTTTAGTTGTCTCGAGGCGTAAGTGACTACCTTACCCTCTTGCATCAACACGCAACCGAGACCATTAAATGATGCATCACTATAAACCACAAACTCTTTCCCTGATTCTGGTTGAACAAATACTAGTGCCTCAGTCAACATTGTTTTCAATTTCCCGAAACTTTGTTGACATGTCTCATTCCATTCAAACTTGACATCTTTATGAAATAGTTTCATCATTAGGGTAGCAATCACAGAGAACCCCTTTACGAAACGTCTGTGATATCCTGCCAAACCCAAGAAACTTCTGATTTCTGACACGTTCCTCGGCTATTTCCAATCCACAATAGTCGAAATCTTACTCGGGTCAACTCTGACACTATCACCCGACACAATGTGTCCTAGAAATCTGACCTCTCGGAGCCAAAACTCACTCTTGCTAAACTTAGCATACAACTGCTTATCTCTTAAAGTTTGCAAAACAATTCTCAAATGTTCTTCATGATCATTCTCATCTCGAGAATAGATCAATATGTCGTCAATGAAGACAACCACAAACTTGTCCACATATGGTCTGATAACACGGTTCATCAGATCCATAAAAATCGTAGGTGCATTCATTAGTCCAAACGGCATAACCAAAAACTCATAATGGCCATACCTTGCTCGAAATGCAGTTTTTAACACATCTTGCTCTTTCACTCTGAGCTGATAATAACCTGACATCAGGTCTATCTTGGAGAACACTGTAGCTCATTTCAGTTGATCGAAAAGGTTATCAATCCTTGGTAAAGGATACTTATTCTTCACCGTCACTTTGTTGAGCTGTCTATAGTCTATACACAACCTCATAGACCCATCTTTCTTTTTCACAAATAACACTGGAGCACCCCACGGTGAGTAACTTGGTCTTACGAAACCCTTACCTGTCAACTTTTGCAGCTGTACCTTCAGTTCTTTCAACTCTAAAGGCGTCATTCTGTCTGGAGCGATTGAAATAGGTGCCGTTCCTGGAATAAACTCAATCCCAAACTCAACCTCTCTCACTGGAGGTAATTCGGGTAACTCTTCCAGAAATACATCTGGATACTCGCATACTATCGGCACTGTTTCAATCTTTACTCCAACTTCTTGAGTATTCAACACGAAGGCGAGATAATATTTACACCCTTTTCTCAAACATTTCTCCACCACTAGGGAAGAAATCATCACTAGTAGATTATCAGATCCACCTGATTCAACCCGAACCACATCTCCACATCTCCACTCTCACAATTCAATTCAGAAAACTTACTACCACAGTTCACTAAGACATTATGAGTAGTTAACCAATCCATGCCAATGATTAAATCAAACTCATCAAACGACAACAACATAAGGTTTGCTAGGAAACAATGATTCTCAATCAATAAAGGATAGTTTTTACACACTTTGTCCACTAACACATGCTTTCTTAATAGGTTTGACACCTTAACCACAATATCCGTAGACTCAACGGTCATACTCAAATTAGATGCTAATCTTATGCAAATATAAGAATGAGTAGACCCTGGATCTATTAAAGTAATAACAAGGGTGTCATAGAGAGAAAAAGTACCAGTTATCACATCTGGGGAGGATGCCTTTTTGCAAGCGCGAATAGAATATGTCCTCGCGGGTGCCCGACCCTCCGGTCTCACAGCAGAGTCTCTAGACGCACTTCTACAACTATTCCCGCCTCTCGGGTTCCTAGGCGGCCTACCCCTTGTAGTAGCATCGCTTGATCTCAACTGTTGCTTCTCTTCCTTATCATCCCTCTCAGGGCAATTTCGAATAAAGTGGTCAGGGGAACCACATTTATAATAGTTCCGACTGTTACCCCAACACTTTCTGGAGTGATATCTACCACAGCTTGGACACTCTAGCTTACTCTTCGGATTGCCCACACTTTCCATCGAGGTGGCTTGGACGCTCGAACCCAAACGAATATTGCCCAAGCCTCGATGGGAATATCCTACTGAGGTTGTTGTCCGAGGATTCACTTCCCTGGATCTTTTCGACTGGGCTTGATACGACTTGCCCATCGGCCTTTTTCTAACATTTCGGGCTTCACTCACAACCCTTCTCTTTTCCTTACTCAACTCTTCGGCCATACTTTCCCTTTCTACTAATACAACAAACTCTTTCAACTCCAAAATACCCACTAGGAGTTTGATGTCCTCATTCAGTCCATCTTCGAACCTCTTACACAAGATGGTCTCAGTCGACACACATTCCTGAGCGTATTTACTAAGCCTAACAAACTCACGCTCATATTCCGCTACTGATATTCTTCCTTGCTTGAACTCAAGGAATTCTTTCCTTTTCCAATCAGTAAATCATTGGCTTATATACTTCTTCTGGAACTCTTCCAGAAAGAAGTCCCACATCACTCGCTCTTTTGGGACCACTAACGTCAGCGTCTTCCACCAATGGTATGCCGAATCTCTCAGCAAGGATTTGACACATTTCAAGCTCTCTTCTGGTGTACAAGAGAGTTCATCAAACACTCTCATCGAGTTCTCTAACCAAAACTCCGCCCTCTCAGGGTCATTATCTACCTTTTCTCTAAACTCCTCAGCCCCGTGCTTCCTAATCTTATCCACCAGGGGTTTCAATATCCTTACAACATCAATACCTTAAGGAGCCATTGGATTTGGTTGAGGTATAGGAGGAGGTGGAGGAGGTTGAGCATTGGGGTTCGCTCAAACATAGTCCAAGTACCAATTCTCATCATCTGAAGAAAGGCTTCTCATGCCTCTTCTCCTTGACCTCTAGCCTCGGGTCCACTTTGTACAGGCACGGTTTCTTGCGCAGGAGCCGGCGTATTACTAGCTGCTTCATCAGTAGTAGATTGATCGGGATCCATACACTATATAAAACAAGATTTAAAATCATCAAAAACCACCACACTATCATAGTACTCTTATGGCGTGTATAGCTAGACTCTTACACCCGCTACGATAGTCCTAGAAATGACTAAACCATAACTATGATACCACTAAATGTAACACCCCTTACCCGAGTTCTACGCTAGAACCGAGCCCGAGGTGTTACCGTAATAAAACCACTTGATCGCCACTTGGGCTCATCATGACTACTCTCTTAAGTCACCTCAACAACCTCAATCTCGACTTACGAGGCCTCATTCATACACACGAGGGCTCCCGAGACTATATCGGAACTTTTTCCAATCATAAAAATTTTCTCTTTTGTACAGGGTTAACATGCCCGTGCAAGAAGAGACATGCTCGTGCATAGACCCACACGCCCATGCTCCACAACCGCGGTGAATACTGACTACATACACACGGTCTCAAAGCCTAGTCACATGCCCGTATGGCTAGCCCGTGGCCAACATTGACTAAACTCACACGACCTATGCACACGCCCGTGTAGCTAGTCCGTGGTCTATTCTGACTTAAAATGTTAACATGTAGGGGACACATGGCCAAGTCACATGCCTGTGGTCTGACCGTGCGTTACACATGGTCTAGAAAAACGCCCATGGGTCTATCCACATTGACAAAAACAAAGCTATGTGGTAAGTTCCTTTCACCCTCTAGCATACACAATATGCATTCATTCAACACATTCATAATCAACTCAAATTAAGTGCAATCTCACATAGATAACTACAATCTTTTCATAAAATAAGGTAGCCAACTGCTATGGAATTATACAAAATAGACTATCCATCTAAAGGCCAACACATCTTAGCCATTTACAACAAAGTTCACTAACTTGTCTAGCCTCTATACATGCCATATACAAAACATTGAGTCTCATGTACCAGAGTGTGCTGATAATGTGGACGATCTTCCAATTGATCCTTGTATCTCGATTCCACACTTTTACTCACTGGAGGTAATCCGGGTAACTCTTCCAGAAATACATCTGGATACTCGCATACTATCGGCAGTGTTTCAATCTTTACTCCAACTTCTTGAGTATTCAACACGAAGGTGAGATAATATTTACACCCTTTTCTCAAACATTTCTCCACCACTAGGGAAGAAGTCATCACTAGTAGACTATCAGATCCACCTGTTTAACCCGAACCACATCTCCACATCTCCACTCTCACAATTCAATTTAAAAAACTTACTACCACAGTTCACTAAGACATTATGGGTAGTTAACCAATCCATGCCAATGATTAAATCAAACTCATCAAACGACAACAACATAAGGTTTGCTAGGAAACAATGATTCTCAATCAATAAAGGACAGTTTTTACACACTTTGTCCACTAACACATGCTTTCTTAATAGGTTTGACACCTTAACCACAATATCCGTAGACTCAACGGTCATACTCAAATTAGATGCTAATCTTATACAAATATAAGAATGAGTAGACCCTGGATCTATTAAAGCAATAACAAGGGTGTCATAGAGAGAAAAAGTACCAGTTATCACATCTGGGGAGGATGCCTTTTTACGAGCACGAATAGAATATGTCCTCGCGGGTGCCCGACCCTCTGGTCTCACAGCAGAGTCTCTGGATGCACCTCTACAACTATTCCCGCCTCTCGGGTTCCTAGGCGGCCTACCCCTTGTAGGCGCATCGCTTGATCTCAACTGTTGCTTCTCTTCCTTATCATCCCTCTTAGGGCAATTTCGAATAAAGTGGTCGGGGGAACCACATTTATAATAGTTCCGACTGTTACCCCAACACTCTCTGGAATGATATCTACCATAACTTGGACACTCTAGCTTACTCTTTGGATTGCCCACACTTTCCATCGAGGTGGCTTGGACTCTCGAACCCAAACGAATATTGCCCAAGCCTTGATGGGAATATCCCACTGAGGTTGTTGTCCGAGGATTCACTTCCCTGGATCTTTTCGAATGGGCTTGATACGACTTCCCCATCGGCCTTTTTCTAGCATCTCGGGCTTCACTCACAACCCTTCTCTTTTCCTTACTCAACTCTTTGGCCATACTTTCCCTTTCTACTAATACAACAAACTCTTTCAACTCCAAAATACCCACTAGGAGTTTGATGTCCTCATTCAGACCATCTTCGAACCTCTTACACAAGATGGTCTCTGTTGACACACATTCCTGAGCGTATTTGCTAAGCCTAACAAACTCACGCTCATATTCCGCTACTGATATTCTTCCTTGCTTCAACTCAAGGAATTCTTTCCTTTTCCAATCAGTAAATCATTGGCTTATATACTTCTTCTGGAACTCTTCTAGAAAGAAGTCCCACATCACTCGCTCTTTTGGGACCACTAACGTCAGCGTCTTCCACCAATGGTATGCCGAATCTCTCAACAAGGATACGATACATTTCAAGCTCTCTTCTGGTGTACATGAGAGTTCATCAAACACTCTCATCGAGTTCTCTAACCAAAACTCCGCCCTCTCAGGGTCATCATCTACCTTTGCTCTAAACTCCTCAGCCCCGTGCTTCCTAATCTTATCCACCAGGGGTTTCGATATCCTTACAACATCAATACCTTAAGGAGCCATTGGATTTGGTTGAGGTATAGGAGGAGGTGGAGGAGGTTGAGCATTGGGGTTCGCTCGAACATAGTCCAAGTACCAATTCTCATCATCTGAAGAAAGGCTTCTCATGCCTCTTCTCCTTGACCTCTAGCCTCGAGTCCACTTTATGCAGGCACGGTTCCTTGCGCAGGAGCCGGCGTATTACTAGCTGCTTCATCAGTAGTAGATTGATCGGGATCCATACACTATATAAAACAAGATTTAAAATCATCAGAAACCACCACACTATCATAGTACTCTTATGGCATGTATAGCTAGACTCTTACACCCGCTACGATAGTCCTAGAACTGACTAAACCATAACTATGATACCACTAAATGTAACACCCCTTACCCGAGTTCTACGCTAGAACCGAGCCCGAGGCGTTACCGTAATAAAACCACTTGATCCCCACTTGGGCTCATCATGACTACTCTCTTAAGTCACCTCAACAACCCCAATCTCGACTTACGAGGCCTCATTCATACACACGAGGGCTCCCGAGACTATATCGAAACTTTTTCCAATCATAAAAATTTTCTCTTTTGTACAGGGTTAACATGCCCGTGCAAGAAGAGACACGCCCGTGCATAAACCCACACGCCCATGCTCCACAACCGTGGTGAATACTGACTACATACACACGGTCTCAAAGCCTAGTCACACGCCCGTATGGCTAGCCCGTGGCCAACATTGACTAAACTCACACGACCTATGCACACGCCCGTGTAGCTAGTCCGTGGTCTATTCTGACTTAAAATGTTAACATGTAGGGGACACACGGCCAAGTCACATGCCTGTGGTCTGACCGTGCGTCACACATGGTCTAGAAAAACGCCCGTGGTCTATCCACATTGACAAAAACAAAGCTATGTGGTAAGTTCCTTTCACCCTCTAGCATACACAATATGCATTCATTCAACACATCTATAATCAACTCAAATTGAAGAGCAATCTCACATAGATAACTACAATCTTTTCATAAAATAAGGTTGCCAACTACTATGGAATTATACAAAATAGACTATCCATCTAAAGGCCAACACATCTTAGCCATTTACAACAAAGTTCACTAACTTGTCTAGCCTCTATACATGCCATATACAAAACATTGAGTCTCATGTACCAGAGTGTGCTGATAATGTGGACGATCTTCCAATTGATCCTTGTATCTCGATTCAACACTTTTACTCACTGGAGGTAATCCGGGTAACTCTTCCAGAAATACATCTGGATACTCGCATACTATCGGCACTGTTTCAATCTTTACTTCAACTTCTTGAGTATTCAACACGAAGGCGAGATAATATTTACACCCTTTTCTCAAACATTTCTCCACCACTAGGGAAGAAATCATCACTAGTAGACTATCAGATCCACCTGATTCAACCCGAACCACATATCCACATCTCCACTCTCACAATTCAATTTAAAAAACTTACTACCACAGTTCACTAAGACATTATGGGTAATTAACCAATCCATGCCAATGATTAAATCAAACTCATCAAACGACAACAACATAAGGTTTGCTAGGAAACAATGATTCTCAATCAATAAAGGATAGTTTTTACACACTTTGTCCACTAACACATGCTTTCTTAATAGGTTTGACACCTTAACTACAATATCCGTAGAGTCAACGGTCATACTCAAATTAGATGCTAATCTTATGCAAATATAAGAATGAGTAGACCCTGGATCTATTAAAGCAATAACAAGGGTGTCATAGAGAGAAAAAGTACCAGTTATCACATCTGGGGAGGATGCCTTTTTGCGAGCGCGAATAGAATATGTCCTTGCGGGTGCCCGACCCTCCGGTCTCACAGCAGAGTCTCTGGACGCACCTCTACAACTATTCCCGCCTCTCGGGTTCCTAGGCGGCCTACCCCTTGTAGGCGCATCACTTGATCTCAACTGTTGCTTCTCTTCCTTATCATCCCTCTCAGGGCAATTTCGAATAAAGTGGTCGGGGGAACCACATTTATAATAGTTCCGACTGTTACCCCAACACTCTCTGGAGTGATATCTACCACAACTTGGACACTCTAGCTTACTCTTCGGATTGCCCATACTTTCCATCGAGGTGGCTTGGACTCTCGAACCCAAACGAATATTGCCCAAGCCTCGATGGGAATATCCCACTGAGGTTGTTGTCCGAGGATTCACTTCCCTGGATCTTTTCGACTGGGCTTGATACGACTTGCCCATCGGCCTTTTTCTAGCATCTCGGGCTTCACTCACAACCCTTCTCTTTTCCTTACTCAACTCTTCGGCCATACTTTCCCTTTCTACTAATACAACAAACTCTTTCAACTCCAAAATACCCACTAGGAGTTTGATGTCCTCATTCAGACCATCTTCGAACCTCTTACACAAGATGGTCTCTGTCGACACACATTCCTGAGCGTATTTGCTAAGCCTAACAAACTCACGCTCATATTCTGCTACTGATATTCTTCCTTGCTTCAACTCAAGGAATTCTTTCCTTTTCCAATCAGTAAATCATTGGCTTATATACTTCTTCTGGAACTCTTCCAGAAAGAAGTCCCACATCACTCGCTCTTTTGGGACCACTAACGTCAGCGTCTTCCACCAATGGTATGCCGAATCTCTCAGCAAGGATACGACACATTTCAAGCTCTCTTCTGGTGTACATGAGAGTTCATCAAACACTCTCATCGAGTTCTCTAACCAAAACTCCGCCCTCTCAGGGTCATCATCTACCTTTGCTCTAAACTCCTCAGTCCCGTGCTTCCTAATCTTATCCACCAGGGGTTTCGATATCCTTACAACATCAATTCCTTAAGGAGCCATTGGATTTGGGTGAGTTATAGGAGGAGGTGGAGGAGGTTGAGCATTGGGGTTCGCTCGAACATAGTCCAAGTACCAATTCTCATCATCTGGAGAAAGGCTTCTTATGCCTCTTCTCCTTGACCTCTAGCCTCGAGTCCACTTTGTACAGGCACGGTTCCTTGCGCAGGAGCCGGCGTATTACTAGCTGCTTCATCAGTAGTAGATTGATCGGGATCCATACACTATATAAAACAAGATTTAAAATCATCAAAAACCACCATACTATCATAGTACTCTTATGGCATGTATAGCTAGACTCTTACACCCGCTACGATAGTCCTAGAACTGACTAAACCATAACTATGATACCACTAAATGTAACACCCCTTACCCGAGTTCTACGCTAGAATCGAGCCCGAGGCGTTACCGTAATAAAACCACTTGATCGCCACTTGGGCTCATCATGACTACTCTCTTAAGTCACCTCAACAACCTCAATCTCGACTTACGAGGCCTCATTCATACACGCGAGGGCTCTCGAGACTATATCGGAACTTTTTCCAATCATAAAAATTTTCTCTTTTGTACAGGGTTAACATGCCCGTGCAAGAAGAGACACGCCCGTGCATAGACCCACACGCCCATGCTCCACAACCGTGGTGAATACTGACTACATACACACGGTCTCAACGCCTAGTCACACGCCCGTATGGCTAGCCCGTGGCCAACATTGACTAAACTCACACGACCTATGCACACGCCCGTGTAGCTAGTCCGTGGTCTATTCTGACTTAAAATATTAACATGTAGGGGACACACGGCCAAGTCACATGCCTGTGGTCTGACCGTGCGTCACACATGGTCTAGAAAAATGCCCGTGGGTCTATCCACATTGACAAAAACAAAGCTATGTGCTAAGTTCCTTTCACCCTCTAGCAGACACAATATGCATTCATTCAACACATCTATAATCAACTCAAATTGAAGTGCAATCTCACATAGATAACTACAATCTTTTCATAAAATAAGGTAGCCAACTACTATGGAATTATACAAAATAGACTATCCATCTAAAGGCCAAGGCATCTTAGCCATTTACAACAAAGTTCACTAACTTGTCTAGCCTCTATACATGCCATATACAAAACATTGAGTCTCATGTACCAGAGTGTGCTGATAATGTGGACAATCTTCCAATTGATCCTTGTATCTCGATTCAACACTTTTACTCTATAAAACAAGGGAAAAGAAAGGGAGGAAGCTTTGAGCTTAGTAAGTTTACACATAAACAATCAAGCAACATGGTATAAGCTAAACAACAATTAGCATCATACTAACATATAATGTACAACTATGCTTACTTTTTCTATTCCTTACCACATTTCCAACACATCATGAGTCACATACTCATAATCATTGAAATGCATCCCTGCATTCAATATCACATTTACACAATATACAACATATCATTAATTCTCGATAATACATCTACACAACTAATCTTATCCACACAGCTACCTTACTCAATAATGCAATCACACAACTGATGTCTCGGTGGTTTCGCCCTTAGCCCACTATTCAAATATACTTAACGGTAGCATCGCACACAGCCTAGCTCATCGTCGTTAAGCATTAAAATGGTATCGCACTTAGCCCACCATTTAGCATTATCACTACTCATACACGTAACTGTTTTCTCATTCACTCATGATATCTACTACATTCACTTTACTTGAACCACATAGGTTCTCAATCATTTTCAATCATGCTACACACTAGCTAGCATTATCAAATTGTAAGTATGAATGCCTTGTTTATGCATAGACTTACCTCGATACTCAAAAGTATAGAAACGTGCAATTTAGTCCACCACCTTACTTTTGCCTAGGTTTCGATCCGGGCTTCGTTTTCTTGATCTATAATGATAATTCAACTCATTAATATACACATTGAATAAATTGACTCTTATCTCATACTTTGGAAAAATTACTCTTTTGCCCCTAATCTTTCTCATATTTACCCTTTTGGCCCAAGGCTTGGAAAGTGATTTTTATTCAACTTTCTAGCCTTTCATGCTTAGCCGAATCACTTACTCAACTAAAGCAATCATCAATTCTAACTAAATCACACATGTGTGACCAAACTTAAAACTTTTACAAACTAGTCCTTGCATGCATTTTTATGGAAAATCACTAAACAAAAGATGTTCCTACTACATCAAGCTTTCATAATCTTTCGCAAAACATCAAAATACATGCATGTCATACATGATCACATTTTTGAACATCCATTATAGCTCATCAAATAGCTAAAAATAGCTTACTCATGCTACAAGGACTTCAAAATTACAAAGAATATAAAAAACGGGGCTAGAATACACTACTAGCTAGCTTAAAAAGTTGAAGAGCCCTAACAATTACTTCCTTCAAATTTCGACAGCTTGGAGAAGAAGATGAATGAATTTTTGTCATCTTTTCTCTTTTT